>OY829544.1:56832142-57041630 GCA_963691705.1 Viola odorata
TGAACTGAATTCTTTCTGGTTAAAGAATCTCTTTTTAGTTGCTCTGGAACAATTAGGAGATTTTCTAGAAGAAATACGGGGTTGGCCCACCTATGAGATTATCGATCGATTTGATCGAATTTTGAAAACTCTTTCTCACTATTCAGAATAGTAGAGCTTTCGATTAAGATGTTCTCGCCTCCCCCGTTTGGACTCTCGCTCGAATCGGAACCTTTATGCGTTGGTAGGCTTTCGACTCAATCGAATAGGCGGCGCAAAGGAGGCTCGAGGGCTTGTTAAGGAAGGCGGCAAGTGCCGACAAATAGGGGAAAACGAAAGGCGTTTTCAGGTCCCCCTGGGCCGGGGGGTGCTTTTGGGGGGAGTGTGCCACGACGAAACAAGGGAATGAAAGGCCACTTTGCGTTGGATGCTCTTTACCCTCCCCACAATGATGGCTCTGGTATAGTAATATCAATGAACTCGATTATTGAAATTGCTCAAGATACCCTTTTTTAGCTTCTAGAATCTGTTTCTTAGTTCAAGATCCCTCTTACTAACTGGAATCAAAGAATTAGTAGATCTGTTCCGTTCAAAATGGGAATGGGCTAGGGTTATGAACTTATAATCTAGAATCTGATAATCGAGTCGATTCCATGATTATAAGTTCATTTCATACCGGACCAGACAATTTAGATATGGGTATAAATATCAATATAAATTGATTTTGTGTTCTGAAATCAAAGAAAGATATTGAAAATTTTCTTTTATTATATGTCTTATGTTGTGACTTCGAATGAACTTTTCTATGGAGGAAGGGAATTGGAATTTATTCCTATATCTCAAATCGAGTTGCAGTTCTTCTTTCAAACCTAGGAACTTTGAATCGTTGTTTAACCAACGAGTTACATTTACGTACCATCAGTGCTAATATTGGCATGTTTGGGGTGATGAAAGAAATAATTGATTAGCCCTTCTACCGTAGGCATTATCTTTTTTTTTCAAAAAAAAATTAACAAATACTCATGGTAACCATTCGAGCCGACGAGATTAGTAATATTATCCGAGAGCGTATTGAGCAATATAACAGGGAAGTAAAGATTGTAAATACCGGTACCTTACTTCAAGTGGGCGACGGTATTGCTCGTATTTATGGTCTTGATGAACTCATTCATAGGGGTGTAAGTGGGCCGGTTTGGGCCGGTTCTAGGGCTGGAACCGGACCAAACAGGAAATTTCCGGTTCTGGTTTGTCAAAACCGGACCCAAACCGGGAAATTCCAGTTCTGATCTGTTAGAACCAAACCGAACCGGAATTTCCGGTTCGGTTCGGGTCGGTTTCCGGTTTTTCAGTTTTTTTTTTCAGTTTTTTTTTCCAAATTTTTTTTAAAATATTTTAATGTTGTGGGTATAATAATAATAATACAGCAAAACCTTCATAGCTCTATACTGGTACAACCCAGCAAAGTATGCATAAAACTATATATATACCCAACTCATTTAAAAGGAAATAAATACAACATATATGGCATGCATTGCAGCATTTGTGACCACCTGACAATAGCATGCAAGAATCCTTAACCAAGAGCAACGTTATTTCTTCTAAATCTGAAATCCAAAACATATCATTTTCCAAATAAGCTTCACCTTCAGAAGATCAATAAATTCTATTATTACATTCAAAGAGGAAAAAGAAGAAGCAAGCAGAGAACTAAGAGAACCAAGCAGTCAGCCAAATAAAGACAGCTGCTCACGAAGTTCACTACGACTACATAAGAATGACCATGAAAATGGGCGCTTCCAAAACATAGGTCATGGTGATGCAGTATAAATAATGACATAAAAGTATGATCAAACCACAGTAATCCCAACTAATTTGAGACCTAACAATATCCTATAAAAACACTACTACTATGAACCATGACTATCTATCACCAATTCTCTAACAGAAAAATTCATCTAAATACAACCGAAATGGCGCAGGAGTTTAATATCTTTGAATTATTGTCAATTCTTAATGCTATCCTAATATGAAAATCTCAAAACTAATCGTTTCCTTCAATCCAAATAATTATAGTGGTGGTAGTAGTAGTAGTATTACTTATTTAATTAGGAGTAGGATTACATATTCTATCCTTTCATAATACCAACACTAATCATTTCCTACAATGCGTCAGGTTCTCAAACATCAAAGATAATTACTATTTTTTATACACTTTTAGCATGATAATTAATAATATAACTAATTAATTAATAAAAAAACTATAGTTGCTGTAAGGTAAAAATATTCTAACTTATACTAGTACTATATAGCATAATCATGATGTATTACAATTTTAACAGTTGATTGATGTTTTGATTTATTAGGGTCTTGGTCGGTCTTTACTGGTCTAAAACAAAACCATCTATTTCCAAACTGAAAAATAATAATAAGAAGAAAAAATAAGCCCAGAAAATGATTTTGCTGTTAGAGAAAAGGAAAGAAGAGAAATGATAAAAGAAAGTAGCGTGATGATATCATGAGCCACCATCAAGCAATCAGCCCAGCAACCTTAGATTCATTCTCTGTACAGTGCCACGTTTAGGACTCATTCTCTGTGCTGTCCCAGTTTCAGTTTCAATTAGCTCTAGCATTAGCATCACATCTCCTTATCAAAATAAAACAAAAAACAAAAACAATATTATGATTTATGTGGCTTACATTGATGGATTCACTGTTGGTTGTCATCGTGGTGATGGAGGCGAGGCGAGGTGACAACGGAGACGAGGTGACAACGGAGACGAGGGATGACGAAGAATGAAAATAGTGGAGGTGAGACGACTGCCGATGAAGACAGGGAGGGTCCGAGAGTGAGGTGAGACGACAGCGGACGCGGAGACTGAGAGTGAGAGGGGTGAAGAAAGGATTTGTCAAATGATTTGTTGATTTGTTGTCATCGATTTGTGAAGAAAGGATTTGTTGATTTGTTGAGAGGGGTGGAGACGAGCGGCGGAGACAAAGAAGAAGCTAGGTCAAGTGATTTGTTGATTTCGTCGATTTCAATTTGGAAAGGAAAATGAAATTAATGTAAAAAATTAGAAAAAAGGATTTTGAGGGGAAAGGGGATTCGAACCCCTTCCCTTTAGGGAAAACAATAAAAATTTTATCCACTGAGACACAGAACTAAACATTGATATATCTAATATATATATATATATATATATATTTCCGGTTCAAACGGTTCTACGGTTCGGTTTTGGGTTTTATATTTGATAGACCCGAAACCAAACCGGAAATTTCCGGTTCTAGTAAAATAGAACCGCCCCGAACCAGAATGTTACGGTTCGGGGTGGTTTGGGACGGTTCACTCCGGTTCCGGTTTGGTTTCCGGTTCGGTCCGGTTTCTTACACCCCTACTCATTCATTTAGGGTGATAGTGGAAAAGTTGACAGATAAGTCACCCTTACTCCTTTCAGTAAAGTGGTCAACTCATTAATGATTTGAATTTTTAATCTCATCCGTCCAATTTTATTGAATGGTTCAGATTCATCTAACATGACTGGTCATATTTAAAGGAAAATTAGAGGAGCTCAATCCGTTCAGATTAATCCGACACAAGATACATTTAATAATGTTGATTGCAATCCGACACTTGGCCGATGTTGCTCAACAAAGTAAACAATACTTATCATTTTATTTAGATTAAAAAAAATAGGATAATTAGATAAAATATTCATTGATTTATTGTTTATTTTTTATTTTTTATTAATAAAAAGAAGGAAGACGATCAAGCCAAAGGATTTTGATGATGTGGTGCACGATCCGAAAGAGAGAGTCATATATTTTATTTTATTTTATTTTATTTAATAAAAAATAAAAAATAAAAAATGAACGTTTATTTGTGGTTTGCATAAGCTCAAGAGAGACAAGATCATATAATAAATAATAAAAAATGTTAGTGGAATTGCTGCTTCTTTTTTATGGATAAAAAATAAATATTAATTGTTTTTTTTGTTTTGGGCTTTGAATCCCACACAAAACTTAAATGGGCTTTGGCCCAGTAGTAGTAGAGTTTTGTGATATTGGGCTTGGAGTTGTTTTTCTAGTGAGGAACTTGGACCTAAGAACTTGTCAGAGGAAAACCAATTCCCGACTAGCATCCATGGACACCAAGCCCATCTACGACTATTTTACTAAAATTGGGGAAAACTTAATTTTTTCAAGAATCATAGTCACTCACTCTTAATTTATATGCAGATTTTTTCAAGATTAATATTGTGTGTTTATTTTATTTTATTACATTATAATCCAATTATATATTTATCTACATACAACAAACCCTTAGCAGTCATTTTGTAGGACAAAATATAGAAAAGAGAAAAAAGAAACTATCATATAGAAAAAAATGTTACTCCCTCTGTTCATAAATAACTGTTTTTTCTGGCAAGTAACTTTCAGTAAAATAAATATTAAAAAATCAAGTAAAGTGTACAGTAACTTCAGTATAAAATCGCCACTTAATTGTGGACGGAGAAAGTATACGGTAGGTAGGAGGAAATTGGAGAGGAGTGAATTAAAAGGGAATATTTCCCCTGATTCCACAATAACTACTCTCTATTATTCTCTTCAAATTGGAAATCTGTGATCACAAATGACAAACATGTCCTTACTTATTACCCTAATCCTCTGTTGTTTTCCTTAAAAAGATCAAATATAATAAAATGATGACTCACAGAAGAACATGAGAAACGGATAGAGCAAGATTTCATTTTTCTTCGGTTAAACCTGTACTTGTATTGATTGAAACATTTGACACCTACATTTGTAAAACGATTTAAAAGGCACCTGCACTTGAAACATATGACAGATTTGACACCTCCCACTAACACCATTCACCATCAACTGTTAAATGCTAATGTGGCATGCAACGTGGCTTGACACGTCATCAACACACTGACGTGGCATACGCATAGACGACATGTCGTCCAATTTCAATTAATTCTTAATTCTCAATTTCAATCAATTCCAGAGATTCAATTCCACAACTTCTGCAACCCAATTTCAATTAAACCTAGCATCCAACACCAGAGATTCAATTCCAATTAATTCTTAATTCTCAATTTCTCACCCTATTCCAATCAATTCCAATTTCAATTAATTCTTAATTCTCAATTTCTCACCATATTCCAATCAATTCCAATTTCAATTAATTCTTAACTCTCAATTTCTCACCCTCCTCTGCAACCCACCACCACCGATCCATTCCACCATCACCGATCCATTCCACCATCACATCACCACCGACCACCACCAAGCAACTACCTCGATCTCGATCCAGCCACCATAAAAAAATCCATCACCTCACCACACCTCACCGCCACCACCCGATCTCTATCTACGACCACCAGCCACCTCAAACCCTCCACTGCCGCCATCGCCGATGGCACTATCATCTCACCCAGCCGCACCGATCACAGCCACAGCCATCAAACACAAACCCAATCCGCCACCACATCCCACTGCCATCATCACCACACATCGTTGCACCAACCACCAAACCTTCATCTCAAACCTCCACTGTACTAATCGCTGCACCATCCAAATCCTCGCGCCGCAGCCTCGACAACAACCACCACAATCGCCTCCAGGATCCTCCATCGTGGCCGCAACCGGATCTGGACCATATTACCCAGATCTGGGTGATATGAACAAGAAATTGGAATTTTGAAATAAATAACTTTTCAGAAATTGAAATTAGAATTAATTAAAAAAGAAGAAGATGAAGAAACAAAGGAGGAAGAAGAAAGAAAAAGTGCTCAATGAAAGAAAAAAGAAGGTGCCGTGGTGTTGCTACCCGAATTTTGACTTACGTCACAACCTTTTTCGTTTATTACATGTCGCATCAATAGCCCGTTTACGTCAAAATTTCAATCGATTTTTGATCAAGGACTATTTGTTTTAATATTTCATGTCATTTCACGTCTTTTGAATTTTTCATATTTTTCTCGTATTTTCGACTAAACCGTATTTTTCGGTTTTCGTCAACGCATTTACGTATTTTTATGTTTACCGCATTTAATAGCTCGTCTAGGTCAAATTTCTGTCGATTCTTGATCCTAGGCTAGTTTGTTTAATATTCCGTGTCATTTCATGCCTTATAATTTTTTTCGTACTTTTGACTGTCTTTAAGCGAACTTCTATCTGTCCCGAGTAAGGTTCCCGGGACCGAGGGTCGAACGCGTTATTTCTTTGTTTGATAATTACGTACTATTTTTCTCTTTCACACAATCGAGTTTAGTTTCATTCAATTTTTATCGTAAGGACGTTTATTTCGCGTCCGAACTTTTAACATTTCCGAAAGAGAAAATAAATACGTTAAACCGAGTTTCGCGTTTATTCGCAGTATACTACTTTTCCTGTTTTATTTTTCTGCACGTCGTGGTTTCCTCGGTTCAGGTTTATTTTCATTTTCGAGCGATTTCGTTCGTACCAAAAATATCCTGTTTGAACCAATTAAGAAAATATCTTCCAAACTTGCTCATCACCCAACCACACAAACCCAAACTTGGCCTCCACTCCGATCATCCTTATCCATCCACCTCCTCCGAAGATTCTTGGCCAAGCATTTGCCTCCAAGCCGACTCCACTTTCCTCTATAAATAGCATGCTTCATGCAAGGTATCAAGGGCACCAAATCCTCCTCTTAATCTCTATTTCTTGCACTACCTTTTTGGAAAATTGCTCTCCCGGACAAGTAAGTTCTCTCTCCCTCTAGCTTCTTTAATTTTCATTTTCACTTGTAATGCATGAATAAATTGTTAGAACTTGCTTGATATGCTTAGTTTTCATGTTAGTTATGCTTTCCTTGCCTCAATTTAATTGCATAATGCTTTGAGTAATTAATGACTATATATACACATTAATTAACTAGTTTTTTCATATAAAATTGCCACTATTTTGGAGGTGTTTGTCTTATTGTTTTTGGTGCTTAGATATACTGTTTTAATACCATAAATATTGGGGCCATTTTGGGTAAGAATGGTTGAAGTGTTGGAACTTGGTCTTTGGCCATGGAGGCTGGTGCGGTAGAGAAAGAAAGAAAGGAAGAAGAAGAAGAGGTAGGCGGGAAAGGGGAGAAAGAAAAGGTGATGGGCTTAGGCCCAATTTTGTGTTAAATTAAAATTTAGCCAAGCCTATTTTTTAATGTCCAAATTTCCGACGTGGGACCCGTTCCTTTTTCGTCAAAATTATGTAAATGTTCGTATGCCTATATAACATGTTAAAATGATAAAAAATATTCGTATGCTTATATAACATGTTAAATTGCATGAAATATTCATATGTCTTTTATTTTATGTTTAAATGATATAAAAATGCTTATATGTTTAAATGACATGTTTAAATCGTATACAATGCTCATACGTTCACATGAGAATAATATCATATGCCATGATTAAATTATTGTGAAATAATTGATATGCTTGCATGTTATAAATAAATCAAGTATTAATTATGCCATGTTTAAATAATTATAATTTGCTCATATGAAATAAATGAACTAATTGATTACTTGTTTGCCATGTGAATTAATTGTTTACTTGTTTCTTATGATCAATTATTTATTTACTTGGCATGAAATAAAATGTTTATTTGTTTATCATGTTTTATTTAAGTATTTATTTGTCAAATTAAATAAATGTTTGCATGCGCTTTTCTTATTTATTTATTTTTGAAAACATTGCTAACGCTCTCATTTTGTAAGGAAGATCAAGATCACGCAACACGAGTACGCTCTCTATAGCCTCTTTTATTTATTTAATATTTTTATTGCAAATATTATTTGTATACATGATATTTAAAAATGCTAAAAAACTCATATTTATGTGCATGATTAAAATCAATCCATATGCTTATATGTTTATGTCACTTGCTTTTTATGCCATGAGATTAATTGCTATATTTGATAATTGAGCATGGTGGCTTCGAATCCCACTCGGTTATTTGTAAATCAAGAAAATGATACGATGTTAGTATTTATCCATGTTAGGATCACCTAATTAATTACTCATGCATGACTCAATGAAAAGGGGGGAACGTCCGCTCTAGCATAACGAACAAATGGTAACCCCGTCCTTCGTGTCCCGATCGGAAATAACATGTCCCTACGAAATGCTAAGATGTAACGTCACCTTCGAGGGCCCAAATCATGTCAAAAATATTTAAATAATCGGAAAGTGATCCAATCTGGTAAGGGGATTCGGTTGACATACTTCGATCATTGGCCTATGTAAATGATTGGAAAGTGTCCTGTTTCCGTGGGAAGGATTGGTTGACATGCTTCGATTATTCGTTTTCGTGTCAAAAAAATTAAACGCAGTAACACCTTTCAACTTATAACCGGTAACCTTTTAAGGATGTGACTTGGGTGCCTAACACCTTCCCAAGTCCATAATACGACCTCGAACCTTCGTTCTTTGGTTTAGACATGTGCCTTAGTTTTTTTTATTTTATGTCATGACGCTTAGGTTCCTTAAACCTTACAAAAATAGGGTGGCGACTTCATTGTATTATGCGAAGCATCCATTTATGCTTAGCATCCGTCCCAAACCTTAAACTCGTTTTCAACGAAAAAGGGGTGCGACACGTGGAAGAAGAAGAGAGAGAAAAAAGAAAAAAAAGAAAAAAAGTTTTGCTGATGTGGCATGCCACGCCAGTATGTTGATGACGTGTCAAGCCACGTTGCATGCCACATCAACATTTAACGGTTGACGGTGAACGGTGTTAGTGGGAGGTGCCAAATCTGTCATATGTTTCAAGTGCAGACGCCTTTTAAATTGTTTTACAAATGCAGGTGCCAAATATTTCAATCAATACAAGTACATGTGCCAATTTTGTGTTTAACCTTTTTTCTTCCCAGTATTGCTCAATTTATGGTTTAAATCTAAAATTGGCACCTGTACATGAATTGATTGACTGTACATGAATTGATTGACTCATTTGGCACATGTACTTAAAAAACGATTTAAAAGGCACCTGTACTTCAAACATATGACACATTTGGCACCTCCCACTCACACCGTTAGCTATCCACTGTTATCTGCTGATGTGGCATGCCACGTGGTTTGACACGTCATCAACATGATGACGTGGCATGCCACATCAGCATTATTTTATTTTATTTTCCTTTCTATTTTTCTTTCTTTTTCTTTTTTCTTTCTTTTATTTTCCATTGACCTCTTCTTCCTTTATTTATTTTTTATCAAATATCAAATATTAAACATAAAAAATATAATGTTAGAAAAAACAAAAAAAATGTGAAAGAAAAACCTTATACCAATTTACCAAACACAAACAGAACCTAAAAAAATTCAATTGATAAATGAGAAATAACACAAAAAATAGAGATTTGTCTGGGAATCAAGGATGATACATGATAGGAATCAATTCCAAAGACTTTTTTTTTTCCTGCAAGTAATACCAAAAGATTCATCCATGTCTACCTGCTAGTTTCCAACCAAAATGATTCAACAAATTCGCCAGAGGAAGTTCAACACTTCCAGCACCAGATGGGATGAATTCAAAATCAATTCCTTTACAATCAACTTTCCCATCAAGAAAAACCCAAAAAACCAATTTCAGTACAACAATCATCCAAGCCCGAAATCATCCGTCCTTGTCGCCACAAACCATCACCCCCACCGCCACATCATCGCCAAGGGCAGCCACAACCACCACAAACTGCCACTGCCACCATCCAATCGCCGGCCAAACACCACAAGCCCGAAATCATCCGTCCTCGTCGCCACAACCACCACAAACCGCAACGTCATCGCCAAGGGCAGCTACAACCGCCACTGCTACCATCCAATCGTCACAGCCGCAGCACCAGTCAGCCTTATCCATCACCGTCGCTGTGCCGCCTCTCTCCCTCACTCCCGATCTGCCTCGCCGCTCTCTCCATCTCCGATCTAATCACCCATCAAGGATCCAAACCAAATTAAAAAAAGAGAGGAGAAGAAATAAAAGGAACAGAGAAGGGAATAGAAGAGAAAGGAGAGTGCAGAGGAGAGAATAGAAAGAGGAAAAGAAAGAAAAAAAAAGTTTTGGGCTGCGGCCCAAGGAAAGGATAAAAAAAGAAAAATGGAAGAAAAGAAAAATAGAAAGGAAAAAAATTAAAGTAATGCTAATGTGGCATGCCACGTCATCCTGTTGATGACGTGTCAAACTACGTGGCATGCCACATCAGCAGATAACGGTAGACGGCTAACGGTGTGAGCGGGAGGTGCTAAATGTGTCATATGTTTGAAGTATAGGTGCCTTTTAAACCGTTTTTCAAATAGAGGTGCCAAATGAGTCAATCAAAATTTAAACCCTCAATTTATCCGCTCTGTTCCTGACTTTTTGTGTCAGTCTCGGGTAACCGTCCTTCGATTATTTTCTCCAACGTACACGCGTGCACATTTGTGATTGATCAAGCAAAAGCTTAAAGCTTTCAACTCTGTAGAAGAACAGGCAATCAAACAGCAAGAAGGCCATTCACCGATGGGGAAAACCACTTGGTCCTCCTCTTCTTTTCATTTTTATTTTGGGATTCTCTCCTTATGCTTGTGTTTAGTTCAGCTGGCAGTAGCAGGAAGAGGGTTGCCTCTTTTGCAGAGTTATCATGAGAAGGGGAAAACTTTTGGGTATAGCAGATCATTCAGTACCATTTTTGATACTTCCAAGTATGGGATTTTGCAGCTCAACAATGGCTTGGCTCGAACTCCTCAGATGGGGTCTCTCTTTTTCTTTCTTCACTGGACTTGGTTCACCTTTGATGGTTTTTTGGTCATTTTTGAAAGAAGTCAAATATTGGGCATTTCTGGGTTCTCCAAAAAAAAGGGGAAGGCTTTGCTTATGATTGAGGGTCTTTTTGTTCTTTGATGCGCTGTACTGACGAAAGTGTGACACGCCAAATTTGTGTTTGCTTCAAGAAACTATGCTTGACTTTGTATGGTTTGTTTTGTGTCTTTGCAGATGGAATAGCTGGAATTTCTTCGCCTGCAATATTAATGATACTGTCATCAAGGAAACAGGTGCATATCTTCTCTGCTCATGGTTTATTGGAGCATGTATTTTTGTATTTGATTGTACGTACGTGCATTACTTGCTTTAATCTTCTTCTTTTTGTTTAGCTTGTGGTGTGATATGATTTCTTTTTGGACTGTCAATGAAAATGAGATGATTCAAGAATGTAGTTGAGTAGCTGTTAAAAGCTCTGATTTTGATACAAGTTTGGATGGAAAAAAACTAAGAGGGATTTAAGAATAAACCAGAAAAAAGAGTCTGTTCATTAAATATTTTGGAAATCACTAGTATCCTGGAAATAGTTTCACAAGCTTATTCATCTAACTCTGTGTAATTGGTGAAAAGCAGAATCTCATCAGTGCAGTTGAATGTATTAGTAATTTTCATGGCCAGATGTACAGCAACAAAAGATTGATGAGCATCTTTCCGCTTTTACCTCTGGAGCGAAAACTCCATCACTAATACTAACAAAAACTTATCCTTGACAGCTGATGCACTTGTTTCCAGTGGATTGGCTGACTTAGGTTATGTGTATGTCAACATAGGTAAGCCTTCATTTTCCAGGTATTTGCTCAACATTAAGTTTATTCTGCTTTAGACTTATCCCCATCTCACTTGATGCAGATGATTGCTGGTCAAGAGAGCGAGATTTGAAAGTAAATCAGATCTCTATTCTTTTACTTTTGTGTTTCTAAATCATAACATTTGTTATTAGTGGTATTTGCTTCCAGTGGAATTACATTATTACACTTAACATCCTCTTAAATTCCCACCCCATTATAATGTTTGCTCAAGAAAGCATAACAAGAGTAGATGTTTGACTTTTTTTTTTTTTTTTGAAAATGATGTTTGACTTTATCATTCCTAATTTGTTTTTACCATGCAATGTTTGATCTGACAGGGTCAGCTGGTACCAGATCCTGTAACCTTTCCATCAGGAATCAAAGCTCTTGCAGATTATGTTCATGGAAAGGGCCTGAAGCTTGGCATTTATTCTGATGCTGGGTAGGAAATTTTTTCCTGCATTTGTTCAAAATGTAGAAGTTATATCATAATGATTTACTGGTTTTAATTGCAAAGAAGCTAATTTCATTTCCTCACTCGTTGACTCTCTCTATTGCTTTCCTCTCAGGGCTTTTACATGTCAAATTCGACCAGGATCACTTTTCCATGAAAAAGATGATGCAAATATTTTTGCTTCCTGGGTTTGTTTTTGTTTCCTGTTATAAATTTTGATGAAATCTCTATCAGATCTGTTTTTAGGTGGTGACTGTTTACTTGTATTTGTATTTTCACTGGAGACAAGTTCCTTGGTACTGTCATCATTTCTGTGCTTGTGTTGCTTTTCTGAAACCTGAGGAGTCAGCCTCAAAATACATCCATGAAAAAACATGGCGCTTTGCATATATTTGTTGTCTGTTTGAATGTTTGATTTCATAGGAGAAACTGTTTTGTACCTTTATGTGTCTTTATGTTGCTTCTTGAAGAATTTAGGGAGTTAATATCGATGGCATTATTTCTAAAAATTTACTATAAGTACAGCAAAGGTAGTATAGTCATGGTTAGTATTCTTGACTTCCTAGTCAATTACTGAATACCATGACGTAATTTTGTTGATTTCAGCTCACATGCTTGAATTATTTGTTAGTCCAGCTTGGTTATAGCTGTAAATAATATTAGTTTGAAATTTTAGTTTATGATGCATATGAGTAAGAACATGATTTTCTCCTTGTATAATCACAACTTCTTTTCTTTTGGAATTAATGTCATCAGGATGTGGATTATTTGAAGTATGATAACTGTTTCGGCATAAGTCCAAAAGAAAGGTCCTATCTCCACCACGACTTTGGATTTGTTAAATAACCATTATGAATTATGACGTACTTCAAAGGTGATTTCGTCTGATTTGGTAATGTGCAGGTATCCACCTATGCGTGATGCACTCAACGCAACTGGACGTACAATCTTTTATTCCCTTTCTGAATGGTAAACCCTCTGTTGCCTTTCTATAGCTGGACCGATATCTTTGTTAGTTCACTAAGAACTTTAGAGTACTTTGATTGTGGCAGGGGCGAAGATGACCCTGTCCTGTGGGCTGGAAAAGTTGGAAACAGTTGGCGTACAACAGGTGACATCAATGATACATGGGCAAGGTAACAGGTTTTGCACTCATCATCCGGTTTATCATTTGAGAAGAGCTCATTAGATTCAGCATACATCACACACAGAAATTCACCCCAACCAGCTTATTTTTACTTCCTTTTGGAGTGTCAAGATCTGCTCCCTTCTCTATTTCGGCTTTAAATCAAATGGTCCCTTCCAACTGAAAATTCAGATAAATAGATTCAATGATGTGGTGTTTCCCCATAATTAAAAGGATTAAATAGATTTATTAGAAACATGACCATCTACCCTGCTCTGTATGATTTTTGTTTCTTTGCTTTTGATGAACAACTTGGCTATTATTCTGATTGAGTTCTCTGCTATGTTACGGAAGCATGACTGAGATTGCTGATCTAAATGATAAGTGGGCTGCCTATGCAGGGCCTGGTGGGTGGAATGGTAAGTGCATGCTTTGATGATATATCATATACGTGTATGAGGGCTAGATTGTAGCGCAACTAATGACTTGCACTGTTTTCCATGTTGTTATTTCTTGCAGATCCAGATATGTTGGAAGTTGGCAATGGAGGCATGACTTACCAAGAGTATCGTGCTCATTTTAGCATATGGGCTTTAATGAAGGTTTTTTCTCCAAACATACTCCCTTTTCTTTTTGCAGAACCAAGTGACTGAGAGACACTGTAAAATTACATCTCAAATCATAGACTTATTAGTGCCACTTAAGAATCACTCTGTAGTTGTTTTTAGTGCTTTGTTGTAAGAGCTTGTTTTAAGGGAAAGGTAGAGTTGTGTGTTCACATGAACCATTCTTACTATTTTTTATTTGGGTTTTGAGCCACCCTTTCGTTGCATTTAGGTCATTTTCTTGTCTCTCAAAGATACCGAAGTGATTTAGTTTGTCATGATGCAGTTCCAAGTTCAGCTGTTTAGTATTTCTTATGAATAAACTTGGCTTCCTTTCGAACTTTCACAGGCATATACATGTTAACTCTGAACTTTGGAGCTCTTCATGAACTCACTAATTGCTTCAATGTGTAGGCCCCTCTCTTGGTTGGCTGTGATGTGAGGAGCATGACTTCAGAAATGTTGGAGATATTATCAAACAAGGAAGTCATTGCTGTAAACCAAGGTGATGGACGCTCTACTTTCATCCATCGCATTTTATTACAGTTTTATCAATGTATGCAACTTTCTGGAAAGCTAATCAATAGAAGGTTTTTGATTCTTGTTTTGGCAGATCCACTTGGGGTTCAGGGAAGGAAGGTTTCTTCCACTGGAAAAGATGGTTGTCAACAGGTGCTGTCATCTTTCGCTTATGTATCTTATTTCATTCATATTGGGTATAATGGGAAACTAAGTCAATATTTCTGTATCAGTTGATCTCTTTCTTTCTTTCTTTTTCGCTAATTAAAGACCAGAACAATTGTCCCCTCTCTTTTTTTGGGGCTTTAATCAGGAAAAAATGAATCTTAATGAGAAAAATGAGAACAGAAATGATGCCAAAATTTAAACATATCCATTTACTGAGATGTTTGCCTGTAGAACTTTGTGCTTATGCATGTATTTTATCATCCTTTTGAACTTCTTAGTTTAGTCCCCTGATCGTAACGATTTCTTCCAGGTCTGGGCAGGCCCTTTATCTGGGCATCAGCTAGTTGTAGCTTTTTGGAATCGTTGTTTGAAAGCTGTAACCATTACTGCTGGATGGGATGTGCTTGGGCTTGAATCAAACACTAGTGTGTTGGTGAGAGACTTGTGGCAGGTGAGGAAACTGAATCCCAGGCATTTAGGCTAGAAATGTTTCCTTGCTCGTGCCAAATTTGATATCTATGATAACCACAATCGCAATACTTTTTGCTTGAGATCCTTTCTCGGGTCTTCTACTTCATTCACTTGAGTTTAACGTTAAACACTTTGTAGAATCTTTGCTAGCCTTTCTATTTAGGAAGTCAAACCCTAGTTGCCTGCTTCACATGTTTTTTCTGCTTTCCTTTTGTTGGACACTACTCACTTCTAATGGTTTTCCATTTCAAGCACAATATCATGGAAGTAAATATCATCGATGAGTTTACAACGTAAAAGAAAGAAAGAATTTTGGTTGAGATTTATCTTTCTGAAACTTTATACTTAGCATCCTTTCATTATGCAGCACAAAGATGTTGAGGGAGATGCAGTAGCATCATTTGGTGCTCAAGTGGATGCGCATGACTGCCATATCTACATCTTTTCTCCACAAACAGCAGCTCGCTCGGAAATGTAGTTTAGTTTGCATTCAAAACCGGTTCATGTTCAAGGGAGGATTCTGCTCTGCTCTGCCCTGCCCTGCCCTGGTGTGCTTCAGTGACAATGTATTTATGTAGAGAGTTTCACGTGAGAGAACCCTATTACTGTACAGATTTCTTACATGAAGTAAAGCCATCCACTAGCTTTGGTATGGCACCTGTAAGATACTGTTAATAAATGGCACGTTGCCTATGCTATTACTTTGGGCTTGGTACATATGATATATGAATGAAAAAGTCTGCTCGAAATGTTTATAATTTGTATACAGAGTAATGTGTTTATTGGAGAAATAAAATACAATTAACGGGATTGTGAATTAGAAAAATCGAATTCAGTGACTCAACTCTTCTTACTTGGTAACAAGTACCAATAAGCTTCTAAGCTCTATCTTCATAGTAACCATATGAAGATAACTGGTGCAAAGAAAAACCCCACTCGGTGTGTGCCATAGTGTTGAAGTGCAAAGAGACACCAGGATGAAGCAAGAGATTGGGAGTACATCATCTGCAGAAAGGATGAAGGCAAAGAATCAAAGAATCATAATTTTATTGTTGCATCATAATATTGTAAATAATTCATATCCAAGACAATTTGATCCTAGGGATTTGAATTGCTCCTCATTCGCTTCAAGAACACAAAACCAAATTGTAGACAGATGTTGGTATGACCAAAGACCAAACTATTGGCAATTTGGATGGTACCTAAAGTTTCAATCCACTAGCTTAAGAAATTGGTCAGAATGATATGGACCACCTATCACCATTCAGTTACATATCAGACACTTCCCTAAATCTTTTAAAGATTTACACCACTTCATCAAGATTTGGGAATGTACTATTTACACATTAAAACAGCCATAGGTCAAGAAGAGTATATTTGCATACAATCCAATCCCAACCCCATCTTCCCAGTCTCTCTTCCTAGAATAAACTTGCTATTTATACATTAAGTTTGGCTACAAAAAAGGCCAGTCTGCTGTTTAATGGCTTCATGAGATTAAATAAGGAAAACACAGGGCCCAATATTATTAAGATGAAAAGGTTACAAACAGGACAGGTAGAAAACCTATGAGGCTTACACTGGTGATGTTCCTTGGACATGGATAACTCAAGTCCGGATACAGCAGAGAAAAACTACAAGGAAGAAATAATGATGTGTTAAATCTAAAAAATAAAAGCAGATTAGTAAACTGTAATAGATGAACCGGTTACTTGAAAGGGTTTACCTGAAATTGCTGGAGTGAGCAGTCCATCTCCAATTACCATGCAAGTGCCAAGAAGAACTAAGATTAGCAAAGCAGTTTGTAGGCCCTTGTGCTTCTCTAGGTACACTTTAACCCTTGAGTTGTTCATGACAGGAGGCTGCCTCATCTGCAAGCTGTCTATTGGGAAGAAGGCTGACTTTGGCATGCCGGCATATTAAAGAATACAGCGCAAAAGTACCACCTAGGAAGACAATCATTGAATTATTTTTAATTTATGGATAAGGTTCTATGGGAATTGCATGATTGTACTTGCACTTACCTTCTCCATTATCATCAGCTCGAAGAACAATAAAGACGTACTTAAACAAGGGGATCAAAGTGAGGGTCCAGAATACAAATGATAACACCCCATATATCTCCTCGTTGCTCTCAGAATGATGAATATCTTCTGCAAATGTGCTCTTGTAAACGCAGAGAGGGGAAATGCTAAGGTCTCCATATACTACACCGAGACTCTGATAAGCCAAAAGCATAAGTGTCTTCCAAGATTGGATTTAGTTCCTCTTAATATTTTTCCGTTCTCTTTTAGTTTTTCTATCCGAAACTTTAACATATTTACTTTGACCATATATTTTTTTATCCCAAAAACATTACACCCAAAAAAATTATTTTTAACTTAGTAATTATTAAGTATAGATGAACATAACTATTTTTCTAAAAAATCAAAATAAAAAAGAACAAAAATAAATCCATAAAAATAAAATAATATTTATATAATTTTCTAAGACAGTATAAAAGATGAACTAAAATTATAAAAAGTTGCAACTTTGTTGAAAAATTCGAAAAAAGGATTTTTTTTACTTTTATATAAAAGATGAACTAAAAATTCAACAAGTGGTCAACTAATTAATGATTTGAAATTTTTAATCCCATCCGTCCAATTTTATTGAATAATTCAGATTCATCTAATATGACTGATCATATTTAAAGAAAAATTAGAGGAGCTCAATCCGTTCAGATTAATCGGACACAAAATACATTTAATAATGTTGATTGCAATCCGACACTTGGCCGATGTTGCTCAACAACGTAAACAATACTTATCATTTTATTTAGATTACAAAAAAATAGGATAATTAGATAAAATATTCATTGATTTATTTTTTATTTTTTATTAATAAAAAGAAGGAAGACGATCAAGCCAAAGGATTTTGATGATGTGGTGCACGATCCGAAAGAGTCATATTTTATTTTATTTTATTTAATAAAAAATAAAGAATGAACGTTTATTTGTGGTTTGCATAAGCTCAAGAGCATTGTTGTAAAAACCGGACCGGCCCGGCCGGTTCGACCGGTTCGACCGGGGACCGGTGGCCTGACCGGTCCGGTTAACCCCCTAAAACCGGACTCTTGCTGACCCGGCAAAAACCCGGGTGACCCGGCGGTTCAACCGGAAACCCGGTGACCCGGTGCCGGGTCAAACCGGGTTGGCCACTCCTTTCCTTTAATCCCATTTCATTAATTCATTTTTTTGTTTGTGTTTTTAGTTTATAAGGTAATTAATTAAATTTTATATTTATAAAAATATATAAATAATATTATTAAATAGACCGGGTCGATACTACCGGTTGAACCCGGTTAAACCTTTGACCCTCTCGCCCTCTGACCTGCCCGGGTCAATGTCCCGGGCCGGGTTTTACAACCTTGCTCAAGAGAGACAAGATCATATAATAAATAATAAAATTTGTTAGTGGAATTGCTGCTTCTTTTTTATGGATAAAAAATAAATATTAATTGTTTTTTTTTGTTTTGGGCTTTGAATCCCACACAAAACTTAAATGGGCTTTAGCCCAGTAGTAGTAGTAGAGTTTTGTGATATTGGGCTTGGAGTTGTTTTTCTAGTGAAGAACTTGGACCTAACAACTTGTCAGAGGAAAACCAAGCCCATCTACTACTATTTTTACTAAAATTGGGGAAAACTTAATTTTTTCAAGAATTATAGTCACTCACTCTTAGTTTATATGTAGATTTTTTCAAGATTAATATTGTGTGTTTATTTTATTTTATTACATTATAATCCAATTATATATTTATCTACATACAACAAACCCTTAGCAGTCATTTTGTAGGACAAAATATCATAGTTATCAGAACCGGACCGGACCGGCCGGTCCGGCCGGTTCAACCGGACTTTTTAGCATTTCCGGTCCGATTCACCTTTCGGACCGGATTGCCCACTGACCCGGGTTGGACCGGACGAACCGGCCGGTTTTTTGCCAACCGGCGAACCGGCCGGTTTTCACCCCCACTGTCCGGTTTGCTGACATGTCAAAACGGCGTCGTTTTGACACGGCCCATGGGCCCAAACGACGCCGTTTTGACAACGGGCCTGAGCCCATCAACAGCTTTCCCTCTTTCGCGAATGCTTTCTTCTTTCCTTCTATTTTTTTCTTTCTTTCACAGCAGAGCATCCAAATTTCCAAAACCAATTTCTTCTTCTTTTCCCAAACCCTAGAACGGCCAAACCCAAGAGCGGCGATCTACAGTGACCGGCGTGCGGCGGCGATCTGCTACACGTGACGGCGACAACGACAGCGACGACGACGGCGACCCCTAGCGGCGACAGGTTCTCTTCGCTGCAACTTTCTTTCTTTTTCCTTATTTTCAATTTTTCAATTAGAAAATAAATTTCTTTGAAATAGGATTACTGACAAGTGACAATTGCCTCTGTTAAAAATTGAATATTGGAATTACATGGTTTATTTGAATGCCCGTGTTTATTTTACTACCCGTGTTCTAAATTGAAAGGTGGAATTGAAATTACATGGAAATGGAATTACTGAAAATTGCCTGTTACATGGTTTATTGGAATTACATGGAATTAGTAATTACTGAAAATTGCCCCCTGTTTTTTTATTGCCCGTGTTAAAAATTGAAAAGTGGAATTAACATAGCAAAACATTCATCATTATGCCCTTAATTAATTAATTAATTAATATGTTTATTTATTGGAGTAAATTTCCAATTGAAATCCCAGAAGAACACAAATGGCATGATTTTTTGAAATTTTGAATGTTTTTTTGTTTTAACGCAAGCATGAAATTGATCAGAAGCATTCATATATTATGTATAGACCATATGATTGGAGATTAGTGTACGTAATTAATGAATGAATCAGCACCGACAATTCTAAACAGTAGCTACATTATTATTAGTGGTAAAACTATTGTTGTTGATATGAAACTATTGTTGTTAATTTATTGATTCTTTATTTTTATGTTTTATTTGATAATACTAGAGTTGAACCTTCAAAA
This sequence comes from Viola odorata, assembly GCA_963691705.1. Classification (NCBI taxonomy): domain Eukaryota; kingdom Viridiplantae; phylum Streptophyta; class Magnoliopsida; order Malpighiales; family Violaceae; genus Viola; species Viola odorata. The sequence goes on from OY829544.1 coordinate 56,852,090, forward strand.
TGTGCTTGATGATGACAATGATGAAGATGAAGGAAATGCAAGCGGATTTTTTGTTGAAGACATTTTCGAAAATACTAGTGGCTCGACCTCTCAACCTGTTACCAATCCATGGAATTAATAATGTTGTAATTTGAATATTTAGGTGTTTGAATTGAACTTTGAGAATGATTTCATTTGAATGTTGGATTGTTTTTTTATTTTGTAATTTGGATAATTAAGTGTGTACTATGAATATTTAAGTGTGTTTGAACTTTGAATGTTGGATTGTTTCTTTATTTTGTAATTGGAATATTTAAGTGTCATTTGAATGTTAGATAGTTTCTTTATTTTCAACTTTTGATCTATTTGATATACTTTATTTTGATATATTATAAAATGCTACAGTAAAAAAACCAGCCGTTCAATCCGGTTTAATCCGGTTTTATAGTCTAAGATTTACCGGTTTAATGTGTGAATGGTTCCGGACGGACCAGCAACTACAATCCGGTCGAACCCGGTTCAACCCGGTTGAACCACCAAATTTTCGAAAACGGTTTGCTGTTCAGTCCGGTTCTGATAACTATGCAAAATATAGAAAAGAGAAAAAAGAAACTATCATATAGAAAAATAATTTCACAGAAATACTACTAACTTGTAAATAATACTCCTGATTCCACAATAACTACTAGCTTGGAGTAGTAGATAATTTAGTTTTAGAAAAAAATGTTATACGGTACTCCCTCCGTCTCACAAAGGATGACTTTCTCGCATCCCAATATTCAGTAGGAAACGCATGTCGAGGAGGCCGAATGAGGCACTATTTGAATCAAAAAAATCCGAATTTTTTTTTCAACGTACGTTAATCTTTAACGTACTTCTCAGAAAAAATTAGGGGCAAAATTATCTCAAATAGTAAGTTTGCCGACAGTTTTAAGATACATGCCGAAATAGTAAAAACAAAAACAAAAACGTCATTCTTTGTGAGACGGAGGGAGTAGGTAGGAGGAAATTGGAGAGGAGTGAATTAAAAGGGAATATTTCCCCTGATTCCACAATAACTACTCTATTCTCTTCAAATTGGAAATCTGAGGAAGGATCCGGTAGTCAATCAATGATCACAAATGACAAACATGTCCTTACTTATTACCCCTAATCCTCTATTGATATAATAAAATACATAAAAATGATGACTCACAGAAGAACATGAGAAACGGATAGAGCAAGATTTCATTTTTCTTCCAAGTATTGCTCAATTTATCCGCTCTGTTCCTGACTTTTTGTGTCAGTCTCGGGTAACCGTCCTTCGATTATTTTCTCCCACGTACGCGCATGCACATTTGTCACTGATCAAGCAAAAGCTTAAAGTTTTCAACTCTGTAGAAGAACAGGCAATCAAACAGCAAGAAGGCCATTCACCGATGGGGAAAACCACTTGGTCCTCTTCTTCTTTTCATTTTTATTTTGGGATTCTCTCCTTATGGTTGTGTTTAGTTCAGCTGGCAGTAGCAGGAAGAGGGTTACCTCTTTTGCAGAGTTATCCTGAGAAGGGGAAAACTTTTGGGTATAGCAGATCATTCAGTACCATTTTTGATACTTCCAAGTATGGGATTTTGCAGCTCAACAATGGCTTGGCTCGAACTCCTCAGATGGGGTCTCTCTCTTTTTCTTTCTTCATTGGACTTGGTTCATCTTTGATGGGTTTTTGGTCATTTTTGAAAGAAGTAAAATATTGGGCATTTCTGGGTTCTGCAAAAAAAAGGGGAAGGCTTTGCTTTATGATTGAGGGTCTTTTTGTTCTTTGATGCGCTGTATTGACGAAATTGTGACACGCCAAATTTGTGTTTGCTTCAAGAAACTATGTTTGACTTTGTATGGTTTGTTTTGCGTCTTTGCAGATGGAATAGCTGGAATTTCTTTGCCTGCAATATTAATGATACTGTCATCAAGGAAACAGGTGCATATCTTCTCTGCTCATGGTTTATTGGAGCATGTATTTTTGTATTTGACTGTACGTACGTGCATTACTTGCTTTGATCTTCTTCTTTTTGTTTAGCTTGTGGTGTGATATGATTTTCTTTTTGGACTGTCAATGAAAATGAGATGATTCAAGAATGTAGTTGAGTAGCTGTTAAAAGCTCTGATTTTGATACAAGTTTGGATGGAAAAAACTAAGAGGGATTTAAGAATAAACCAGAAAAAAGAGTCTGTGCATTAAATATTTGGAAATCACTAGTATCCTGGAAATAGTTTCACAAGCTTATTCATCTAACTTTGTGTAATTGGTGAAAAGCAGAATCTCATCAGTGCAGTTGAATGTATTAGTAATTTTCATGGCCAGATGTACAGCAACAAAAGATTGATGAGCATCTTTCCGCTTTTACCTCTGGAGCGAAAACTCCATCACTAATACTAACAAAAACTTATCCTTGACAGCTGATGCACTTGTTTCCAGTGGATTGGCTGACTTAGGTTATGTGTATGTCAACATAGGTAAGCCTTCATTTTCCAGGTATTTGCTTAACATTAAGTTTATTCTGCTTTAGACTTATCCCCATCTCACTTGATGCAGATGATTGCTGGTCAAGAGAGCGAGATTTGAAAGTAAATCAGATCTCTATTCTTTTACTTTTGTGTTTCTAAATCATAACATTTGTTGTTAGTGGTATTTGCTTCCAGTGGAATTACATTATGACACTTAACATCCTCTTAAATTCCCGCCCCATTATAATGTTTGCTCAAGAAGGCATAACAAGAGTAGATGTTTGACTTTATTATTCCTAATTTGTTTTTACCATGCAATGTTTGGTCTGACAGGGTCAGCTGGTACCAGACCCTGTAACCTTTCCATCAGGAATCAAAGATCTTGCAGATTATGTTCATGGAAAGGGCCTGAAGCTTGGCATTTATTCTGATGCTGGGTAGGAAATTTTTTCCTGCATTTGTTCAAAATGTAGAAGTTAAATCATAATGATTGATTGGTTTTAATTGCAAAGAAGCTAATTTCATTTCCTCACTCGTTGACACTCTCTATTGCTTTCCTTTCAGGGCCTTTACATGTCAAGTTCGACCAGGATCACTTTTCCATGAAAAAGATGATGCAAATATTTTTGCTTCCTGGGTTTGTTTTTGTTTCCTGTTATAAATTTTGATGAAATCTCTATCAGATCTGTTTTTAGGTGGTGACTGTTTACTTGTATTTGTATTTTCACTGGAGACAAGTTCCTTGGTACTGTCATCATTTCTGTGCTTGTGTTGCTTTTCTGAAACCTGAGGAGTCAGCCTCAAAATACATCCATGAAAAAACATGGCGCTTTGCGTATATTTGTTGTCTGTTTGAATGTTTGATTTCATAGGAGAAACAGTTTTGTACCTTTATGTGTCTTTATGTTGCTTCTTGAAGAATTTAGGGAGTTAATCTCGATGGCATCATTTCTAAAAATTTACTATAAGTACAGCAAAGGTAGTATAGTCATGGTGAGTATTCTTGACTTCCTAGTCAATTACTGAATACCATGACCTAATTTTGTTGATTTCAGCTCACATGTTTGAATTATTTGTTAGTCCAGCTTGGTTATAGCTGTAAATAATATTAATTTCAAATTTTAGTTTATGATGCATATGAGTAAGAACATGATTTTCTCCTTGTATAATCACAACTTCTTTTCTTTTGGAATTAATGTCATCAGGATGTGGATTATTTGAAGTATGATAACTGTTTCAATTTAGGCATAAATCCAAAAGAAAGGTCCTATCTCCACCACCTCTTTGGATTTGTTAAATAACCATTATGAATTATGAAGTACTTCAAAGGTGATTTCGTCTGATTTGGTAATGTGCAGGTATCCACCTATGCGTTATGCACTCAATGCAACTGGACGTACAATTTTTTATTCCCTTTGTGAATGGTAAAGCCTCTGTTGCCTTTGTATAGCTGGACCGATATCTTGGTTAGTTCACTAAGAACTTTAGAGTACTTTGGTTGTGGCAGGGGCGAAGACGACCCTGCCCTGTGGGCTGGAAAAGTTGGAAACAGTTGGCGTACAACAGGTGACATCAATGATACATGGGCAAGGTAACAGGTTTTGCACTCATCATCCGGTTTATCATTTGAGAAGAGCTCATTAGATTCAGCATACATCACACACAGAAATTCACCCCAACCAGCTTATTTTTACTTCCTTTTGTAGTGTCAAGATCAGCTCCCTTCTCTATTTCGGCTTTAAATCAAATGGTCCCTTCCAACTGAAACTTCAGATAAATAGATTCAATGATGTGGTGTTTCCCCATAATTAAAAGGATTAAATAGATTTATTAGAAACATGACCATCTACCCTGCTCTGTATGATTTTTGTTTCTTTGCTTTTGATGAACAACTTGGCTATTATTCTGATTGAGTTCTCTGCTATGTTACGGAAGCATGACTGAGATTGCTGATCTAAATGATAAATGGGCTGCCTATGCGGGGCCTGGTGGGTGGAATGGTAAGTGCATGCTTTGATGATATATCATATATGTGTATGAGGGCTAGATTGTAGTGCAACTAATGACTTGCGCTGTTTTCCATGTTGTTATTTCTTGCAGATCCAGATATGTTGGAAGTTGGCAATGGAGGGATGACTTACCAAGAGTATCGTGCTCATTTTAGCATATGGGCTTTAATGAAGGTTTTTTCTCCAAACATAATCCCTTTTCTTTTTGCAGAACCAAGTGACTGAGACACTCTGTAAAATTACATCTCAAATCATAGACTTATTATATTGCCACTTAAGAATCACTCTGTAGTTGTTTTTAGTGCTTTGTTGTAAGAGCTTGTTTTAAGGGAAAGGTAGAGTTGTGTGTTCACATGAACCATTCTTACTATTTTTTATTTGGGTTTTGAGTTTGAGCCACCCTTTTGTTGCATTTAGGTCATTTTCTTGTCTCTTAAAGATACCGAAGTGATTTAGTTTGTCATGATGCAGTTCCAAGTTCAGCTGTTTAGTATTTTGTATGAATAAACTTGGCTTCCTTTCGAACTTTCACAGGCATATACATGTTAACTCTGAACTTTGGAGCTCTTCATGAACTCACTAATTGCTTCAATGTGTAGGCCCCTCTCTTGGTTGGCTGTGATGTGAGGAACATGACTTCAGAAACGTTGGAGATATTATCAAACAAGGAAGTCATTGCTGTAAACCAAGGTGATGGACGCTCTACTTTCATCCATCGCATTTTATTACAGTTTTATCAATGTATGCAACTTTCTGGAAAGCAAATCAGTAGAAGGTTTTTGATTCTTGTTTTGGCAGATCCACTTGGGGTTCAGGGAAGGAAGGTTTCTTCCACTGGAAAAGATGGTTGTCAACAGGTGCTGTCATCTTTCGCTTATGTATCTTATTTCATTCATATTGGGTTTAATGGGAAACTAAGTCAATATTTTTGTATCAGTTGATCTCTTTCTTTCTTTCTTTTTCGCTAATTAAAGACCAGAACAATTGTCCCCACTCTTTTTTTGAGGCTTTAATCAGGAAAAAATGTATCTTAATGAGAAAAATGAGAACAGAAAAAATGCCGAAATTTAAACATATCCATTTACTGAGATGTTTGCCTGTAGAACTTTGTGCTTATATTCATCTGGTGCCATGCATGTATTTTATCATCCCTTTGATCTTCTTAGTTTAGTCCCCTGATCGTAACGATTTCTTCCAGGTCTGGGCAGGCCCTTTATCTGGGCATCAGCTAGTTGTAGCTTTTTGGAATCGTTGTTTAAAAGCTGCAACCATTACTGCTGGATGGGATGTGCTTGGGCTTGAATCAAACACTAGTGTGTCGGTGAGAGACTTGTGGCAGGTGAGGAAACTGAATCCCAGGCATTTAGGCTAGAAATGTTTCCTTGCTGGTGCCAAATTTGATATCTATGATAACCACAATCGCAATACTTTTTTCTGGAGATATCCTTTCTCGGGTCTTCTACTTCATTCACTTGAGTTTTAACGTTAAACACTTTGTTGAATCTTTCCTAGCCTTTCTATTTAGGAAGTCAAACCCTAGTTGTCTGCTTCACATGTTTTTTCTGCTTTCCTTTTGTTGGACACTACTCACTTCTAATGGTTTTCCATTTCAAGCACAATATCATGGAAGTAAATATCATCGATGAGTTTACAACGTAAAAGAAACCAAGAATTTTGGTTGAGATTTATCTTTCTGAAACTTTATACTTAGCATCCTTTCGTTATGCAGCACAAAGATGTCGAGGGAGATGCAGTAGCATCATTTGGTGCTCAAGTGGATGCGCATGACTGCCATATCTACATCCTTTCTCCACAAGCAGCAGCTCGCTCGGAAATGTAGTTTAGTTTGCATTCAAATCCGGTTCATGTTCAAGGGAGGATTCTGCTCTGTCCTGGCGTGCTTCAGTGACAATGTATTTATGTAGACACAGTTTCACGTGAGAGAACCCTATTACTGTACACATTTCTTACATGAAGTAAGGCCATCCACTAGCTTTGGTATGGCACCTGTAAGATACTGTTAATAAATATGCTATTACTTTGGGCTTGGTACGTATGATATATGAATGAAAATGTCTGCTTGAAATGTTTTATAATTTGTATAGAGAGTAATATGTTTATTGGAGAAATAAAATACAATTAGCGGGATTGTAAATTAGAAAAATCGAATTCAGTGACTCAACTCTTCTTACTCGGTAACAAGTACCAATAAGCTTCTAAGCTCTAGCTCTATCAAAAATGAAATTAATAAAAAGATAAATTAGATGTTAATTTTCACATCAAGAAATAAGTTTGGGTGAAAGGGAATAATAGAAAAAGAACCGGGACTAGATTAAACAATTTTAGAAACTTAAGGGATTAAAAATTTCTTTAACCCCATCACTCCGTATTCCTCCCGAACTGACAAACATGACAAAACAAAAACATAACAAAACATCAATGTCGCTTATCACCACCAAATCCCTCTCCAACTCCGCCAAGTGAGAACATTTATCGCAGCCAGAGTCAAATGGGTATGCGAGCCCTACTTAGATGTTGCAATCTGCAAAGAGAAACACTGAAAACAAGCCATTTCTTTCAAAAACCAACTCCTTTCGTCTCCCTCAAAATCCCTTCCACTTTCCTCCCTTGCCCTCCTAAAACCCTACCTAACCTCCCCAGTCCCCACCACTGCTCAATCCTTCTTCCAGAAATACCCCTCTCTTTTCTCTATATTCCAACCCTCTCCTTCCCTCCCTCTCCACACCAAACTCACCCATCAAGCCATTTCACTTCACAAACAAGAACAAGACATTTACAAGTCACAATCTATTCGCGATGACACCGCAAAAAGGTTAGCTAAGCTTTTGATGCTTACCAGAGTAAATAGATTGCCTTTAAATATTTAGGGTTGCCGAATGATTATATAACTACCCTTTTGTGTGATTATCCTGAATATTTCAATGTTTTTTTTGGATAAAGATGGGGAATTTGGTTATTAAGACATGTTCTTTTTGGAGTTAGTGTCTTGGGGTGTACATATTCGGATATACCTGAAATTTCGAATTTTCCTATCTGAATTTTTCGAATTTCGGGTTGGGTATTTCGGTATCGAAATTTCAGGTTCGATGAAATTATTTTCGGGTTCGGAATACCATCCGTTGAATTCGGGTACCCGAATTCCCGAATTAATTAATGTTTATTATGTTTTTATGTTTTTATGTTTTTATTACATCTCACTCAAACGAAATCTCACCTCTCTGGCTCTCTCTCTTCTTCTCGCTCTCTTCCAACTCCAAATCTGCATCTCCTCTTCCAGTTCAACTTACCAAGTTCACTTTGCATGAATAGCAGCTTCCCATTCATTTATTATTTATGTGTTGGTTATGGAGTTGATGTTTTTTTGGGTATTTCGTCCTTTGAAATAAATAAAAAAACAGATTGAGGCTCTCAAAGCTGTTGGAGTGACTGAAGTTGTGCTGGCAATCAATTACCAACCTGAGGTAATAATGAAGGGGTCTCTGGTTCACTAGACTCGTATTCCATTATCATATTTGCTATCTTAGCTTCATTTGAGGGTTGCATTCGACTTATTTTTGCTTCTAAAACGTGCAGATTATGTTGAATTTCTTGAAAGAATGAGAAAAAGCTTGAGATTAATTTCGGGTGGTGGCCGGATCTGTGGCGGTGGTGGTCAGATCTGTGGCGATGGTGGCCGGATCTGCAGATTGGAGGCTGAATTTGGAGGAAATTCAACAGGGATTATACCCGAAATTCGGGTTCGGGAGTGAAAAAAAAATTTCGGGTTCGGGAAATGATTTGGGTATTTCGGAATGCCCGAACCCGAAATAAAAATTTGGGGTATTTCCGAAATACCCGAATGAACACGCCTAGACTACTCTGAACTGGAAGAAAGAGTAGGAAAGAGAAGAGGGCAGAAGGTTGCATTTTCATTGAATTTTCCCAGTGGGTTTGATTTGTAGAAGAGAGTAAGAGATTGGGTCTTCCAGTGGCAAGATTTGCCATATATATCGCCGTAAGAGAGTGTTTTTCATTTGAATCCAAATGGGGATCAAGCAGAGAAGTGGACAGTGGCAGTTTTGCATGAATTGTTGTGTTTGCTGGTATCTAAAAAGACCGAGAGAGAATGTGATTCGGCTTGGAGAGTATTTAGGGTTTGGAGATAGGTTTAGGAAGGCTTTGGTGCATCATCCAGGAATTTTTTATGTTTCGAACAAGATTAGGACGCAGATTGTTGTGCTTAGGGAGGCTTATAGGAAAGAGATATTGATGGTGAAGCATCCTTTGATGGGAATCAGGTTTAGGTATATTTATCTTATGAGTCAAGACCAGGAAAAGAGAAGAAAATCAAAAGGTAGTTCTCTGTATTCTTGGCCGAAAAGGCAGGCTGGTTTATCCTGCAATAAAGAAGAAGGGAAGGTTTGAAGATCGAAGTTTCAAAGTGGAGGAAGAGAAGTCATATCACCCTTCAGCTTGTCAGTTAATTTGAGGATGTAGATCACGATCAAGGTGACGAAGATTGCATTTGTGAATTAGCTCGATATCCTCGCACTGAAAATTTTGCTCAAAACATCTACTTGCAAGTCACATATAGCTAGAAAAAAGATCTAGGCAAGTGAAGGCATGGTGTTGGTTTTGAGTGTTGTGTTTTACTGAAAATTCTGTATTACAAGAGCTGTTCAAGGTGTCACTCCAATTGAAGCATGGAGCGGGGTGAAACCAAGTGCTAAACACCTAAAAGTGTTTGGTTCTTTGTGTTACATTCACATTCCAGCAGAAAAAAGGCACAAGTTGGAGGATAAAGCTGAAAAATGGGTATTCGTGATTACAAGCAGAGATGTGAAGTTTGATGAAGAAACTATGTGAATTGGAGTGAGCAGAAAGTGGAAAGGAAAAATGATGCGATTGTGAGTCTTGGTGTGTTGCATCAGCTCAATGAAGAAGATTATGATTCGGACACCCCACCAATGAAAGTTAGATCTCTCTCTAATGTCTACGAGAGGTGTAACTTTGCGTGCATTGAACCTATTTGTGTTGAAGAAGCTATGCAGCAAAGCTTGGAGTATCAAGCAAAAGTGTCAAGGTCCAGAATTTTCTATAAAACACAAACACTCAAAACCAACAATTGGTAGCTAAATATGTATTAGTATTTTGTATTTTATAATGGATAGATGACAGATTTTTGGTAGGATTTTAATAGTTATATATGTGGTTAAGTTGTGGTAGGTGTTTGCTTGTGCAAGTAGAGAAGTATGGGCTGACTATGGAAAAGTGCAGCACAGCTGCTGTGTAATGGCTATATAAAAAGGAGCTTCTGTAATGTTTTTGGAGTAGAGGAGGTGTGTCCACAAACACACCACTCTCAAGAGGTGAAAAGTGGAGAAACATAGAGTTCCCACAGAGAGACAGATTGAGAGTAAAAGAGTGTGCACAGTGGCACACCACTCAGAGTAAAAGAGTGTGAGGAGGATCACACCACTTTCATCTGTGTATTGTTCTACCATGTGTAGAACCAAAGAAACAAATTTGTGTCTGTAATATGTTCTTGAGCTGAAAATCAGATAGATAGTTTGTGTGTACTGTAATTGTTGTTTAGTTAGTTAATGAAGTTGAGTTTGAGTGTAAAAGTATTTTTTCCAGAATTGCAGAGTAAGAAGAAATGCACCAGTTATCTGAAATCTAACACATGGCCATTTGAAGACTCGGGGGAGATTGCTGATTGATATATTGTGCCAAGGCATCTGGTAGTTTGCTTGCAGCTTCGTCGATGGGGTTAATTCCTTGCGCTTTCTACGTTTAATTGATTGACTTAAGGAGGCATTCTGTAAAACAATTTTCTGGGGAGAAATTGTGAACATTAATGGAGATGGGCTCGTCATGCTAAGCAAGAAAGGTGTTGCTGATTGCTTTCAGATGTTGTTTTAGTAACATTTTCACAAGCAAATGTCGTTATGGCTTGTGAAAGAAATGGCTCACCTGAGTTTTTCCTCCTTTTTTCTTAACATTACAAGAGAGAGATGGTTAATCTTTAAATTTAATGCTGTAATAGAACGGTAAGTGCTATGCTAACCGTAAATTTCAGTACATACTTGATACTTCTATGCTTTTTTTTTGCCTATGCTTCAAATACAAGCTATACTCGCAGACGGGGTTTTATTTGTTAAGTAAAAATGTTTTCCAATTAACAAGTTTCTAGTGATTTTTGGTTACTACTGTAACAAAGGTTTTATTTAAGCAATCCTTATTCCTTCTATTTTTATTTTTTGATACAAGCAAAACAAAACTCGATGGTAATATAAAAAATAATAAAGTAATATAAATGTCAATGCACAAAGTATGACGGATAGAGCAGAATTTCGCATACACCTGTTGAAGGCATAAAAGGATTTAACACATACTTGTCCGGATTCCGAAACAAGAAAGGATTTTACATCCACGTTACGTATCCACGCTCAGTTGACTCATCAAAGCAAAAGCATTGAACATTTTAAGAAGAAGCAATCAAGCTTGAAACACCAATTTTTTCACTAAATGGGAATGGAGAAAGCCACTCGCTCTTCTTCTTTTCATTGTTATTATGGGGTTTTCTCTTTTTGTTTGTGGTTAGTTCAGGTGGCAGTGGCTGGAAGAGAAGCGCCTCTTTTGCAGAGTTATGAAGAAGGTCAAGGTTTTGGGTTTAGCAGATCATTCGATACCATCTTTGATACTTCCAAGTATGGGATTTTTCAGCTCGACAATGGCTTGGCTCGAACTCCTCAAATGGGGTCTTTCTCCCTCTCTCTTTTTCTTTCTTCATTGAACTTGTTCACCTTTTATAGATTTTTTGGCTTTTTCCATCAAAAACCCAGGTGGTGAGTTTTTCTTGAATGAAAAAAAGTTTAAGGCTTTACTTATGATTAGGGTTCTTTTCATTCTTTGATGTGCTTTACTCATTACAAATTGTGTTTTCTGGGAGGAAAATGTCTGATTTTTGTGTGGTTATGTCATGTTTTGTGTCTTTGCAGGTGGAATAGCTGGAATTTCTTTGTTTGCAATATCAATGAAACTGTCATCAAGGAAACAGGTACTACCTTTCTATTTGTTGTTTTCATGGTTCACTGTTGCATCTATTCTTGGTATTGAATTGAAATTGTTGTAAAAGTTAATGTTTTGACCAACCATGAATTCAAAATATTGGGTGCACTATAACATCCCTTTGCTAAAACTTGCATGTAGAGATTGATGCCTGCAAGTATTAAAGACGTTTAATTGCACTTCTGCTAAAAGTTTTATCGGTTATTAGTGCTCCTTGGCACATTCAGTTGGTGTGTGTTTATGTGGTGTATAGCGATTAACAACTAACATTCAAACTTGTCAATGACAGCGGATGCACTTGTTTCCACCGGATTGGCTGAGTTAGGTTATATTTATGTCAACATAGGTATTCTCCCTGCAACTTCCAGGTGTTTGCTTAACTGTACATTTTCTTCTGCTTTAGACTTATCCCGTCACATTCGGTGCAGATGATTGCTGGTCTTCTAGAAAGCGAGATCCAAAGGTAGATTGGGTCATATTGTAATAACAGCTTCCTTTCTATCGCTGTGTGGCCGCGTATTATTTATATTACGCACAAGCAAAACGTAACAACTAAATGGTGGAAGCTAGTTAGTGTAATGTATTAACCATGATATTTCTTTTGTCGCAGGGTCAACTTGTTCCTGAGCCAGAAACATTCCCATCAGGAATTAAAGCTCTTGTAGATTATGTGCATGGAAAGGGCCTAAAGCTTGGTATTTATTCTGATGCTGGGTACGGAAAGTTGCAGCATTTGTTTCAGAACCCAGTAGTTGACTCATTTTATTAGTCTTTATAAATAAAAATGTAATACTGCTACATTGATCTTCTCACTCCTTCAGTCTGGCTCTCTTTATTGGTTTTCAATAGGAAGTTTACATGTGAAGCTCGCCCCGGATCACTTTTCCATGAAAAAGACGATGCCAGTTTGTTTGCTTCCTGGGTTAGTTTTTGTTTCTTGTACTGAATGTTATCGAGAGATATACCACTTGTTGGCCTATGGACATTTGGATCTTCATAGGAGATATCCTTTCTTATGTTACTTTTATAAAGCATTATAAAATGGTAATTTATGTTCTGATCCATGCGTAATGTTGTCAGGGTGTGGATTATTTGAAGTATGATAACTGTTTCAATCTGGGCATCAAACCGATAGAAAGGTTCTATCTTCACCATCTGACAGAAATTGCAGCAAGACATTATCAAGTATCTTAAAGATCGATTCTGTTTTGAAAATTTTGCAGATATCCCCCAATGCGTGATGCACTCAATGCAACTGGACGAACTATTTTCTACTCTCTTTGCGAATGGTAAACCTTCTGTCTTTTCTTCTCTTCCCCCACAAGAAACAACAGCAAAACTTGTTGCTTTGGGCTATTTCTGCAAGTATCCTAGTTAGTGCATTAAAACATTTGGTGTACTCTGGTTGTGGCAGGGGAGAGGATGATCCTGCTTTGTGGGCTGGAAAAATTGGAAATAGTTGGCGTACGGCAGGTGACATCAATGATTCATGGGCAAGGTTAGACTTTTGTTCTCCATCATCTAGTTTATCATTTTAGAAGTATTTACCACACCGACATAGTTCCCGGAAGTATTTCCTTTTTCTTTTCTTTTCCTTTAGAACCAGAGTGTTATTCTGATTTTATTCTTTACTTTGTTGTGCAGCATGACTACTATTGCTGATCTAAATAATAGATGGGCTGCCTACGCGGGACCTGGTGGATGGAATGGTAAAGACAACACCTTGGCATATACGCATGGGGTCTTGATTTCGCATGTCTTAATAATGATGTTTACTGTGTCATTGTTTCTGGGCAGATCCAGATATGTTGGAAGTTGGCAATGGAGGCATGACTTACGAAGAGTATCGTTCTCATTTTAGCATATGGGCTTTGATGAAGGTCTTTACACCAAACACAATCCCTTCTTATTTGGTGTATAACAAATGACTGAAAACTCCAACACAAATCTAAATGGTGAATACCTGAAAAGTTATGTTATTCACAAACCATATTTTGCTACGTCCGATTCTCATTGTGTGCCTGTCTGAGACGCCTCGGTGAATTTGTCTTGAATGCAGTTAAATGTCCGGCCAGTAGTTTAGTGTTTCCCCTGAATAAACTTGGCTTTGTTTCAAGCTTGCACAGGACTTTTTATATGCTAAATCCGAGCTTTTGATTTGATTCCTTTATAAACTCACGACAACTTGGATGTGCAGGCCCCTCTTTTGATTGGTTGTGATGTAAGAAACATGACTTCTGAAACTTTAGAGATCTTATCAAATAAGGAGGTCATTGCCATAAACCAAGGTGATATTCGATCTCTCTCTACCTCACTTCCACAATTCTCATTTTATTGTTTGTAGAATACAACCTTTTCCAGTCTCATAACTTTTTGAAAAGCTAAGCAATCGAAATGTCTAAATTGTTTATGCAGACCCCCTTGGGATTCAAGGAAGGAGGATTTATTCCACCGGAGCAGATGCTTGCGAAGAGGTCGGTAACACTTTCCACTCTGTGCATATAAGTTCTTGTCTGTTTTAACTTCTTAGTTATACCACTGACTCTGATGACTTTTTCCAGGTCTGGGCAGGTCCGTTATCCGAACATCGTATGGTTGTTGCTCTCTGGAACCGATGTCCGAAAGCTGCTACAATTATAGCTAGATTCGATGTGCTTGGGCTTCAGCCAGGCACTAATGTGTCAGTGAGAGACTTGTGGCAGGTGAGGGAACTAAACAAAGCACATTGGCATTTGGGCAAGACTTTGTTGTTATTAAGAGTCATAAACATACATCTTTAGATACATTTGAAAGTCAAGATTGTTTCCTTAAACATGCAAAATTTAGTATCGAAGGGTTCATCGAGTGTTATCTTACGAGAATTTTAAACTTTTGTATCCTTTTGTTGTTGTTTGCAGCACAAAAATCTTGGGCAAGGTGCAATAGGATCATTTAGTGATCAAGTGGATGCGCATGACTGCAAGATGTATATCGTTTCTCCACTAGCAGTATCTTCATGAGAAAAATACAGTTTAGTTTGCTAGTACCTTGGGTGAGAATTAAAAAAAAAACAACAATATAAGAATTCATGGTCTCAGACTCTCAAATATAAGCTCATAAGTTTAATCGCAACAATTCAGTAGTTAGTACGAGTTATCAACCCTAGCTAGTTCAGTCCGGTGCGGGATGGGTGATTCATCTCGGGAGGCAATTGTATCAAGAACGCCATTTTCGATCAATCAGATTCGTTGCGGTGCAGTATGCAAGAGCTGGAATCAGCTGATCATGAAAGAGATCTTGAAAACTTGTATGGACCGATGGATTAGAATCTTTTTCGGATGAGTTGCACTATTGTGGTTCCAAGAATAAGTGGGTGGTTTTTCAATGGGGAAGACACTTTCTCCTCGAGTAACCCTAACTCTTCCGATTGTGTTTTTTGCACTTCGTCTTGGAAGATAGAGGAGCTCTTGGGTTCTTCAACTATTAGCAATTTAGCATCAGTACGTGTCGCTCGCCAGGGGAGAGAGCTTGGGAAACAACCAAAGCTGCAAACACTTTATCCAACTATAGATTATGCCTCCTCAACTATCTTAGCTTTTGTGTTCATTTTTTTCTCAATGATATTTTACTACTGAAAGTACTTTATCTAATTCTGTGTAGGGGTGTACACGGACCGGTCCGGGTTGGTTTTTGGGCTAGAACCGGACCGGATCGGAATTATCGGTTCTTATTCAGAGTAGAACCGGACACTTCCGGTTCCGGTTCTGACCTTTTTTTTAATTTGGACGATTAGCTTGAATAGTTTTTTTTTCGAGTTCAAACATCAAAACTTCGTCGTTTTGATCAAAATAAAAATAAATTTTAAAGAAAAACAGAGAAAAAGAGGATTGCGTTTTAGTTATATAGAAAAAAAATGAGAAAAATAAGAAAAATGGTGTAGCTTGATTTGAGGAAGGAGAGAATGAGTGTGTTTAGGAGGATAAGTGGTAGATTTTGACCACGAGGATGAAAAGAAAGGGAAAAAGAAGGAGGGGATGCTACGGTTGCGGGAAGATAAAGAGATGATGAAGAAAGGAAAAAAGAAAAAAAGGGAGAGGGTGGCTGTGCTGTGTAGAGAAGAAGAGAGATGCTTTTTAATTAGATGTAGAGTTTTTCTCTTTCTTTTTATTTAGAAAATGAGTCCATTATTGTGGGCTTCATAAAGTAAAAAATGGGTTAAGAGCCCATAAACTAACATGCATGAGTTGGTCAAAATAATTTTTCATTATATAAATAGGTAAAAATTATAATAATAGAAGATAAATTAAATGTTTTTTCTCATAATAATTCTCATATAATTTTCTTAATAAAATTTGTATTTAAAATAACAAATAAAAGGAAAAAATGAGAATTTAATTAAGTTTAAAAGAAAAAGAAGAAAAAGGAGGAGTTAAGTTTAGAAGGAAATAATAAATAAAAAGAAAAAAATAAGGACTTTTAATTGAGTTTAAAAAAAAAAGAAGGAAAAATGCATAATACATTAGTAATTTAAACATTAATACAATTTAAATTAAAAGCATAAAACTCAGTAATTTTAAATTTTATGACAATTGATAATAATTAATAACTATATTATTAATAATTAATGGTCTTACATTATACATATTAACTATATAAATGGCTATTACAATTTATAATAATATATTACTAGTATGTGTCATCTTAACTATATAAATGGCTATTAAAATTTTATTTCTTAGGTCATATAACATCGTTAATAAAATTTTGTATTTAAAATAACAAATAAAAAGAAAAAAATGAGGACTTTTAATTGAGTTTAAAAGGAAAAAAGGAAAAATGCATAATACATTAGTAATTTAAATATTAATACAATTTAAATTAAAAGCATAAAATTCTAAACAATTAGTAAATTTTAATTTTATGACGATGATAATAATTAATAACTATATTATTAATAATTAATGGTCTTACTTTATATATATTAACTATATAAATGGCTATTGCAATTTACAATAATATATTACTAGTATGTGTCATCTTAACTATATAAATGACTATTAAAATTTTATTTCTTAGTTCATATAATGTCCTTAATAAAATTTTGTATTTAAAATAATAAATAAATAAAAAAAATGAGGATTTTTAATTGAGTTTAAAAGAAAAAAAAGAAAAAATGCATAATATATTAGTAATTTTATTTCCAGTTCTACCGGTTCCCGGATTTGAGGGTAAGAGAACCGGACCGAACCGGAACTTCCCGGTCCAGTCTGGTCCCGGTAAAAAAAAAAAAAAAAAAACGGGTCGGTCGGTCTAGTCCAGGTAAAAAAAAAGACAGTTCCGATCCGGTTTCTGGTCCAGACCGGTTCTTGTACACCCCTAACTCTGTGCATATAGAGATGATTATAAAACTGTCATTACTAATAAAAATCGGGTGCCTAACTGACTTTTGCCTCAATATTACCAGTCCTAGAGATCTATGGCTTCAAAAGGAGTAATCTTCCACGCTAACTAGATAAATTGCACTTCAAATTAACTGAAGACAAAAACACCATCAACATACAATTAAGGAGTTCAATTGCCACAAGATCAGTAAAAGCAAACAGAAAATTAGTTCCAAGAGCTGTCATCCTACAACTTCCCACCATGGGAAGATATCCTAAGCTGTGAGCAATGCACCATTTCTCTAGCTCACCCTAGCTACATCACCTAAAAGATGATTGAAAAACCAAAAAAGTACCGTTCATCTCCGCTCGGGTGCACCTTTCCTAAAACCAGCATTAGCAAGAAAGATAATTGTTCAAGGTAGTACCAACTAAGACTAAAGAGAGTTAAGGCAAACAAGAGCCACACACAAAAGTCTGAATCCGCCACAACTATCCGAACTGAAGCCCTACATAACTTGCATCTACTAGGCTGTTGCTTCTTATGGTTGAAATGCAGTTTCTAACACAAAGCGGGAAACTCCTCCTCACTATTCTTCAGCTGGTATTCTTGTCCACAAGCCCTGCGGTACCAAAACCAGAAACAAAAATGTTTAATACATAAGCTTTTTTCATAGATTAAAACTCAATACGGTAGGGACTAGGGAGTGACATACATCTGCACATCACTTTTCACGAATGTTGGGTGCTTCTGCTTTCCGAGACTCGGGACAACAATCATTGTCGCCAAAGTTGCTGACATCTGTCCTTCCTTCAATGCAGGCGATCCTGACGATGGAAGTCCGAAACTCCCAAACTGGATAGCTCCAGGGTCAGTGGACTGATGCTCAACCAATGAGGCATCCATGGTGGACTGACATGAGCGGTGGGCCATTGATGGTTCGCAATTCTTACTGCAGGGAAGTTGCGGGAAATCATCCGGTGAGAAATCAGGGCAACTACAATTGATGCTCTTATTATCTTCCTCCGATGTGGATTGATCTGGCGAGGAATCCAAGAAGTTGCCATTTCCACAACTCTCTCTTGGTGGTTTCAACCGTGGACTATTGACATGAGGATCGGAATTTTGAGCCCTCTTCCACCAAGCATAGCATCTGTATTTGTTGTACTGATGATTCTGCAAAATTCAATCACTTTTCCTTCAGTAACCACCGCTCATGGTATAGGCATCTAGGGTAATGATTTATCTAAAGAACAAGAAAAGCAGGATTTTTTTAAATATACCCTGTCAGGGATGTATGGGCCAGTTCCGCGGGACTTCATTTCAAAACCAGAAACAGTAGACTTTGGTTTTGATATGTAAGAGTGACAGGCATTAGGTAAAAATACATCCGTGCCTCTTCTCGAAGAAAAACTCTGGTTTTGGTGGAGCATCTGAGAAACAGCATCCAATGTGCTTGTCTGCAGGAATTGTGTAGGAGATGATGGAGGACTCAGTTGGAGAGGAACAGGTACAGTGTACTTGTGATACCATTGTCCATGCGGTAGCAAACCAAAGCAGTCATAGTCTCCAGTGAGATCAGCAGCCTCAGATCTTCCGGTTCCGAATGCAGGCACAGGAACTTCAGCATCTGGCCGTTGTCCCTTTCCATTACGCTCCAAAGTGTTCGTAAAAAACATCTCAATCCCTGAGCCCAATTTTTCTCCTGGTAGCTTAAAGATTCCTTGAAGCATTTTAGCCCCATAAGAAAGGGCACACCTTATTCGATGGGAATTCCCTGGAAAGGAACAGGTGGATCAGTAACAGCTAATAAAATGTCACATTGAACAAAAGCATACATACAGATAACTAAATATGCATGTTCTTACATGTGTACACAAGAACATAGAAGCAGAAATGGTATAGTTACGCGAACCTAGGAAATCTCTAATACTCCCTCCGACAGTTAGAATATCCACAAAATTATCATCGCATGATTACGGTCTGCGGAAAGATTCTACTTAAACATACTGATCTATCCAGAAAAGAAAAAAAGATGATAATTTACAAAATATAATCCAAGACAGCATCAACCGTTACTCACTGTGGAGAGTTCCTCGTGAAGAAGAAGAATTAAGCACTCATTTTTGACATCTCAAAACTTACGTATAGCATGGAGAAGCTGTTACAATTGATATCTAAATAAAAACCAAACAAGGTCTCATTGCCTTATCTAAAGTAATGGTTTTTTGCATATAATTTATCAGACTGTCAGTTACCTTTGTTGACACTACGCCCTAAGTTGTTGCTGGGTTGAAGGGGATCCACTATATTGAGATGCTTAAGACGGAAACCATTGCCCTCATTGAGACTTTTTAATGGAACTGGAAACATTTCTATGCAGTTCATCAGAAACTCCTGACTGAGCAGCAACTCATTCGCATTATTTTCTGGCAATTTCCATACAGTGAGCAACCGAAAATAGGAGGATATCAAGTAAACAAAGTAAGTGAATCAAATAGTACTACAAACGATTAACTACTGCTTACCCACAACATCTGCTTCAGACGATATAGCAATAGGACCATTGATAGTGATGCAATACTTTTCCCAGTCAAAAGTGCTATAGTACTCCAAAAATCTGTGCAGGACCTGTAAATAAGGAAAGACAAAGTTAACTCGCTATTGCATTTGCAAAGGCAAAAAGCAAACATCAAAGAGAAAAACTCACAGCTAGAGGACCAGGTAGTGCTGAATGGAAGCGATTGATGATGTACAGAACCAAAATTTCTAGTGCATATGTTGAGATCAAGCCATGGTGGGCACCAAGAATCCGGCTCTCATAAAAACACCAGGCTTTGATGAAGATGATGCTCCTTTTGAAAAGATGATCTTTCCCAATAAATCTGTCAACCTGAAAAGCAGTCAGCACCAACAGTATCAAATATGCACTTCACCAAAATCCCAGAGCGATTTTAATTGTGACATGGCAACTTAAGAAAGAGTAAAGAAGATTTCACATTATGGCTGAATATTGCTAATTCTAAAGATCAAATCCTCAAGAAAGATATAAAACCAAGGCCACCCCTCGAAAGAACTCATACAATCGCTCTCTAAAGGTAATTTCTTCTAGAACTTCTTACTGTGGAGATGGAATCTAGTATTGTAACATCCATGGGATGCATACAGACTCTGATTCAGAATATGTGACACGCCAAAGGACCCAACAATGTGTCATATGGTTGTGCATGTGCGACCTGGCTACTGGAATTACATAAGGAAGAAGATAGGTCAATGATTATGATTGAAGTATAGGATCATACCTGCTCCAGAAAGCATACGGCATATAACCCAGCAGTCTGATTGAAAGAGATGTCAAATGATATATCCTTCACAGAACATTTAACAACCTTCACCTGCATGCAAATCCCAATAGTGATTGAATGCCATGAACAGAAAGAGTGCCAGCATCTAATTTTATGGAAAAATATTAGCCCATACATCGCTTGTTATTTGAGAATTTCCAGTTACGGAAATATACCTTCTTAATCTAGTCAAGATACTATGTCCCAAAAGAAAATTATCAACAAGAAAGCATATCATTCTAGTTTTATATATGATATTGCCACAAGTAAATCAATGATCTTCTGTGTTATCCAACCAGACTCTGGCATCGCCGCATGAACGTTTTGTCAACAATTGAGTGTTTTCAAAAGAATTATGCCAGTGATCGCTATAGGATAATCCTAGAACACGTAGTTCATATTCAGGCAGTACCCGAACATAAGTGTAGGTAGTTTATGTTCAAAGAAATGATTTATCACCACCAAATTTTAATTTTTAAAACTTGGAGATCCAGACTGAAACTATACCATGCTTGTTTGCAGCAAGACTCAAATTGGAGCAATTGAAATAACGGGTATTAGAGTATTAAAAATAAAATAAAAATAATGCAATAAATTTTATATTAACAAAGGTCAAACTTAGCTGAACATCTTACTGAACTCAATGTTCTCACTTCATAAAGAAGGATTAAAGTTAGAGAAGTAAACCTGTGCCTGCACATATTGGAAATCCTTTACTTGGAACACAGGGTCCTGATGTTCACTCGTGAGAATAGTGCAGACATCTTTGGCCAAATCCTCCTCTGTGCTTTGATGGCTGAGTACAGTTAGATCAATATCTCCATCAGGGAGATAGGTTTTCAATGGTACTGAACCAAATGGAAAGACCTGTGAAAAAAGAAAGCATGACAATTAAAAACAACTTCATGCTCATTTAATGTCAGAATCTCTATACATGGCTGAATAAACTGGTCGTTGATCTGACATGGCAAAGCATTGGCATAGATCGTTCAAAACTCAAAACTGTAGCAAAATCTGGCACATCTACAAGTATTTTTGTGGCAAAATAATATTAAGATCCAATGGAAAAATTTAGCATATTTCAAAGGAGCTTCCATATCCCAACTGTTACGGATACAACAAATTGACATTGGCTCACAAAATCAAACAAGCAAATTTTAAAAAAGCTCCAAAAGGTACTTTTGTAATCTAAAATGAAAACTGAGCTTCTCTTCAAAATTCCTAGATTTTGTGTTAACAATGTGCATGCAATATTCATGGAGGCTACAGGAAGCAAGAATAAGGCATGGATCGTAGAAAATAAAAAGATGACCTTGATCCTCACTATGAATGATCTAGTTGAAATTTTAGATTCACAATCTAATCCAAAACAACAAAAGAACACACAACCCTGTGTATAAACATCTTGCATGACCAGCGGTTTCAAAACTGAGAAAGGCATGAAGCCGTTTCTACAATCAGTCTCTTATAATAAAGACTGGGTAACTGCATTGAAAGAGGAGAGAGGAAAATATTCTATTCAATATTTCAGCCAAAACTAACCATTTAGGAAAGGGAGTGGGGCGGGTTATATGGGCTCACCTCAGTAGCAAGATGATCTTGAATTAACATCTGCAAATAATCAGCAACCTCCTTCCTCTTCTGCTCAGAAGCTAAAGTAGGCTGAATGGCATATAGTATCTCTTGGGTGCGCTGCTCAGCTACTAGCCAGAGTTCTGAATCAACTGGCAACCGTTGAAAATAAAGTGAAGAGGAAGACGAAGTGGATGATGTGGAGCAAGAGGAAGGTGACAAACTCCTTGGAAGATCTCCCATAATTAAAAAAGAAAAAAGTTTTCCAGTTTCAGGAAAAGACACCTATGGACCCTCACTAATGCAATGCCTCATTGATCATTTGAATACCAGACTGCAAATAAATCAGAAATGGAAAATTTTGGGAATCAGAAATTAGAAACCAAAACAAATATATGGAAAAAGTGGAGACAGAAGGGATTTATTGAAACTACTATAAGAAGAAGAGCACATGACGATTATAGACAAGAGGGTAATAAAGCAGCAGTAAGTGACCCACTAAATGTAAAATGTACAAAAATGTTGAGAATAAGACTTGATACTTTGGTTCTATAGAAGCTGTAAAAAATAACTATTTCCCATCAGTCACAGATTCAGAACCTTCTTGTCGTTTTGTAGACAATCCTTCTTAGATTAAAAAAACAAACCACTCACGAAAAAGCATCTGAATACTGCTTAGAGAAAAAGAGAGTTGTATATCTGTTTTTGTGGGAGACCAAGGAATGAGATGTGAACCATAACATACATGAGAGTAGATTTCTAAGGCAAAAGATGAAAGGTTGCCTCACATCACGAATGGAAGTAAGTGATGAAGAAGGAGGTGATATGAACGAGGAAAGGTGAAACTATTCCTCCTTCAACTGCCCTCTGTTGTCAATTTAACTTCAAAAGTAGATGCTGACGAAAAGAAGGCAGAGTTACGGGTGTCATATGGATACAGACAAAAGATAATAAATCTTACTGTTGACCAGAGTTTTGCCATCCAAATGGAATAGTTTTCAACATCAAGCTAAAAAAGAAGTCTTTCTCCATACATTTACAGAGATTCTCTTAACAATAATACTTATCTATTTAGCTCCAATAGAGAATAGCAAACTATTTTACCACTATAAATGGTAAAATATAGTGATTTTCCTTATTTGTCCATAGAAAATCTGAAAAATATGTCAGGCTCAATATTTAGCTGTTTCTCCTCTGCCCACCTAATACTTATCTATTTAGCTCCAATGATGCAAATGGAAACATATAATCTCAGTATCTTGCGAGATATCAAATATAAGTGCACAAATCAAATGAAGATGCATTATGGATTATGTTTGCCAATACTCCAGCTATTTCCGGCAATGCATCAGCTAGTCTCAGTATACAGGAATTTCAAAAACCAATAGGCTGTTTCGAAATGGCCAAATCATTTAGAATAATTTTTAGGTTGATATACTTCCAGGCATTTTACTTGCCTCACTTGTCTTTTCGGAACTCGAATGGAAAAAACCAAAACAAAAGATGAGGTAGGTAAAGTGCTTGGAAATGGATCAACCCAAATTACCCACCTCATCTATTGAGGTCTGTAGCACAAAATCTTATTTTTGGAGAATAAGTGATAGTCACAACACAAGTACAAACATGTAGTAGAAGTTGAATGCATGCCTACAGTACACATGAGTACAATAACTGTGGATCAGGATGTTGGTTGGAATATTTTCTTAAGAAAAGAACACGTGTTGTGTTTCCGTTATGCAAGTAACGGATCAACTGACATATAGGTCAGTTGATTAACTATGAATGCCGGGAACTCTTGTGGCCTAACGGTTTTGGGTGTATCTAATATCTGGACAGCCGTTAAAATCGATATAAGAGGTTGTTAATTAAATTCACTATCATCTGAAAATAGCCGTTAACATCGATATAAAAGGTCGTTAAAAAGGTAAAAACAGATCACTTAGGCCACGTGTTCATGTGTCTTACCATATCAGTTGTTAACGTATCCCACGGATGCTATAGCCCAGACCAACTGGTGAAAATAGTAGCAAGAAGATAACTTCCAACGATTTTGCTGCTTGCAGAACCACAAAATCAATATTTCTCATCCCTTACTACCTGATCTTACACCCTTCCCATATATTTCTCAGCCGGGGACATTGGTAACTGAGATAGTCAAGTTTTACCTGCACAAATTACAGAACTAACCATGAATAGGCGAATTTTTCTTTTTCTAGAAGATTAAAAACCAAAAAAGAAAAGAATACCAAAGGTTAAAGCAGAGTGGGGATAGATTGGAGCTTCACTGACAATAGAATCAACTAAATCGAACTGAAAAGCTAACACAACATAAATGGCGGACTAAGCTTCACCCCCAAACTTCCCTGGATTGACAACATTATCACAGCCTTTCAAATAGATATCCCGGTGAACCTTTTCCAAACATGAATTAGAGTGATGCTCTCTGATTTTTCTTCTCGCTACTTTTTTAGTTAAGAAAAGACACCTGCTTTTCATAATCCAAAATTGGAAATCCACATCCAACAAACACAAGGACGAAGAGAAGCAGAATAAGGTTCAGTACATGGTGCACAGGTTCTTGAGGCCAAATCTATGGTAGGACAATCCCCAAGTTCAAAGAGAAACAAAAAGAAAATGAAGTAACTAGTAAACTGCTAAACATCAATTATTAGGAGCAGAAGTCACTAAACACAAAAGCTACCGAGAAAAATAAGTAAATGAAAAAAATGCCAGTAATGAGGAGAAATTAGTTCCAAGTAAATACCACCAATGAGGAAACAAAAAACTAAGTCCCTAAAGGATCAGGCATAAATGAGGAATAATGACATTTGAGTACTTCTAAGTGAAAAACGTGCACCTAAATAATCTGGATCATTTATCTATAAACAAGAATATGCTATAATGAAGACAGAGCCAGAAAACTGCGATATTGTATTCGCAGAAATCACAGCATGGCAGAACCTTAGGGTTAAAAGATCAAAACTTTACCTTAAGGACACAGAATTTTCTTTCTTCTCCTTCACGCCAGGAAGGCAGATGGGAACCAATGCCTCAACCTTGCAAGCGCAAATCCATAGCAGATCACACTCCTGAGCATTTTATTTTTAAATTCTCTTACTCTTGAGGAACGTTACTCCTGAAATTAACATAAAAAAGAAAATAAGAAGTTTATAATAAGCTCCAAACCCTAGCAAAAGGAAAAACCAAACGTATGAAAAGGAAAAAAGTAGTAAATGGGAAAGCAGTAAATACAACGGAAAAGGAAACATGAAATATTTACTTCATAAAAGCTCTCTTTAAGCTTCCAAGAACAAAAAAAAAACAACAAAAAAATTTCTAAAATTTCCATAACGAAAAACAAATTAAAAAAAAAACAAATAACCTCCACAAATTGAATGTTAAGTGGTCAAATTAAATCAAAAATAAAGATTTTATCTTTTCCTTTTTTGCGATAAAACAAAGAAGAGGATCAACATGCATTATTATCTGTTCCCCAACAAAAACCCAAGAAAACAGATTATAAACTCCAAACAAGTACACACAAATTTTCCATTAAGACATTACAATCCACTAAAACAAAGATGAAAAAGGATCTACATTAAGATTATTGATTTAACATTAAACTGACTTCATGACTTACCTTAATGTGTACAAAGATAGCATCCCTGCTCTCTTTTTCTGCTTTGCTTTGTTTCTTTGCTTAACCTCCAACAGTTTGCTGGTGTCATGGGGTTCATACAAGGACAAACACACCCATACCATCTTCTTCAACCCTCCCTTTCCACAATCTAAAAGGCAAAAGAAAACCCTAAAAAGCAATAGTAGCAGTCACTTTCAACAGACTCCAAAAGGTCACCAACAGAAATTGAAGAGGGAGAAAATCCCCATCTTTCTCACTCTATCAGTCTCTCGCTCTCTTACAATGTCAACCATAAAAAATCTGTACCCGAGTGCTGAGGTGGCAAAATATTGATGGGTTTTCCATGTTTAGGGCAGAAAGAAGATGGACACATAAGTAAAACAATTTGGACACTCTGGGTATACTATTTATTCATAGAGTAGTGAATTAGCCAATCAATTCCATCAAAATTACCAACCACCCATTAATAAATTTCCCGCCATGTTAACTCTGACTCCTAAAACCCTATCCCCTTCTCCATTCCTCTACAGGCCACTCAATCCTTGCCCTAACCTCAAAATTCCACACTTCAAACCAAAAAGTAACATACTTGACTGCAAATCTGAGCTGCAAACTGAAAGGGGTCTCGAGTTTGAGACAGGAGAGACCTTCTTTCGCCATGAAAGCGCTAAAGGCCGTGACTTGGGGGTCCTAGCTGCATCACTCTACAAGCAATCGAAGGGGAAGTTGCGGGTTTTGGATGCAATGTGCGGGTGTGGAATCCGGTCATTACGCTACTTGGAGGAAGCAAAAGCGGATTTTGTGATGGCAAATGATGCAAATGATGAGCACAGAGGGGTTATTTTGGGAAATTTGGAGAGAGTGGAGAGGGGTTTTGGGGATGAGAGGAGGTGGGTTGTTTCCCATTTCGATGCAAACAGGGTTTTATCAGAGTGTTATTTACAGAGGGATTTTTTTGACTTGATTGACATTGATTCTTTTGGGAGTGATTCATCTATGTTTCTGAGGGCTGCGATGGATTGTTTGAGGCGGGATGGATTGCTTTATGTGACTTCTACTGATGGGTACTCTTCTGGTGGTCACCGGCCTAATCAGTAAGTTGAATTAGTTGTCAAAACGATCCACTTAGGAGCAATTTCTGTATAGAATTGAACATTTCGTTGGTGTTTGTTATAAATTTGGATACTTTTCAACTGTTATATTCTCCAGGTTAAAGCTGATTTATGGTATTAGTTGAGAATTGTGACTGTTTGAATTGGTTAATGAGTGAATAAGTTGGTACTCTGTTTATTGTTGTAGGTGTTAGTAATAGGTTTATGTATTTTTGTGTTTAGTTCTTTAGATTCATTTGGAGCATATGTACGGCCTCTGCCATATTCCAATGAGGTTGGTTTGCGAATACTTATAGGTGGGGCAGTACGGGAAGCAGCTGTGCTGGGATATCATGTCACCCCACTTTTTTCGTACTATTCATTTCATGGACCGGTGTTTCGAGTCCTGCTTCGAGTAAATCGTGGTAAATTAACTGAGAACAGGTGATTCTCTTCCTGTCTTTAGTAGTAACAGTTTTGTGGGGTTCTTCTGAATTTTGATCCTCTTCATCAGTGCTCATAGAGATGATTATAAACGAAATTACCATTTATGATAGGCATTATGGCTTTATAAGCTACTGCAAACAGTGTGGAAGTACTCGAGAATTTTCGTGGGATGAGCTGGGTCAGATTAGTTGCCATTGCAATAGCTCAGAGGTACCTAGGATTTGTTTTTAGCATCTCTTTACCCTCTTAATTTCTCTCAATCATTCTGCCTGGCCTGCTCTTATTTGCTGGTTTTACTTCTCATGAGCCTAATGGCCACTCGTACAATTGGAGGATGTGCTAAAGTTCTTGGCTTTTTCAGGATGCTAGTTGGCCCTCTGTTTCAGGGCCTCTATGGACAGGACCTCTTCATAGCAGTACCTACATTACAGAAATGTTAAGTTTGGCAGAGCAATGGGGATGGATAGGAAATGGAATAGGAACTGATCTCGAAAAGCTTTTGAAACGAATGTTGGATGAAAGTGATCCTAGATTAACATCTGGATATATCAAATTGGATCAGGTACTTGAGCAGATATTCTGTCCGAAACTTTGGTTTCATTGTCTTGTTCTACAATGACTACTCCATATTCATTATCAAAGGCAGATTTTCTTGCTTTTACTTTTCGTTGTCTTCTCAGGTGGCAAGCCGTGCCAAAGTTAATTCTCCTTCACTGAAAGCCATGATGGAAGCCCTGCATGAGGTATGAACCCCTTTCTGAATATTCATTATGATAAGTTTGTGGCGCTGTATGACTAACTCTGTTCATTCAACTTTATTCAATCCTTCTATTTCCATTATCATTAAACTTTTAAAGAGATACTAAAGGTAGAACAGAAGTTTAAAGAGCAAGAAGTATGCCTGTTTATGTTGTTATCGAACAAGTTGTATTATCTATGCATTTCAGCTCTCTTGGGTGTCAAAAGAGTAGGAGACTTGACTTACTTGAGGTCGGAATAGCTGTGCTGGCCAACAAACTGATTCAGTAACAATATGGTGCGATCTGCAAAGGCTAACAAGCTAGAGATTTGGTTGTTTCAGGAGGGATATGCTGTCAGTCGATCACACATCGTCTCCAATGCAATCAAAACAAACTGTTCTATGGCAGAATGTGTTAGGATTGCCAAAGAGCTTCAAGGTGCTCCAAATTCTACAGAGTAATTTAACGACAGAAGGCACTGAAGCTGCAAACCTGTGCTACAAGATCGATACCTCGTCGGAAAACTTGATTTGAGCGGAATGTTTGGCTAACTTCAAGCAACCAAGCGGAATGATGACCGCACACATGAGGCAAAGATTTGAACTTTTGAAGGGTGAAATAGTTACAGTTTCCCTGCGTCATTTACGCAACTAATTGAATTGGGTCATCTTGAAAGGGTTCAGAGCTCAGTTGGCATTTTCTTCCTACTTTTTTTTTTTTCCATTTGAGAGGCATAAGATTTTGCAGTGACAGGGTTTCAGAATGAACAGGACTCCTTGCAATTGGAACATGAGTTTATCTCCTCCTTGCAATTGGAACATGAGTTTATCTGCCTTAACTCTTTGCACCAATGATAAGTTACTAATAAATGACAGGATTCTCTTTAGCAAGATAAATTTTCCAATGCAAGGCAGATGGGACTTGGCCAATATTTTCATGTTTAATCTGACTTCTGTTTATTCTCAAAAAGAAAAAATCTGACTTTTGTTCAGGTCAAGCTTGAATAGGTAAAATGTTCAGGAATCCACCAACTAGTGGAAAGAATAACAAACCTACGCGTTATCATTCGTCGATCAAACAACTCCGAATTAGTGCAGTTGAATCTAATAATTTCACTCATCCCCAACTCAAATTTGCGTCGACAAGGGTAAGAATTTAGAACTTGGGATCTCATTAGAGAAATTTCAAATTGTTTGTCGAAAAGGGTAAGAAATCAGAACTTGGAATCGCAATATTAGAGTAAATTCACATTAGTTATCATTTGAAGTTTATTCAAATTGCTTATGAATTTATGTTCGGCTCTTGAACTAATCCAACAAGTGGTTTATGTCGTGCTTCCATATTTCCATTCCTTACGAAAAAAGGTCAATACTTTACGAGACAACTCAATGCAAACTGAAACCCCGGATGAAGATAAAAAAGCACCACTTACATGCCATTGTCACTCGCTCACTGCAATCATACGATTGTAGTTATGGGCAGAAAACTTAGAATGGTATGTAACAGATGGATGCTGTGTAGTTGCACCATTCGAAAACTAGTGTAAATCCTAAAGGAATACATTGATAACAAGTACGACAGCTATAAAAGCAATTTCAGAGTCAAAACTTCCAACAACTTCAAAATATGCTGAGAATGTTAACATTTAAATGCACTGAAGCAATCCTAGACAAAGTTCAACCTCCAGAGCCCAAAACTTGCCCATTTGAAAAAATACAAAAGATAAATTCATACTCTCTTCTTAGGCTCTAGGTGCAGCTCCTCCGGCCCCAGAAGGTCGTGGTGCTCCACCAGCCTGACCAGGCTGCCCTGGCTTTGGTGCATCATCCTGAGGTTTAAGGGGGGGGGAAAGTAACATGAGGAACAATCATTTTATGGAATACAAACTGTTTTAACAGAACACCAAGCACCACATAACAAGAAAACAATTCAAGAAATAAGACATCTGAAGGCATTAAGACCAAATTCTTCAAGCTTCAGGAATACAGAAACAAATCCCTTGTGGTCATTGTCATACACAATTACGAGGACGTAATGTCTACAAAACTATGGGTGTGCACAATTGCAAAAATATACACCAGAAACCAACATTAGCACAAGCAAATGTAAACCCAATACGCAGTTACTCAAACAGATGCAAACTCTCTACAGACTCAATACCTTTTTTGGAGAAAATACAAATTCAATACATCAAATCACATAATTATGATACAAATAAGGTGGACAGTAAGCTCAAATTGGTGAAATTTAAGTTTAATAAAACCCTCATGTTAGTGTGATTACTTGTGTGAAGCTTATCAAAAGAAGAACCATATTGATACATCAATCTCTAAAGATTAATGGCTTAAGGTAAAATCACCAAGAGGAAACATCAAATATCCAAAGATTCAGGAATAAGGAAAAGTCCCTATTTGTTACAAATTCCATTAAGGTCAACATGTGGAGAAAATATCTTAATAGCTCAAGAATTACGAAGTTCTATGAACCAAAACTCAAAACATATATAGGGCCTGTTTGGGATAGCTTCTTAGTAGATTTTACTTCCTCCAAAATTTGATCTAAGGGCCAAAACAGATTCTGACAGAAGAAGCAAATTTGAAGTTCTAACAGAAGCAGTTTTGGCCATTAGATCAGCTGTGACAGAAAACAGAATCTGTTTGGGATTCATACTCAAACACAGATGAACTCCTCCACAAATTGAGCAGTGAGCACCAAGCAAACCAAACAACACTACAATGCATTCAGACATAACTCGAAACATAGATATTCAAACACAGATGGACCTCTACAAATTGCACCAAGCAAACCAAATGACACTACACTAAATTCAGACAACATTCAGTCAAAACAATTACAAGTTTAACTAAAATCCCTTTCAGGACTTCAAGATAGCATACTTTGGAATTTAGAGATAACATACACCAGACCGGTTTAAACAATGCATCATGTTGAATGAACAATAAAACATCAGGTACAAGGAGTGAATAAAGGGGGGAAATTACCCTGCGCCTAATGAAACGCTGTGGAGGCTCACGCTTCCTCCTGTCAGTGGTGGAGCGAACCCTCACAACACGAGAGTGAATAGCACAAGAGACACAGTACTGCATCTTGACATAGAGCTTTGGAAGCACATACCCTAAACACGAAATGTGGATAAAACAAAAATTCTCAATAACATCCAACATAAATTAAATTGCCAAAGTAGTGAAAACAACACACAAGAATATAAACTTACCATCATAAACACATGCTTCCTGGACATCTCTCACTGCAGCCTGCTCAACAATGTTTCTAACAAGGAACCTCTTGATCGCCTTGTCCTACAATCATCAACATTCGGAAAATAAAACAGAAAACAAAATCATCAGGATTTGCGAATCACTTCCATTCTATCGAAAATATAGAGAAAATAAAAATGGGTAGATATGATTACTTTTGGGCAGCACTTTCCGCAGTTGGAGCAGCGGATGAACTTGGTGTGGCCGCGGCCATGCTTGTTGCGTCCTCCATTCCTGCGCTTGAAAGTCTTGTTTTTCATGCAAAACAAGCGAACAAACAAGAAAACACATTAGCGCAAATCGAATTGATTAGCTACGTCTAGTACAAAGAGATTTGATAGAGAGATCTGTACCATTGTTGCTTCTTCTTGCTGGAAGATGGAGACCTGATCGAAGAGCTGCGGCTGCTGAAAATGTTAGAGTGAAAAGGAAACTGGTTTCTAATGCATTTATATACGTGCTAATCTAGGGCACGGTCCAGAATGGAGTTTGATATATTTATATCTGTGCCCAAAATGAGAACTCTCGTATTTGCAAATTACTCCTTTGAGGTCGAAGTATAATATTCCGTTCTTGTAAATTATTATTCAGTTTTAAAATTATGATTTTTTTTATCCTAATTACTCCCTCTGTCCACAAATAACTGTTTTTCTGGCACAAATACTAAAAGGGGTAATAGCTTAAAACACCCCTGTACTAACCGCGAAAAACAAACTCCTCCCCCGAACTTCAAAAACGCTAATACACCTCCCCTGAACTACGTTGATCGTGCAATTAGCCCCTTCTGTCCATAATTAATTACATTTTTTTGTGATTTTTTAGAATTTTTTACAATGTTTCTTGATTTTTAGGTTAATTACATTTTTTTTAGAATTTTTACATGTTTTTTAGAATTTTTAGAATTTTTTTAAAATTGTAAAAATGTGCATTGAGAGGCCTTTTTGCCCGAAAATAATAGTCCAGGGGAGGTTTATTAGCGTTTTTGAAGTTCGGGGGAGGAGTTTGTTTTTCGCGGTTAGTACAGGAGTGCTTTAAGCTATTACCCCATACTAAAAAGCAATGTTTTAAAAACCGACCCGGCTGACCCGTTGAACCGGATTCAACCAGGATTCGACTGAGGTTCTACCGGATTGACCCGTTGGTACAGTGTGAACCGTTCACTCAGCGAACCGTTCGAGCTTAGATGATTGAACCGGATAAAATCGGATTGAACCGGTGTCTATAATGGGCCGATCCATGCCTGTAATGGGCCGACCTATCAAATTTTCTATATTGAAAAAATTAAAAATTTTAAAAAAAAATTTAAAAAATTTTAAAAAATTAAAAAATCCAAAACGGCGTCGTTTTGGTTTGAGATAGCGGGTCGGCCGAATCGACCGGTTTTTTCCGGTTCGATTGCAGGTCCTGTCCAAAGACTAAACCAACCCGAAATTCTCCTTGGGTCGCCGGTTTACCGATCCGACCGTTAGGTCGGGTCGGTTTTTAAAACACTGCTAAAAAGTCAAGTAAAATGTACAATAACTTTCCGTAGATTTTCGCCCACGGTCGGATCGGTTTTTAAAACACTGCTAAAAAGTCAAGTAAAGTGTACAGTTAGGGCTGTTCATCGGAATTTTCCGAAATTCCGAACTTCCGAACTTCGGAATTTCGGAATTCCGAAGTTTTTAAAATTCATTCCGTTCCGTTCCGTAATTTACACATTCCGAAATTCCGATTCCGAAATTAGTATGGAACGGAATTTCGGAATTCCGAACTTCCAAACTTTTTTTTAAAAAAAAAAAAATTAAAAACTAAAAACTTCCAAATCAGTTATTATCAATCTAAAACTGAAAAAATTACAGAACATGAACATAATACTCCAAAAATTACAGACATGACTACATGTTTGAGCAAGAACATAATATTTCAAAAATTAAAGTACATGACTACATGTTTGCTAATTAATTTAATTATTTTGCATCCTTCTTGCTGTTGGCAGCTGCAGCCTGCAAGCCTGCAACCAAGAAATAAATATTAGACATGGGTTTGAGCAGCAAAGAGATGAAGATTCAATCATTGAATATCTAAGAGTTGTTACTTCATGAAAAAGAGATTGTATCTAACTTAGCAACAAGCAGCAAGCCCTTGTTATATTCTCCAAATGTAAATTTAAAATATATGTTATATTCTCCAAATGTATCTAACTTAGCAACAAGCAGCAAGCCAGCAACACAATTCTCATCTCTTCCCAATCCAATTCTCCATTAATTAGGCAATCGGGATTGTTTGCGTAAAATTTAAAACAAACACAGCAACAAGCTGCAAGCCAGCAACACAATTCTACCATATATATTAATTCTTCCTAAGACTTACACAATCATGTGGCAGCATTACAATTTGCAGCAACAAATGAAGCCCTTAATCATCTCAAAATAAAATCAAAACCTAAGATACATGTTAAGCGATATTTGGTACCTTGGCTGAAATCACAATTCAGTGATTGTTGACTCATTCTCCGCTCCTGCATACTCTGTGAATAATCAAATAAATACAATTAGAATTAGAACTTAAAAGACTTATAAACAACAAAGCATAAAGAACAACAGGCTTATTGAGACACAGAAGCAACAACAC
Source organism: Viola odorata (assembly GCA_963691705.1). Lineage (NCBI taxonomy): Eukaryota > Viridiplantae > Streptophyta > Magnoliopsida > Malpighiales > Violaceae > Viola > Viola odorata. The sequence continues at coordinate 56,885,719 of OY829544.1, forward strand.
TGTCATTTTAATATGGATATGGTGTACTTTCATCAAGACACAGAAGCAACAACACTGTCATTTTAATAAATAAATTACTCTCTAATTTCACAATGGATATAACAAACTAAGAGCTGAGATTCATATAAACTAAGACCAGTATAAATTACTCTCCAATAACATTTACAAACTAAGACCAGTATAAGAGCTGAGATTCATATAAACTAACAGAAACCAACATTAAACCAGAGGAGAATTTCAAAATTAAAGAAACATAATACATTAAACTAACAGAAGCATGTTAGGGATTGATAAAAAAAGAATTTCAAAATTAGAGTTTGGACTTACCAGAGGAGACGAAATGGAACGGCGAAGATTGGAGAGGAGAGGAGAAAGGAATCCGCGATTGCAGAGGAGCGAGGGTCCTCGCCGTCGAGGAGCGAGGCTGCGAGGTCGACGTCGTCGAGGAGCGATCCTGCGACTGCGAGAGAGGAGAAGAGCGAGCGTAGTGATGATTTAGGGCTGAGCCTGAGAGAGAGAGGAGAAGAACGATTGCGAGGAGCGAGGGTCCTCCTCGCCGTCGAGGAGCGAAGCTGCGACTGCGAGAGAGGAGAAGGAGCGGCTGAGAGCGGGCGTGGTGCGATGATTTAGGGATTACTGGATTAGGGTTGTTTTTAGTGTTTAGGAAATTAGGAAGTTGGATCTTGAAGTCGGGACGGCGTTGTGGAACTTTGATGGAAGGAAGTTGGAACTTGAAGTCTTGAACGACGTCGTGGAACTTGCAACTGCAAGTTGCTTGTTGGATTAAAAACAAAAATTTAAAATACTTAATTAATATGTCATATATATATATATAATTTCGGAAGTTCGGAAAGTTCGGAATTCCGAACTTTCCAGGATTCATTCCGTTCCGTTCCGAAATAAATTTCGGAACGGAAATTTCCGTTCCGAATTCCGAAATTCCGAATTTTTTTTTCCAAACTTTATTTTGGAACGGAATGAAATTTCAGAATTCCATTCCGAAATTCCGATGAACACCCCTATGTACAGTAACTTTCCGTAGATTTTCGCCACTTAATTATGGACGGGGGGAGTACCAAATTCGTTCCCTTTCTTTAACAGAAAAGTAAAAATCTGCCTATATGTAAGAACCCCTTCACTGTTATAAGTTATAACTTATATTATCAATTTGGTCTTTCTTTTATACAAGCATTTATAATTAAATCTCTTTTAAATCAAAACTAATTTTGATTATGGCTAAATTTTTAAAAAATAATCTTAAATTATATTAAATTGCCACTAATCTTGCAGGAACAAACCATTAAAAAGTTATTATAAGGAATCGTTCCTTGCACAATAATCAAACTTGGCAAATACTTTGCAGTAATACAAATCAAATCACTATGTATCAATCGGTCTTCACCCACTCCGGTCTCTATCTACTAAACACATTGAAAATCCCACATTGTTGCATGGGCTTATTGGGTTTGTAGAACTTACTTTAATTTCTCTTGTAAAATCAAAACTTCTTGGATTAACCTCTTAACTGTTTGGTTGTTAAACGTTGTTAGCTACGTCTAGTAAAAAAAATTCACATTGAGATAAAAGAAAAACCATATTAATTGTAGCCTGGCAAGTACTTAGGTTAGGGTCTCCAATTTTTTAAAATGCAAAAATATCCAATAGATACAGAGAACAAATGAGCATGAAGCTCAATATTATTCTGGTTTCATATATTCGATACAACTCATTTGCAAGGAGAAACACAAAAACAGAAAAGTACTCAACTACTCATGTTCATATTTTACATCAAAACGCAGCAACAAGTTTATTCTTTCTTCCAACAAACGCAGCACCTTAGAACAGGGCTGCTCTGATCTCAACAACATTCACTCGCGTAAATGTCACTAACATGCTTCCAATTCATCACACTCCATATGTTCTTTAGATAATCTGGTCTGACATTCTTGTACTGCAGCATTGGGGGGAAGTATCAGAAAAGAGTGGCAAGCGTACTATAAAGCATCTTACACTACAACTGGTACCAATAAAGCTAAGAAAAGGGGGAAAATATATCAATGTACATCAAGTAGAACAAAAACGGAAAAAACCTAGGATGCCACATTGATTTGATTTGAGGTGTGATTCAGGTGTCATGTACATTACTGATTCAAACGAACTAAAACATATGACTATAATAAAGAACATAACTTTTCGAGAAAAAAGAAAGAACATAAAAGCAATTAAAGATGAATACACAAAGGTCCAGCAGTAACAAGTATGCACAGCTTTAACCAAGTGATAATACCGTGGCTGTTCAAACAGGTTAAGTTCTTGCCTTCGTCCCTCTATTCTACCATCCGTGTGTGCTTAAAACATTCTTTTTTTTAACAATTTGATTCACCTTTATAATAACACTGATGCCAAATGCAAGATTTAAAGCAAAAGACTAAGCCAAGGAGTTATACGAATGAAGAATCAAAATATTCATGAAATTAACCCAACTATTCTTTGCACATTCTATTTCGTAAGAAAGAAAAAACAGATCTATGTATAATAACACAGCCACATTGAACAATTTAAAGGTAACTATTGTACCTGCAAGTAGTATGCATGCTCCCAGACATCAATTCCAAGCAACGGAACCAGTTGAAGTCCCTTTGATACAAGTGGATCCTGTGACAAATAGTATGTGAGGAATAAATAATAAAGTTGTGCGCAACGATAAATTTTTCTAGCTAAATAGTTTTGAACACATGATGTAGAATGTAAATAAAACACAAACATGACTTGCAAGTAGAAACAACAAAGCCATATGGATAGACTACCATAAGAGAATTTCTTATTCCCTTTTCCTTGCATACTGCACTGAAACTCCTACAATCCCTTATTCCCTTTTCCTTGCATACTGCACTGAAACTCCTACAATCCCCCCAATCAGAGCAATCACTAAACAAAGAGATAAAACTATGATCAAGAATCTCCAATTTTGTGGATTGAAGAAGGTAAAAACTGGCACCAATTTGCTGAGCCAAGCATCCCCCTCGTGTTTTCTACCGAGAGGTGCACTCATCAAATTAACTCTCACTTCATTTGTATCTCAGACAGGAAGAGGCAGAAAAGTAAAGAACAACCTCAGGGAAAGAGAGAGAAGAAATGGAGCAAGACAACCTCTAGATATGTAGCATTGAAATTATGCAGACAGATATGTATAAGGCATTTCCTGCTCTTAGATTGGTGTTCTTATCATACCCAAATACTCCTACAAACTCAAGCAACTACAGTAATTAAGCCAACAATAGATATGCATGTTTGAGGGAACATTACTACAATAACGAGATTTGAAAATAACCCCAAACATCAGAATTGTAAAGTACATGTAAAACAGACATAGAATTGCTTAATCATTATACATAGAGTACTAACCCAAATCAATCATGCACCCCATTCATTTCAAGAACTCAAAGATGCAGACTATATTATCAGCGGACAACAATAAAGATGCAGCAAAAATAAACGGTTGACAAGACCCAATTGACTAATTATGTATTGATTTAGCAACATGAATGGTCAATCCACCTGGTTTTGAGTGGTTTCAATCACAAGCTTCGAATAATCCTTGTTCAGGCAAAGCCACTGCCATGATAAAGAAATGTGAGAGGGAAAGCCAAAAGAACAAAACGAATACTCATGCCATGCAATGCTTAAACTTAAAAATTAGAAACAAAAACCATTGTCATTAATGCAAGAAGAAAACTAACTTACCACCCATCCAGAACCCTGTAAAGCAGCACCTTCTGCATTCATCTTCTTAATCAGAGCATCCAAGGAACCAAACTCCGTGTCAATAGCCTGACCCAGCTTGCCCTCCGGAGGCTCACCACCTCCTTCCTGCCATGTATCAATTCAATTAGCCAAAGTTAGTCAGTTAGTTAGTCATTTAGAGAAGCTATAAGAAGGAAGTAGCAACAGAAGAATAGAACTCACACGAGTGGGAGCGAGATTCTTCCAGAAGATGGAGTGGTTGATATGACCTCCGCCATTGAATTTGATGGCGCTCTGGAGAGCGGCGGTTTTAGCAGGGTCTCCATTGTTGATGGATGCGTGGAGTTCCTCGAGTGCCTTGTTGTAATTAGTGACGTAAGTCTGGTGATGCTTCTGGTGATGTATCTTCATGATTTCTCCGCTAATTGCGGGCTCCAAGGCGCCGTAATCGTAAGCGAGATCGGGGAGAGTGAAGGTTTTTATTCCGCGCAGTTGAGACAAACCCAAGGAGTGGAGGTTTCCGGAGACCGAGCTGACGGGTCTCTTGGCGAAGAGAGAGCGGAGAGCCATGGCGGGGATGCGGCGGTTGTAAGTGGAAGAGGAGATGATGAAAGAGTGATGGAGTCAGGTCAAGGAAAAAGATTGGAGTTTTTCCAGAAATGACGACGACGAAGGAAGATGGGAACACGTAGACATGGGCCGAAGCTGTAATTATTTTGGTTCACCAAACAGGTAAGCCCAGCCCGGCCCAAATTGTCCATGATAAAAATAAATGTAACCATTCAAGAATCAAAATTAAATTTATACATGATTTAAAATGTGAAAGATTTTTCATATTTTGCTAAATTACTAAAATTGTATAAACGAATAATCATTCTTAAAATAAAATAAAAAACATATGAATTTCAATTATTTTTGTTAGGCTTCTCCTACCTCATTCTTCAATTAATTGCCAATTACAAACTCTCATAACGCCAAAATAAACAAAAAACCAAAATTAGTAGATTAGAGAACAGAAATATTATCTTTGATCAAAAGAAAAAAACGTGCTCAGCGCACCTGGAAAGTTCCTCTCTTTAATTCTCGCAGATCCAAGGACCTCTTACGAAAGGTAAGTTTTTTCCTGGATTGCTAGGGGTTTGAATTGTGTTTTGATTCTTTTTTAATTGAGGTTCATCTACTTGGCAGTGAAAGGAATTGGAAACATGGAGAATTCAGGTGATTCTATAGATAAGGTGGATGGTGGTGGAGGAGATGCAAGAAGTGATACCACAGATTCATCTTGCTCTCCTTCTTCGCCTTCCATAACAGCATCTGGGTATCGTTTATTTGGGCGCCAAGTCACGCTTCACCAGTTTATGGGAGGCGGCAAAGGTAAAACCAACAATTAAAGTTTATTATTATAGATTAAGTGGCTGAATCAAGTTGACCATGATGCTAATTGTGAAATGTGCTTCTACCTAGAGTTGGCTGCCTTTCTATTTGGGTTTTGGTGCTAATATGGGAAAAGGGTCATTGTTTTGTGTCGCTAATATGCTTTTGGATCTTCTCCTTCTGGTATTTTCTTCTTATAGCCGGGTAATTCGTAGCTAATTCTTTCTAAAGGAGGTATTCTATTAAAGATGGTTTTGCATTTAGCTTCTGCAAATTATGTAACTTAACTCTCTTCCAGTTATGTAAGATTGGAGAAAAAAAGAGAGTTGTGTAATGTATTACCCCTTTATGGGAAAAAGATGATCAAACAATTCCCTAGTTGCATGCCCATACTGTCAAGTTAAGTATGTCCTCAACGCATTATATTCCCCAGTCTTCCCAGAGGTCTCTTATAGGCAGTTAGCTTCGTTCTGTGAACTTGAACAGTCCCAATTACAGGAAAGGATATATTCTTGATATGTTTGATGGGTTTTGTATTGTAGAAAGATTGGTTGCGCTTGCTTGGTCACTTTTAAGGTATCTAGATGGGGAGGAATTTGAGAATTTTCGAGTACCATTTGGTCTGAGGTGAGTGCCATAGAGTGGTGCTTCGCTTTTGGCATTTTTGTGCGGTGTTCTTGTAAGACATGTTCTCCAGAGGAGCATCTTTGTCAATAGTGATGGGGCTGAGAAAAGCTCCTATTTCTTGTTTTTCATTTCCTTTTCTCCTTGGAGAATGCAGCTCTGTACAATGAATAGTGGAAGAATCATATCCAGAACCTTAGTTTCTGTAGTCCTATAGGTCATCCTTGATTGATATCCATTGGTGGTGAATGGTGATATAATCTTTGCAGCTAATCTTTGTTGCACAAAGGTCTCTTCAGACTTTAGGTCTGGCCTTGATTTATCTTACTTATTTTGTACTTATCCTCTACCACTGGTTGCATATGCAACTGATAATTTATCGTAAAGAATAACTAGTGACTAGTGAGGAACTTTCAAGTTAAAGGTGTAGCTGATTAGTCCTTTCTGTTTTGAGCAAGTTGAAACTGGTAATGAAGCATTTGCGTAGCCAATGTAAACTTCTTGCTATCTTCATGAATTCATTATATATGCTAATCTTCATGATGTATTGCACTATATTTTGTTGTGTTGTAATGACCTTTTTCAGAACATTTTTCCAAAATATTTTGAAAAGATATTTGACTATTGTTTTTGTGCCTTTTCTTTGTCTAGCTGCTGATGTTCTTTTGTGGAGGTGGAGGCATGTCTCGTTTGGTGTCATAATTGTCGCGACAGTTGCGTGGTTTTTATTTGAGCGGTCTGGATTACCATTCTTAACAATTTGTGCAGATGTCTTGCTGATCTTGATTTTACTGTTATTCCTCAATGCCAAATATGTTGCTATGAGAAATAAGTAATAACCAATGTGTTTATGTGAATTTTGTTTTGACATTTCCTTTTTTGACGCGGTAACCGTGTCTCACTGCTGCTACTGCTTGTTTTTTTAGCAGACAGCTTCAATCATTACCAGAGCTAGTTTTGTCAGAGGAAATGGTTAATGATGCTGCAGCATCTTTTCGTGTTAGAATCAACAATGTACTTCTTATGGCTCATGACATCACTGTTGGCAAAGATTTTAGATTGTTTTTCCAGGTGTGTATTGATTAACTTCGAAGGATTGAATCATCGAAGAGTTTTACTTTATTATTTGCATGATATTCCCAGGATCCACACCGACTGTTTTTTATACATGCATTATCGCGAGTTCTTGACTGATTTATCATTGGCAGGTAGTTGTCTGTTTATGGCTTCTGTCTACCATTGCTACCTTCTTCTCTTTCTTCACTCTAGCCTATATAGGTATGTCCTTCATCCTCAATTGTTGGGTAAACACCTTGGTAATGCTGTTGCTCTACTAATTTGTTAAAAGTTGTTTCCTATTGATTAAAATCAGACAGCCATGACATTGTTTTCTTGCTTTAAGTTCACATCTAGTATCCTGATAATTTGATTGAATGCCTTACATTTTCTGTGCCAATACCAACATAATTACGCGTTCTTCTTCTATCTTTGTAATAGGAACTATCTTATCCATAACAGTTCCAGCCTTGTATGGAAAGTATGAAAAGGGTATTGATAGATATTGCGGGATGATCCATAGGAGATTTTCACAGCAGTATAGGGTAGTGGATGAGAATGTTATTGGCCGAATACCTCAAAGTTTATACAAGGACAAAGCTACATGAGAGCAATGCATTTACAAGTAATGCCGGAATGCCTGGTTCCAGTTTATAATTCACATTTCTAACAGCAGTGAGGAAGTCTAGTAAGGTGGCAGTGGATTTCAGATACTTGGTGAATTCACTGAGCTGAAGCTGGCAGATTCTACCATTTTATCGTACAAGTATGAAAGGAACGGACTGTTGCAAGTGTGAAAAAACAGAGAATCTTGAAGTCAGTCATGGAGATTCCTGTCTTGTCATTCCTTTTTATCCTTCAGAAAAGATGAGAAAATGGTATGTGTTGTACAGTGGATGTTATTGCGGATTAGGCAATTGTAACACTGTAACTTAACTGTCATTTCTTCATTGAGAATGGTAGCATCTGTAAGTCATATTGTCATCTGTTTTCGAAAGCTGATGGAGCATTGTGTCTAGTTGATGGACTGAAATAAGGGTTCTTCCGTTATTATTGGCTGTCATCTCTTCTGTCCCAAATGTTTAGATAGATTGCAAGAAATATATACCAAATGCATTTATGATAACTAACCAAAATGTTATAGATCACAGTTGGAAAAACAATTCAGTACGATACAGATATAGTTCTAGTGTTCTAACATTGCAGCTTGTAGAAAATAAAGAGCCTCCATTTCCTGAGATCCAAAGAGTGGGCAACCGCGTCCAGGTTCCTTGAGAACTACGATTGAAGCAGCTCCTTAGCTTTCTTCAACCAAACATTGTAAATGTCATCAGCGAATAGGACGAAATGCACCTGAAAGTAACAGCAGAAATTTCAAATGCTTATAAGTTTTTAAAGAATTAGAATCAAAAGACAGATCAAAATGCTATATGGTATCTAAACGAAAGGACAATGTGAAGAAGAATATAACTAGAGGTCGAGTCAGATCAATGAGATATCCAGTTTGTATCTAGATCTCCCACATTGCAGCTTCCTAGAGCTTTTATTCATGAACCATATCCAATAAAGCTAAGAGAATGGAAGTTCAAAAAATGACAACAAATCCATCGCATAAAACGCCACAATCAATTATAGAAGAGAAGTGAATTAGGTGCCAACCATGAAGCAGGATTGTAAACAGGATTTACCTCTTTGAAGTCATTTGGAAATTCTTTGATAGTAGATATTGCCACAGTAGCTGCTTCCTCAAAAGGATACCTTAAAGAATAGACAGAAAATTAGAAAGGGATATATATGATCTTATAGAGACAGGTTACGAATACTTAATCCAGCGATATTCAGAATCTGTAATTGAAGATGACTAAAAATGGTTTCAGCTGCTATCCTTCTAGTGACCATGAAAATCAAAGCATTAAGTCAACATCATACATGCAAAATTTTCACCGGTCAACTCATTGAGGGGAAAAATGACAGCTCTCAAACAGCAAAAAACTTGTCAAGAGTATGAATTTCCAATCTATTTGCATGAATCCCTCATATCTATACTTGTACATTTCCATGAAACAAGAGAAACACCAAGAGAAGTCAACTTACCCATAGATCCCACAAGATATTGCAGGAAATGCAATGTATTTGATATTGTTATCTTTGGCTACAACTAAGCTGTTCCTGTAGCCATGAGGAGTACACAAGAGACCTTTCCTCAGTGAAGAACAAAACAACTAGATACAAAGTCCATAAAAAAAAAGACAACTAGATATAAAGAAGAAAGTCAAGGTATGATACCTGTATGCGCTTTTCAGTGAGGTGGCAGGGTTACTACCAACATCATAGATAGGGCCAACAGTGTGAATAACATGAGATGAAGGCAATTTGAAACCCCTGCATTTATCCAACTTGTTATATTTGTCCGATACAGGATAAACAACTTCAATTAAAAAGCGCAAAGAACATAGCAAATATTAAACAAGAAGCACATACGGGGTAATTCTTGCTTCTCCTGTTGGGCAGCGAACTCCAGGTCGAACCTCAGGGACAGTGTAGCATGCATTTCGAAGTTCAGGCCCAGCAGCCCTATGTATTGCTAACAAAGTGCATCCACGTTCGTTAGCATTTAGCAAATTGATATAAAATACAAGTAACATTTGAATAAACTAAAAATTAAATTATATAGGATACCTCCATCTGCACCTCCTCCTCCAAGCATTCTCTCATTAGCTGGGGTAACCTAGGTTGAGATGATAGTCCAATTAATGCATATTTGGTCCACTATTTCCAAGAGAAAAGAGAACTTGATAATGCTGTTTAAGTCATCAGGAGCATGCAAATTCAACCATTATAGACTCCAAACCTCGAGGAAATTGAATTGCTCCATTGCACTATGTGCAAGGAATTACTGAATTTCTTATAAACATTCCATCCAAGAATATTGCTAAAGAATAGGATTCTTTCTACAGGCTCTTGTGGAACTCTGTTTATTAGACACTGGATGTGTTTCATCACTCACTAGCCAACATTCAGCAAACCTAGTGCCTTGGATCTCTTCCATACATCTAGTGCAAGATCCAACTTTTTCGAACTTATAGTTCTTTTTCTCTTACAGTGTTTCATTCAATCAAAGTATAAAGAAGGAAAGCAGTAAAAAAAGAATCATCTCTACATTGAAAAAGGTCTACTGATCTGCAAAACTCTCTCAAGTCGCTTAACCACTTGATCTGTTACAAACTTACAAATGAGTACTCCACTTTTTTTCCGAGAAAAACCCAAAACTCATTTTGGAAGATGAACTGTAACCCAAAAACCAATAACTGAGCTGAAATATAGAAAATAAGGTTTAGGCCTCGACTAATAAAACTACTGCTGCCTAGAGTACAGACTCTAATCCAGTAGAGACTATGAGAATTCCGCTAGAATCTTCCTATATTGGTTCCAGGAAGCAGTCATTCCCACAATCTCAATTCTGAAGAACAAAGATAACCCCTTTTTTACACAAACAACTAGTACCCAATGCAGTTAGTAGCATGTCCAATCTAAACGAAACATGCCAGAAAGTAAAAGGCAAAGAAATGAAGGAAATCCCCTGGTTAGTACTCACAATAGCGTCAGATGAGCCGTCAACAAACCACTTGGTGATGTCTCCTTTGTTGATTTTGAGAACACTGGTTGTGGACAAACCAAAAACATTGCTGCCACCTCCATTCTCAGTCACCGCCGTGGAAAACCCACCTGAGCTGCCCATTCCAGACATGATTCGCGATGACGATGATGATATTGCGAGAAGATTGATGAATGGTGGAAATTGGAATCGCTGAAACGATGATTTATGAGCAAAGGTACTAAGCTTGCTCCTGGGTTTATGAGCAAGAATTGGGGTTTTGTAGGTGACGCAATTTGTACGAGGAGGAGATGTACATGCGAGGAGGAATCTTGCCGTTGTCAGTTTTCCACATAAGATGCCTTTGTTCATATTTGGGCTTGATTTTGTTTTGTTCAGTCTTCAACCTCACTCTGATTTTGCAGGCACTTTTTGCTGCACACGTGTCAAAAACCCCAATGCTATATTTTAAACCTTATCTTAACATATTTTCTTTTTCTTTTCATAATAAATTTCACTATTTTTCACTTTTTATTTTTCTTTTAGCTTCTCCGGTGTTTTTTACATTTTATCGGTAAAAAATTAATCTCATTAAAATAAAGTTGAGTTTAAAAAAAAATAGCTATACCATTATAATTTTCTTTGTTTATTATACTCGAACCTTATTGACCACGGCAATAAAGCTCTTGTTAATTGTTGGTTTTTATTTTCTTTATTTTTACATTTTCTTACCTAAACCTTATGACGCAACAAATTACACACACTTTGGATTTTGGGGTATTGGAAATTTATTCAACAAGTATAAAACTCAAGAGAATTTGTATACATTGACCAATCTTTGAAATCACTTGCTGCATTTTTGCAGCTACAGTTCATGTTAATGCAACATCCAAACTAAAAACTTATATATATATATATAAATATAAATATATATATCATACTGCTATATATAAAATGCCTAGCGGGTGCTAATTATCCACCACAGCAACAGCCAACCCATATTGGCCAAGGCTTCCTCCTAACCCTATCCCCTCCTCCTCCGTCTTTTTTACTCTCAATCAAATGATACAAGTACCAATCATTAATCATATTGCTTTTGCTTGTTGATTCTGTGATGAAATCTAAAACTGCCCACCCTCAAATGTTTGTCCGAACTGCCAACCCGCCGGCGCCACGTTGTTGCTTGTCACTGTCCTACCATCACTGGTGGTGACTTGGAAAGAAAGGCTTTGGCCATTGAGAACAGAATTACTCTGCCAGTTTTGGCCCCAATTCCTTGACATGGTTTGCCATCCAGTCCTAGAACCCTTGATTGACACTGAATGCACATCTCCTGCTCCTCCAACATTTGTAACCAAAACCAAGTTGAAGTAAGTATGACCATTGATAGTAAACCTAATCCCTCCTTTCTTCATACAGGGGACTCTGTTCACACCAACACAAAATACGTCAATAAGCATGAGAATGGTAAAAAAGAAGCAAAAATTATAATTCGGATCGAATTGGGGGTTCGAATTAAGTAAAGTTTGCTCTTTTCTTTTACCTTCTGAACGAGATGGGCACAATTCCTGCTCTGTATTGAGCAATTTGCAAGAAAGCAGGCTCGGCCATGTCAAAATGTTGCAGGGGTGGGTTGCACCAGCCACCGTTGTCATTCGCCAAGGCGAAGTTCGGTGGGCAGAAATTGGTAGCGGTGATGATGATAGAACCAGGAAGACACCATTTAGGATCATTGTCACATTTCATTTCATAACAAGAACCACAGCTCAACCCATTGTTGAACAGAGCAGTACTAAGTGCAGCAGTGTTAGTACCGTACCCGGCGCCGTACAAATTTCCATACCCACAAGCACCTCCTGCAAAATATTTCAAACCCAAGTTAAAATCAACCAAACACTAACCATTTCCAATTTTTGTTTGCGATAAAGTATGGTTCTTTAATAAGTTGTAAGCATTTCGTTAAGAGATTAGGAGTTCGAATCAGCTTATCGAAGAAAAAAGTTAAAATTTTGTCACTCACCCATTGTTCCAGAGGCATCACCACCACCATAGAAAGTGGCATGAGCACCTTCCCACCCTCCATAGTCACCATAAGTGCCTCTAAGGCAAAGATTAACGACAACAAAAAGGAGCGAAAAGGCGGACAATGTTGCAACGGTCATTGTATTAGTGTGTAGTAGTTGTGTTTGTTTAGCTAGGGAGAATTGGAAAATGTTGAAATGTGATTGGTGGTGGTTTGATACAAAAAGTGTAGGAAATGCATTACTTATATAGAAAGAAATTGGGTGTGGAGGAGAAAGAGTTGATGTGGACTTATGCAAGCAAGAAGGGACAAGGTAACAAGCAGTGTCTTTAGGGAGGAAGGAGGGGAGAGGTCCAAAATCATCAAAAATCAAAGATTGGAAATTGGATATTGGATGCTGATTACATATTTTTCAGGTCGATTGTCAAGAATCGAAGTGCACATGGAAATGTTGTAAGTTGGCGTACCAGCCATGACCCCACCTGCACATGCATTTTAACAAACAGTTTATGAGCATTGTGTTGTTGTTGTGTGATTTTAATTTCAACTGTTTTTGTTTTACTAGTTCTCATTAGTCATTAGCTTATTTCAACTGTATTTGTTTTCCTCGCATTTATTTATGTTTAATGCTTTGTTGCGTGTGCTAATGTGGAATTTTGTTTCTGAAACTTGCCTGAGATTGCGCAAAACTGTATTTCACATATTTTAAGGCTTTGATTGTGGAGTTCTTTTGGATCTTCAAGATCCACCCTCTCAGTGTCATTTTCAATCTTTTCGATCCGAAATTATTCTCATTTCAATATAATCGGGTTTTAGAAAAATTGATTCCTCAATATTATTATTTTCATTTTTTAAATTCAAACTCGAAACTAAAATTAAGTGTAAATATGTCTCTTCACTACAATCCATACTACTAGGTTATAGAAGTTATCCTTAACTCTATAACAAAATTTGATTAAAAAAAAAAAGAAAAACTTTTAAAACAAAGCTTTTGCGGCATCTAAAGATTCTAAACTCAAATTAGTGCAGTGCTAATTACTAATTAGAAAACTTAATTATACTTAATTATCATTTATTTAAAGATGAAAGCTAAATAGGCACTATTGGGTGGATGTATATGGCACAACATTTTGATAGGTTTTGTTCTTTTATGGCTGATTTACATGTTAAACAATAATATAAAAAACAATTTGAAAATTATTTCTACATTTGGATTGTTGTGTAAAAATGTCAAATGCTAACCGCCGACTCCAACCGACTTAACTACTCTCTATTCTAAGTTTTATTATCGAATAATAATATATCCTTGACCGTCACATAATTAATAAAAAGAAAAAAAATAACAAAAGCAACAAAGAGTGTGGATGTGAATGTTTGCAATGAGAAATCGTTCGTGGGTTATAATCATGATTAATATTATTAATAATTAAACGTGATTATTAGATCAATCAATGAATAAAATGAAATAGTACACGTATGATTACACGATTAGAAGAAACTAGTTGCTACATGCTTCGTAGGAGTAATAATTAACCTTCCACATCATTATAACTTCATAAGTATTTAATTATCATTTAATTTTCTCAGCCGAACTTAAATTTATTAGGTTAAAACTAATTATATTCACATCGGATAGGTCCATTGAAAAATAAAATATTTACAATAGGTAATTTATCCATACACTAGAATTTAACCACTTATATCAACTACATATTAATATTACGTATACTCTAAGCACCCCAAGTTACTCGGATAAGAAACTTATTTCGTTAATTGTTATCTAGCTCAAATGAGAATGACGACCTTAATAATGTTGTTTTATTTTATTTCTTAAATATAAATATAGCTCGTGAGTTAAAAATGAACGAATCTCTTTCTTTCAGTCGTAATAAAAAATGTTGCTACCTCTTAATCCTAAGTATGGCCTACCATGTTGCTGCACATGCAAGTCCCGGGCTTCCAGAGCCCTATGTATTCATGTGACATTTGAAATTAATTAACAATTTGTGAAAAAATGTGTGACATTCACTTGAGATAAATACAAAATAATATTAGAGGATAAAATATAAATGTTTTTGTTTGCTACTTAATTTTTTAAAAAAAAAGAAAAGAAATGGACCACAAATTAAAGAAACATCCTTTCTATATATCCTCAACAGTATGAATTTCTTTTATACCAAATCTTTGATTTTGTCTCGTTCTATATACTTTTATTTTATTATTATCACAATTATTATTATGTTTATAAAAAACTTGATTAAAACTTAAAAGTGATAACAAGAAAATCGTGCTCAGACGGTCCAAATTATATCTCTAAAATATTTTTTCGGGAGCTTGATAATATTCTAAATAGATCATTTAACCAATAGAAAAAAAGGAAGACAACAAATTAGACTTTCAAACATTAAATCTACCCCTAAATTAGATTTTATTAAACATTTATTTTTTGCTAAAATCAACCTCATTTTTTTTATGAATTATAATAATCTAAATCAAGTAATCTCAACTCTTGTTGATTAGTTTTGATAGTATGCATTATTTTTCTCCTCACCGGATAAATTTTGACAAAAGTATAGTTTACTTTAGAACATTAAAGTAATGAGAAAGTCAATAATTGTAAGCCATAATTATGAGAAAGTCAAACTTGTATCCCAATAGTCTTGTCGAGAAAACGAGTGCACCCGTAGGCCGGAGAATTCAAGTTCTATATTTCAATTTGTTTACAAAAGGTACCCATTTCTTTTTCATGGCAGGAGAAAACCTAATTGACCAGTATATTAATCCTTCGTTAATATGGAGAATAGAAAAAAATAAAGTATCTAGCATGATTTACATAATATAACAACTGAAATAATCTAAGAATTTCTTATCAAAATAATCCTAAATTTTCAGGAATAATTTGTTTGGTATGCATAAAACTAGGAAAATTTAAAAATTTAAATTTATATGTACCGCATGGTATGATATATTGACACGTGACAACAACTAATATTGTGGCATGTTATGTAAATTTTCTATCACGGTACGAAGATAATTAAACAAAAAATCACACGTATAGAGGCTCATTAAACAAACAATTAGCATAGGAGTTTTAATTAAAATTAATGTTGACGAATTAAGGTTCAATCTAAACCAAATACCTTACGAGGTGAGTTATCTCTAAAGTTCAACCGCACTACCCCACTCGAATAATTAAACCTTACTATTACCGTAAAATATATGTAGAGACCCTATTATTGTCCTATTTTTAATTGTGCATTATGTTATAAAATGGGAGAGAGTACAATACTATCGATATCAAAGGATTTTCTCCTCTAACCATTAAACATCTAATTAATGTGTGCAAAATACAGAAGGATGAATTATATTTTCCAATTTAATGAATGTCTTGATGTATGCCATACCACCATCAACAACATTTAATTAAGTTTCTTCGAAAACAAAAAAAAAAAAAGAATTCTATTAATGCCCTACCATTCGTTAACCTTGATGAAACTTGACAAAGGAGATATATATAGAAAAGACATGTGGTCTTTATCCAAATGTTGTCTGTTTAGGACCAAAAATGAGCAGTGCCCTTTACAAGGATTGTCTGGTAGTTCTAGTTGAAACCACTAACAAACCTCAAACATGGAAGGGGGACCATTGCCTTTGCTAAGGGCAATTCCCCTTTGATATGTCACTTTCTACTTGGTAGTTATTAACGTGGTCACTTGGGCCATCCACAGACAAAGCCCATTAAGGGTTTTCAACATATGGTTCATTTCGGGCTTAGGAAATAGAATACGTACCTAAACCTAAAACCCTACCATGTGAGTTTTAATGGCGGAATTGAGATTGTAGGCCTTTGGTACCCCTTGAAAGGTGACAAGTTAGTTACTTTTGGAACCTCTTTTTCTTTGTTATTATCAAAATAGTTATTTTTGGAACCTCTTGCCCTACCTTGGTGATGATGCATATAATAGATATGTGATGTGGCAAACCTTCAAAGATGACAATTTGATTACCATTTATATTTGCCCATCTCAAATTGGACTGGGTTTTTCTTTTACCTTTGAGATGGGCCTGTTTGGATAATGGGCTGGTCTAAAGAAGGTGGGTGTGGGCTTTTCTAGACACAGACCAAGACTGAGAACCGTCCCATTATTAATAACAAGAAATCTTGAAAGAAAAAAGAAATTCGAAAGTTAGAAGTAAAAGAAAATGTTAGTGAAGAAAGTATATAACATACAAGAAAAAAACAGGGTTGGTATATCATATATGCATGCATTTTAAATTTATTATCAATAATGTTAAGTTATTTTTAGGTTTGAAATAAAGTGTCATGATTTATTAATTGTCAGCCTGGTAGTAAAAGTACCACTAAGAACTCCGATCTAGACTCGAATCCTACCTCTATCTATAAAAAAAAACTTCGATCCAGATTCCATTTCCATCTCCGTCTATCAAAGAAAAAAAGGTCCACTTTTATGTCATAACTAATCTTATTTCAAGCAAGTAATTTCTCAATACACAATAATTAAATTTATGATCTCTTTTTTTACGAATATGAATGTCAAACAACTCAAATCAGTGACGCATTGATCGAAAATTATTATTTTTTGAAATAAAAAAGTCACACGATAAAATAATTTGTATATGTTAAAACTTTCGACCGACAACATGGAAGAACAAACTAGCATAGTTACTATCGACTAAATTATAAGAATTGCTTGAAGAATAGTCCCATACATATCTACCGACACAGAGAGGGACGAACACTTGATGGCGCTTTAAATTTGATTGCCCCCCATCTCAACTACCACTCTACCAACCTTCCTCTATCTTAATTAATCTGTTTCTTTTTTCTTCTTTTATTAGAATGGTAAGGGAGAGTAAATCACTACATACACTTTTCTAGAGTTCAAAGAGTTTCACACTCATGGCGAGCACCGGCAGAAATCTCAAATTTCCATCCACATCAATGTTGTTGATGGTTGTTTATTGCATAATAATTGCAACAAATTATTGTATAATTGTTGACGGTGCACCTCCAAATTGCGGGGATGTGGTTTCATCCCTCTCGCCTTGCAATATGTTCCTGATGGGCCGGAGTCCTAGCCCGTCAGCACGTTGTTGCCAGGGCGTGAGGAGTTTGAACAACAAGGCTACGAGCCGAGGAGTTAGGCAGAGGATTTGCAATTGCCTAAAGGCCAGTTTTAGGTTGCATAACATCTATAAGCTAAGGCCTGCTCAGCAACTTCCTGGTAATTGCAGGGTCAATATCAATTTTCCAACAGGGAACATCAACCCTAATGTTGATTGCTCCAGGTAAGTCTATTTGATTTGTATTTTTTATCTCTTTTTAGTATTGAACTGTTTTTCTATTGCTTAATGCATGGATATATATCTTTCTTCTTTGATAATGGCATGAAAATGGAACTCTCATGACAATCTTTGTAGGGTATAAAATTAAACAAGAAGGGAAACAAGTAAAAGAGGATGATGGACAAGCATATATCAAGACAGCAACAAGCAATCGACTCAAAAGCTCAATTTCCTTTTATGTATTACTAATTTGTCAACTTTCAATTTGGAATAAATGTAGTACGTGGCTTGTGTTAATGATTCCACAACACTTTTACTGATTGTGTATGGAGAAATTAATCATTTTATATTTGTTCGCATCCGATCGGCCCATTAACTACCGTATATTATAAACACGTGTGTACCACATTAATTACCGTACATTAATTTTTCTAAAACTAAAAATATAGGAATTGATTATTTTCAGTATTTCATTTGTGGATGAGTTAGGATTCTATTCTACAAATTGTATTGTTTCCTATTGATGGGTTTTTCCTTTTTTTTGGATCGGATTTTGATATGGGGGAACTTGTGCAATGATAGCTCAGCTTTTATGCCGTGTTTTCTGTGTTGCGCCTTTGGCCCATTTAAAACCAACCCAACACAAAGAAGAAACTAACGGCTGATAAGAAGATTATAATACATATAGAGTTCTTAGGATTAGTAAAAAATTATATATCTAAATATAAAAGTGTGAATAAGTTTTGTTAAACTTTTGGAGTGAATATTTGTGTCTAATAAATAATTAAAAATTAATTCATATTTTTTATATATAAATATGGTTTTAAGAATCAGAATAAATCGGCTGGTTCAACTGGAAAAATCGTGACCCGATCAGGGGTCCTGTTCTTACAAAATAATTTTTTTTTTCATTTTGGCTCAAATAATCGTGAACTGGTCCAATCTAACCGTGAATTGGTTGACCCGAAATTGAATTTGGTGGTTACAACGATTTCCTCTTCTTTTTTTAATAATTTGTATTTATTTATTTAACTAAAATTTCGAGATTTGTTACTTAAATTCAGTAGTTTCCTTTTTTATATCGATTTAGATCTACATTATTCATTTTTTGGTAGATACACTTTATTTTTTTATAAATTAACATTTATGTACCAATTTTTTAATTCAAATTACAATTAATGAATATTAAAGAAATACATTTTCAAACTTTCCAAATAAAATTAGTTGACATTAAAGATTTAAAATTTAGCTTCCAAATTAGTTGACATTGTTAATTTAATTGACATTAGTTATATTTGTTTTTTTAATGGATTTTATTTATTTATGCTTATACTATTAACATACCTGAAAAGTGTATAATAATTATTCATATATTTGATTAAAATAATAAAAGTTAAAATACATATATTTACTTAATTTTTATTATACATATTAAATTTATTTATAATTGATTCATCAAGTTTCATCATTAATAATTAATGAATGCCTAAAATATATTGTGATATATCAATATACCATTTAATTATTTACTAGTCTAAAACTCGCGCGTTAAGTGATTGAATTACATATTTTTGATAAATAAATATGCTAGAAAACTACACATTGTTTTTAAAACTAACACAAATTAAGCTCAATCAAAATTTTAGTTCTTACAAGTAAAAAATATATAGTGATGGTAGTGATAAATGCTTATTAACATCTAAAGGTTTAAATATTTAATTATTCTAATTGAGGCTATAAAATGTTTTCCAATACATTTTAGTTATAAAAGAAAAAAGAGTAAGAGAGAAAAAAAATAAGAAAATAAGAAAAATAAAATAAAACTATAAGAGATGAAATAACTCTTGTAATTTCATTAATTGATCTAATAGATAAATACTCTTACCTAATTATAAAAAATAAAAATTCAGTAATTATAGTGATGAAAATAAAATTAAACTTTATTCGTAGACTATGCACAATCTAGGTTGGAAAAATTAGATTGTGCACCTTCTAAGTTGAGAATTGGCTTAATGACATAAAACAACCCTAGACTTTAAAAAATTAATTAATCGCAACCCTGAACTTATTTTTTATTTAATCACAACCCTGAACTTTCGACTTAATGATAAATTCCACCCCTGCCGTGACGGAACACTGACATGGTAGCGACGAGGTCCGTTATGTGCCAAATGTACCGCCACGTGGCTGACACGTCAGCTATCCACACATGCAGATGCCCCGTCACCATGCCACGTGGCTGTGGGACACACTCCCCACTAACTCGTGGTTGTGTGTCCCACAACCACGTGGCATGGTGACGTGGACATCTGCATATGTGGATAGCCGACGTGGCAGCCACGTGGCGGTACACTTGGCACATAACGTGCCACGTCAGTGTTCCGTCACGGCAGGGGTGGAATTTATCATTAAGTCGAAAGTTTAGAATTGTAATTAAACAAAAAATAAGTTCAGGGTTGCAATTAATTAATTTTTTAAAATTCAGGGTTGTTTTATATCATTAAGCCGTTGAGAATCACACGGGAAAAGAGAAGGAGAAGGAGAAGGTGCTGTGCGGGAGAGCTGGCTTGAAGGAAGCAGCTGGTTTATCTGGGTTGCCTTCATGCGAGCACAAAGTAAGATTCTTTCCCATCTGATAATAATAATATGTAGACATGTTTCTGTTTTGTTTTGTTAATTTGACTTATAAATCTCAATTCATCTTAGTTGTTGGGTCTGCATCCGGGTTGATATCTTCAAACTATCTCCTAATTATTGTATCAGCAGATGTCTTACTTGGACTTTTTTAGAGGTTACCAATTGCGTTATTCAAATGAAATAATCATCATCACTACCATACAAACACTGTTGTGTGGAACTTCTCCGCATGGACTTAGTCCATGCATTCGTATCTATCCAACACTTAACAACATTAGTTTGCAATTCTAATGACAATTTAAAAACAGGTTAGTTGGAAATACAATTCTAACACTAGCAACTTGCAATTTTTAAAACAAGTTGAATTTTCATTGTTTTGGTTTTCAAGAAGCAGGAAGTAAACATTTATGCACACGCAGAGACTATACCCAAGATAACATTAATTGTATCCTTCCAATATGTCTGCTGCTGCTGCCTCTTCTTCTTCTCACCCAAATACCAATGAAGTTCTTAACCCTGAGAACTTTGATCTCTTCATCAGTTTTAGAGGGAAGGACACTCGTAATAATTTTACAAGCCATGTCCATTCTGCTTTAAGAAGAAAACAGATCAAAGCCTTCATTGATAGTAAAAACCTCAGGAGTGGAGATGAAATTTCTGGCGCTCTTCTCGAAGCAATTGAAGGGTCAAAGTTTTATCTTGTAATCTTTTCTCCTGAGTACGCATCTTCCACTTGGTGCTTGCGAGAACTTGAAAAGATCCTCCAATGCAGGAACCAACACAAGAAACAGGTCATACCTGTGTTCCATAAGGTTGATCCGACACACATAAGATACCAAACTGGAAGCTTTGGAGAAGGCTTCACCAAAGTTAAAGCAAAGGCGAAGGAAGAGCAGGTACAACGCTGGAAAGCTGCCTTGAAGGAAGCAGCCGATTTATCTGGCCGGCATCAAGATGAGCACAAGTAACATATTCTTTCACACTTTAACTGTTAATAATACTCATGCACACATGACAGATGTTAATTTCTAAATCAAAATCTAGACTGGTGAATTGTTGAATTCCATTTGTTTAGGTTGTTTGGTATGAATAGAATTGAATGCCCTCTGGTGCTCTTTTAGAAAACTTCTTTTTAAAGAAGAAAAAATTAAATCTTGAGCACTAACAATTTTTTATTCTTGATGTTAATTTTCTAGGTCTGAATCCGAGTTTATTGATGAACTTGTTGAGTTTGTTTGGGATGAATTGTATCGAATGTCCTCATCAAGTCATGATAACTCCAATTTTTTGGTTGGAATTGATCCACATGTTGAGAAAGTTATATCTTCACTGTGTCTGGCTTCCCCACAAGTCCGTAGTGTTGGATTGTGGGGCATGGGTGGTGTAGGAAAAACAACAATTGCTGAAGCTGTATTTGATTGTATTCGTACACAATTTCAGAGCTCCCATTTTTTTAGAAATGTTAGAGAGGAATTAAATCGGTTTGGTGAAATTGCTTTCTGGAACAAAGTCCTTTCAGAAATACTTGAGGAAAAGAGCTCACTTAATCTCAGTTTAAGGCATCATTTTGTAAGGAAAAGACTTGCTCGTAAAAGCGTTTTTATTGTTTTTGATGATGTGGAAAGTTCAGGGTTACTAAAATTGGATGATTTGTTGGACCACCATCGTTTGTTTGGTGCTGGAAGTAAAATTCTAGTGACAAGTAGAGACATCCAAGTGCTAGTGAAGTTACAAGTTGATGAGACGTGTGAAGTAGTAGGATTGAAAATGGATGATGCACTAAAACTATTTAGCAAGCAGGCCTTTCATAATGAATGCCCTGCGGATGGGTTCATGGAGTTATCTAGAGGGGTGGTAGATTATGCTGAAGGAAATCCATTGGCTCTGAAAGTTTTGGGTTCTGCTCTGATTGCCCAAGACAAAAAGTACTGGGAAAGTAAGTTGAACGAAATGAAAAGTTTTATTGACAAGGACATTTTCAAAGTGCTGAGAGTCAGTTTTGATGGACTTTCTGATGCGGAAAAAGAAAATTTTCTTGATATTGCATGCTTATTCCAGGGCCAGGACGTGCATGAGGTCACAGAGTCGTTAAAATGTTTCTTTTCTTCTGCGTACTATTCTTCTCCTTACAGTTGTATAATTAATTTGAGGGACAAATCTCTACTAAAGATTTCTAGTGACAAGAGGCTAGAGGTACATCATTTATTACAAGAAATGAGTTGGAAAATTGAACGTGAACAACCTAAGCGTAAAAGACTTCATATTCCGGTGGATATTGATTATTTATTGACAAAGAATGAGGTAAGACATTTAGCCATGAATTTCTCTTCTTCTTTTCCTCGATACCTTCCTCAATAAATTTGCTTTGTTTTTTGAGAGAAACATGTGCAAACACTAATCTTCTAACTTTGCTTATCAGGGGACCAAAGAAATTCTAAGCATTGGCATAGACCTCTCTGCTTCAGCTTCAAGAGATGTGTTCGCTGATGATTTTGTGGCCTCTGTAGACATGCTTACAAAGATGTTAAATCTTCGGGTCCTCAAAGTGTATGGTAGTAATGAAGAGTTCGCTGAGCATGTCATGCACCTTTTGTCCAATACTTTGAGGTACATCCACTGGGAGATGTTTCAAAAAAAATCACTGCCGCCAACATTTGATGTTCCAGCTCTTGTCAAGTTTAGCTTACCAAGTAGCAACATTGAGCGACTAGATTGGGGACAGGTATTCTTTTAAAATTAACTCATCACATTTTTTAACTTGCTTACTGGAATTGGTGTTGGCACACAACATTTTTGACTTGGTAGATTTGGGGTTTCATTTCACCAATATTTAATTACAATTCATCAGTTTATTATTGATGGGTAAATGATAATAACAACAACAATAATATATTGTACTGATATTTAACCTTTAATCATATTAAGTTTCTATTTATAATTATTTGTTTTCTTCTTTCCCTAGCTTGCACGAAGCACGATGGTTATTTAAAAGAATAACTTGTAACACCCATTCTTGTTTTCTTGATTTGAGCATGCCATGCACCTTTTTTCTAATACTTTGAGGAAATGTCCGCTATGCTTTCATGGAAATCTTTGCGCTCAACATTTGATGTCTTTTGTGTCGATAGGAGACGAGCATATTCTTTGGTAGTTTCACCCCAAAAAATCCCTTTTGTGTCGATGGAGACTGGGGAAGCTCTGGCATAGTCTTAGTTATGGCGATGTCTTTAAGATATACATGTGGTGGCTGCTGGAGATGTTTTCAGCAGGAATCTTTGCCATCAGCATTTGATGTTCCACTCCATGGGGAGATGGGGTATCCTTTAGTAATTTCAGTGTTTTTCCTTTTGTCATTTATTTATAGCATATACACGTCGTGACCCCGATAACACTTGAAGACATTTGAGATAGATTCTGGATAGAGCAAAATAACCGAAATGATATCAGTCTGCACACTCTCACCCTCAATAAAACTAAGAATTGAGTCGGTTTATTGTTGTTATGGTTTGATAGATGATACATCAATTGTCTGTACCTTTTTGTGGCTCATACTAATACTTTATCATATTATGTTTTCCTATAGGAATTGGTGAACCTAAGATGGTTGGACCTCAAAAATTGTCGTCACTTGATCGAATCCCCTGATTTGTCAAAAGCCAGGGGAATTGAGTATCTGGATCTTACTGAATGTCGTAGGTTACGTAAACTTCACCCCTCTACCCAACATCTTACCAAGCTGGAAGTACTCAATCTCGCATGGTGCGAAAACCTCGAGATACTCCCGGACAAGTTTGATTCTGAAACTCTTAGAGTTCTAAATCTGCTAAATTGCGAAAATATCCAAGGATGTCCAGAGGTTTTGGGTAAGTTGGACAGATTGAGTTTGTATGGGAGTGGGATAACAGAACTGCCTCCATGTTGTGGATTTAAATCTCTTAGAGAACTCAATCTGGTATACTGCAGTAATGTGACCCAGTTTCCAGATTTTTGTACAAATCTAGAGCGGTTACATTTAAAAAAAACTGGCATTAAGGAGATCCCTTCATCTGTGGAGTTTCTCAATAAACTTGATTACTTGTACTTGGGTTACAACGGATCTCTCTCTAGTATTTCAAGCAACATCTGGACATTGAAATCTCTTAAGACTCTTTATCTAATTAATAATCAGGGGAGCATCCCAAGAATCATGGAGGTCAATGGTAGTGGTCTACAGGAACTTCATTTTACAGACTGGAATGATGAAGGTCATTGGTGTTTTATCAGGAGTCTTCCAGAGGGCATGTGTAACTTGAAATCACTATACAAATTGGAGATACTTCCTTGCAGGAGCCTTCGATTTATGCCAGAGCTTCCCCAATCTCTAGAAGTTCTTGATGTAACTGCATGCGAGGAACTGGAAACCATAACAATAAGCAACTTAAGCAAGTTGAGATGCTTGAGATTTCCAAATTGCTTCGGATTGGATGCAAAGGCGTTTCAACAGATCATGCAACATGCATACCGCAGAATTCATCAGGTCTAGCTGTGCCCTTATTGATACTCTTAGTCACATGTACACACACACACTCATTTAATTAACCTTAGATGTTTTGTTCTACAGGTAATTAGCTTGCCAGTTGAGGTTGTTTTACCAGGGAGTGACATTCCAACTTGGTTTCATCATACAAGTGAGGGGGCATCTGTAACCGTACGACTGCCTTCAATCAATTCGAATACCCTCATAGGTATTGCTTTATGCATATCTATCTCATACGGTAGGATAGGTCATCTCCGGATCAAATGCATATGCCGTGCAAATACTAAAGATGGTCAAAACAACCACCTGACATTGAGATCCATTGTTGTCACACGACTCAATTGTGGTATGGGAAGACTTACTGATGACAAAGCGGACAATCACATAGCACTACGGTATTTGGAGGACCGGCCAACAATGGAATCCATTCATAAAGTGTTTTCCAATAAATATTCGGAGGTGACATTTGAGTTCCATCTTGAATCTAGTAAATGGTGTAAAGTGACGAACTGTGGAGTGTATCTCAAGTTTGATGAGAAATCTTGTGAGCGTTCCTTGGAGCAAGAAGATGATAAAGTTAACAGTTGCCTTGGACCGGTTCGGTATCAAGCAGACGTTTTAAGGGCAGAGGAGACACAGGAATGGCATGAGGAACATCTTAGTATAGAGGAAGAAGAGTTTTATAGCTGTGACGAAGATTCTTAAGCGCAACAGAGAGAGAACCTGTAAAGCAACCATGGTTTCTGCGCCTACTTCTTGGTCTTTTCTTCGCTTCTTTTCTTTTCTTCTTCTTTTCTTGGAGTATAAGAAATTATCAATTGGTTGATTGGTTGATTTTGCATAGTATCCTCTTGCAAAATGGAGTGACTTTTTGGCAATTGATTTTTTCTTTCTTTTCATTTATCCCTTGCAGAAATAGAAATTCAAAAAAATATATAAATACCGTTGAAATGGAAAAGCTGAACATTATTATAGTCTGAAAAAAGCATAACTTGGAGTTTAGGTTTGCTAGTCCAGACATGAGAGCAAGAACACCACTGAGATAATGAATAAAACAAATGTTGGTTTTGCCCAGTAATACACAAATTAGAAAAAAAGTACCAACAGAGATTAATTGGGGACCGAAGACATGAATAACTGAGGCAGCTCTACTAGAAACAAAACAATGTCCTATTCCAAGAAATGACCTACACTTGCACTCACAATTAAAGAATCAAAATCAAACGAACGATGGGTCTGCCCGTCAATATGGTCAGTCTATAAACACTCCAAGAAGAAGAAACATTAGGCTAAACTGTAGATCAGCAAAAATTTTCATCAAATGCTGCTGCTTTCACTGGCAGAAATCGAGGGGCCTTCAGATTTAAATAGAAGAGAGCTTCTGCTACTGATATCTAGCCCCTGCATCCGTAGATCCTGTGGCAACATCTTTGAGAATGCATGTGACTGTGATGCACCGACCATACGTTGATGATGATGAGGAGTTGGTATGTTAGACAGGAATGAATGAAACTGTGGCATTTGCATGTTGCGTGTGTCAACCGGCCCATGTTGTTGTTGGGATGGAAAGAAGGAAGGTTGGGCGAATGGCATGTGGTGCATTCCCAAATTAAAGGTTTCCGTTGGGGTCATTATCTCTCCAGTGGCAACCTTGAGTCTCTCTACTTCCTTCTTGAGCGCATCATTCAGCGCTGCAAGTGACAGACATACACAACACACAAATACAGTCACTAACTTCCAATGTAAACTAAGCAAAGGCGACAAGAGAGATGATAACAGGCATGCAAGCTACAGGCACAATCTACTCTCCCTACATGCTACAGGTGCTAAACCATCTAAACTGTCAAGAAACAAATGCCAGCAAACAGTAATAAGCATCCAAAATTCTATGCAGTGGAGTGACATGGCTGCAAAAAGGATGTGATACTCAAATACCCATCTATTAACATTACAGGGAATTCATCAATCAGATAACAAGGAACAGTTTTTCATATTACTCTATTCACTGCGTCTTTCACATTACTCTAGTATATTCACTTCCGGAACAACGCAATGACTTTCCTAGAAACTCATTCTCAGCATTTGAAGCCGATGACCCCAACACTAAACAATGCAGTGGAATGAAAACAGAACATCACTGTGAATCTGAGACATACCATCACGTAACTGGGCCTGTTGCTCCATAGCTTGTAACCGCAGCTTAAGTTCCGTGTTCTCACTACTAAGACTCGATGTATCTCTCTGAAAAAGAACACAAGAACAGTAAATGGCAACACTGAAAATTTGACATTGCACATGCTCTAACGAGTATATCTAACCACCAGCCCAAAGTAAGCACAGGAAAAAAAACTAAGATAAATTTAGTGATAACTAATCTTAGTTTGAAGATAAATGATGTCAAACCTGAAATAGTGTCAGTTGCGCAGAAAGTGTAGTTGCTTCTGTCTGAAGAGTCTGAACTTTTCTTTCAAGCTCTCCTATATAGCGGACTTTCCTCTCTTTAGAGCGAGCAGCAGACTGCCGGTTGGCTATAATCCTGCATCAATTATGTATTAGCATACTAGTTACTACAACCCCCTAAGGTTTCCCAGACAGTATTTGTTCTCTAAATGTCCAGTACATTTCCAGTACGGATCCATTGTGGATCACTATAACCATCAATTTGGAAGTTAGATGTAATTTCCAGCAATTATGATTTAGTGGTCATTATGCCGTTTTCTAACACTAAAACATTTGGCTCGATTTGACAATTTACCCTCGAGTTTAAATGGTTAAACGATCAAAATTATTAATTTTTTGTCAAATTTGGTCAAATATGAATTAGTCTTATTAATAACTAATTATATTTAAATGGGTTAATAGGTGGGTATAAGTTAATTGGGTATAAATGGGTATGAGTTCCCATTTAAAAAATTATATGGGTAATAAATGGGAGGGGAAGAATTTTATAGCTTTGATGAGGAAGATAGTTGAGTACTGCAGCAGAGGAAGAGAACATGCAATGCAAAGCAAAGGGAGGATAATAATGTTGTGAAACAGGAACCAACAATGGTTTCTTTCTGCGCCTACTTCTTGGTCTATTCCTCTTTTTCATTCCTTTTTTTTCTTTTAAAAAGAATTCTAAAGCAAAAAAAAAGGAAAATCTTTGTCCATAGCCCAAAGGGTAAGTATTGAAAAACAACAAATTTCTTGGAGTTATAAATTGTAATAGTATCCTCTTCGAAATTGGAGTGATTTTGTATAATATCCTCGGCTTCCTCCAAATCGTTTACTTCTTACTAAAACTATATTATAAGTAAATAATTATATATAAAAAAATATGTTGCAGAACATTGCAAGCATAGTTGAAGTTTTCATTATCTTGTCATGAGCAGAAGAAACAGGTCATTCCTGTGTTCCATAAGGTTCATTAGGAGAAGGGTTCGCCAGAGTTAAAGCATTGGCGAAGGAAGAGCAGGTACAGAGCTATCTCAAAGCTGGATACCTCCTTGAAGGCAGCAGCCGATTTATCTGGCCGGCATCAAGATGAGCACAAGTAACACATTCTTTCACACTTTAACTGTTAATAATACTCATTCACACATGACAGATGTTAATTTCTAAATCAAAATCTAGACCGGTGAATAGTTGAATTCCCTGTGAAATTGTTTAGGTTGTTTGGTATGAATTGAATTGATTGCCCTCTGGTTTTCTATTCTTATTCTTGATGTTAATTTTCTAGGTCTGAATCCGAGTTTATTGATGAACTTGTTGAGTTCGTTTGGGATGAATTGTATCGAATGCCCTCATCAAGTCGTGGAAATAGAAAGACACTATTCAACCTCCCCCAATTTCTTCTTGCCAATCACGTTTTTTCTTGTCATGACTATCTTATTTACAGATTGTTTTTTTAAAAAAACTTTTTTTTAAAATATTTTTCATTTTTTTTCAAATTTTCCACCGAGGAGATTCATACCTTTACCAATTTTTTTATTTTAAAAGTGTTAGAAAGAATAAAATTGCAACTTTCAATAAATTAGAAAATTTATATTGCAAAAATTTAAACTAGAAAATTTATATGCAAAAATTTAAACTATAAAAAATTAAATAAAATATTTTATAAATTAAAAGGTAAATAATTTGTGGTATCAATTGTATTGATGTTAAGTATACTTTTTACATGATTATAAAAAGTATACAAACGAAAAGCGTTACGTATCTAAGATTAACTTGTATGTTTTCACGGGGTGTTATACGGTAAACACACAGGTAATGTTTGATTTTATTTTATGTAATGTTATTTTTCCCCATACAGTGATTCGAGAGTAATTGCGGAAAAAAGTTAGATTATTATATTTGAATGATATTTAAGATTCTTAAGAATATTCTTATGTTTGTTGTATATTCGAAAATCTTAAAGGAAATTAAAAAAATATATTACTTTATCCTTAAATAGGAGTAATTATTTATTTTATTTTATATATTCTCAAATTAGTATGGTTGATTTTTTTGGTAAAATATTTTTTTTGTTAATTTTTTATTTATTTACAACTCGTTTAGAATCTCAAATTTATTGAAAAATGAGATGATTTGATTTCAAATTTATTATTTGCTAGATAAGTGACTAAAATTTAAACTTTAGTCAAGTTCAAATCAAATCACATTTATTTATTTTTCTATTAGAAAGTAAATTTCATAAAAATAATTCAAATTTGTGAAGAACTTTCTTGAGATTTTACCTAAAATATTAAAATTACAAACATAACTTTATCACCTGTTTAGTAAGGGAACGAATGGGAAAGGGATTACGGAATGAAAAGTGGGAAAGATAATAATTAGATTTTGTTATGAAACTCAATCAACCATCTCAATATTTTTGTCAATATAATAATTAGATTTTGTTATGAAACTCATAGTTCTAAATTTTATTTTCTATAAAATGTCCATTGTTAATTGAAACATAACTAAGGTTTTAATAATTTATTAAAAAGTTACGATTATATGTGTCACTTCATATCTTCTCTCGTTAAGACATGAACTCGACAATGATGGTGCGGATTTTTATTATATTACTTGGTCAATTTATAATTATATAAAACATGATGGTTAGTTGTGTATGCAAAAATAATAATTAATATTTTTAAATAGTTGGACAGTCTCATTCCCTAGGTTAGAGAATTGTTTTACAAATTTCATTTTTTTTCTCTTGTCGTACTCTTTCCCATTCTCACTTATCTTTTTTAGAGATCAACCAAATACATTCATTGATGGGTGCCGAGACCGTCAAAATAAATCAAGTTACAATTTACCATGCACGTGTATAATTTAATTGCAGTATGTGGTAAAAGGATCGTTCCTTAGAGATTCGGTGGATTAAAATCAATTCTTTGTATTAAATAAAAAGGGGTGGTAAATACCAATATGAGTTGTTGGTTGGTTGCAAATAATTTAGATTGGCAGAAATAAACAAAACAGAAAACGTAATGGATGATATTAACCAATTGATAAGGGCTTCCCAATAAGGACTTCTTATAGCTCATGATTCGAATAGATTGATCATAGATGCAAGAGTATTAAACACTAAACTTATAGGAAGGCTATAGAGACCAGGTATTGGTCACCTAGATCTCCTACTTTCCTCCTACACAAGACTTCCAAAGAGACACTATATTGGAAGTCCCTAATCATCCTAACAATCCTAAGAGACACTCTATAGGATTTAATCAGGGCAATTGATAGACGCAGGGAAAGACATAATCCCCGGCCTGGGATAGAGAATCGTGTCTATCCTATAAACCAGATCTAATCCTTCTTCTAGCTGTCACCAGCTAGTTGCCTTCGTATTCCTCTTGGCAATGTAGACTCCAAAGCCGCCAGAAAAGACCGTAATCGTCCAAACCTTATGTGAAGCTGATCAGACTTTACTAAGAACAAGGACAAGTTGTCATGCAAACAAGAAGGATAAGAATACAAGTATAGAGTGTGTGAAGAGTGATTTGATCTCACAACCTAAGAATCATGGCTTTGAATCCTTACTAAGAAGAAGGCGTTTAGCCTATAATCGACATAACAATAATAATAATAAAGAGATGAACATAAACTGAATCGGAATTAAATTAAATAAAGAACGAAATAGAATAAGAGTTTGAGTTGCAACAATGGCAGAACGTGAATAATGAAGACGGCCTTCTTTTCTTCTGCCCAGCAGCTAATTAAATAATAACCTAAGGAATCGTTCCCTAAAAATCCGTGATAAGGATAAAATAAAGTAGTTTTAAATCTCCTAAATTGAAACTAGTAGTTTCACTATCAAAAGGACTTATAGCTGGAGTTGAACTCTGCAGAAAAACCCTTCTGGAAGCAGAGCAGCTGGCACACGCGCTCAGCTCGCGGCCCAGGCCCATATGTTGTATCCTCATTAATCCGGTTGACTCTGGTCAACGCTTCCAGTTCCTTGGCTTATCCCAGGTCTAGGATCGTATTGTTCTTTGATCAGCAAAACAGCTCTGATAAAGGCTCTTTGGACTCCTTTTGAATAATTCTGCTTCTCAGCAGCTTATCTGTGGAAAAGGAGGGAAAAACCAATATTTAGCAGTATCATCATCCCAAAACAGACGTAAAAAGATGATGAAAAGATGACATTTTAACGCTCTATGATAGCATGTTTTTATGCATGATTTTCCCTCCACTTTCTCACTTATCTAGAGCATGATTCTGCTAATTTACCCTTGATTTCATTACTATTGCAGATTCAGGCCTAAAAAGGGAGTTTGTGCTAAAACATGCATTTTTGGTGCATTTTGAGCGAATTCCAGTTTCAAGACCAGAAGTCGAGGTCCCGAGCCCAAAGCAGCATTCAAGGTCCCGAGTCGGATTCCCAGTTCGGGACCCCGAAGGGCAAAGGATGTCATTTCCACGTGTCATCCCACCTAAAACGCCCATGTGACTCCTCTGACACTGTTCCTGCGCTCTGCACTGATTACCAAACACCTACCGAACTGACCAGTTCAGCCTCGAGCTCAGTCCAGACCTGCCAAAGCTGGAGAAATCAGACAGCTTTATGCTTTTCCAGCTTTGTGCTTTAAGGAACATGGATCCACTTCTTTAGGCTTTCAATTAATGCATTTTGTCCCTAGTTTTAGGCTGAAGATATTTTGTGCTTAGGGCTCTACTATATAAAGAGCATCTAAGCTTAGTTTAGGGGGATCTCTTCCTAATTTATAATCACTTAGGATAATTTAGAAGTAGCTTAGACTTCTCTCTAGTTCCTCTCTCTAACCATTGTTAGCTTCTTCAACATTGCTGCCGAGCTATAAACGGAATTCTAGTAACAAGTTTTCTTCCCTTACACTATTTAATTACTTGTTATGCTTTCCTTAATCATTATTTGCTTATCTTTAAGTATGAGTAGCTAAATTCCTAGTTCTTGGCAAGGCTGATTCAAGGGTTGCAAGGGCAGATTCGAGGCCTTAATGTGCTTAATATATTCTTGATGCTGTATTTAACTATTCATCGATTTAATTACATCTTTGCATGATTTAATTTAAGGTCTGATCAACCGAGAACTATTTTGTGTAAATGCTGCCATTTATGTGATGAATACGGAAGGAAAATTGCATGAAACAAGTAGGCATCTGTTTAGTCTTGACTGTGTCAAAGTGGTCTTGAATAGATAGGTTGGGTAGTTGATTAGGGCTGAGTCACGAGTCTGACAAACTGAGGGACTTTAGTTCTAGATCTGTCTTTTCTTAACTTCATGGGCAGTTTGAGTATGGCCCTCCCGCATTCGTGCCTGGAGGGATGGCAAACTGTCAAGACTACCTCATAGGTGGAAACGGGGGGTAGTTTCTCTTAAGAGAAAAGTAGGGGATATCCGAGGAATCTGGTCCCCATGTCATTTCTATGACATCTTGAATGGAATACCCTTGAGCTGATGACGATCTGGTCCCGAATGCAACCCAGAATGCCTTTGCCGAGAACACTTTCTCCATCTGATTATCTGTTGTTATTTCACCCTTGTTCTGTTTCACGCCTGTGTCAATATTTCTGCACCTGTTTCTGATTTGTTTTATTAACTCTGGAATTATTTGCTTACTTGCTTTATTTTATCATTCGGGACTCCCGAATTGACACCTCGGGACCCCGAATACTGCTTTCCTAGATAAAAACTGTTAGCTCCCAAAATCTGCCTTGGCCAACTCGTTTGGCCAAGTAAAACCCCCCCCCCTAAGTGTTACCCTTTGCGCTCTTCTCCCGAATACATTCACGACCATAAATCAGTTTCTCACAATCCCCGTGTTCGACCCTGACTACCACTGTACACTTTATCTTTTGTGCACACACGTTTTCAGGCACTATAAATCTATCATTTGAGTGACGATCACTCTATCATCCATATACTAGAATAAAATTCTATACCATTTCTCATTTACCTATATCTTCTTACCAATCAAGTCAAATAAAACAATTTGATAAGTAAATAAAATATATATATAGGTGGAATTTTTAATCGAATCATATAACCCATCAGTTATACATACATGGACGATCCAAAATATATATTTTTTCTTCTTATTTTTTTGAAATAATTTGTTGCACATTTCAAGTCTTACGCGAATCTTTTATTTGTTACACAAAAATAGTAAAATTGAAAACCTGATTGTTACAAAATGTCAAAAGTAATAACTAAAGAAAGAAAATTATTGTTTAATCAGCATTGATATTGGTGATGGTTTGATTCGTTAAGAGGACTTTATGTTATAAGAACCAATTGTTTTAAGTACAGCTACTAACTTACAAGTTTGATACATTTTTGAATTTGAGAAATATTACTAGTAACTTCAGTTTGAGATAATTTTTAATTTGAGATATTTTAGTTCAATGGTTATTTATGAATTCATTTCTATTATATTTAAAGATACTGCATAAGAATTTCTATGAAATGATTTCATTTTTGTTAAAAAAAATAAAATGAATTCTAACATGGTATTAGCAAATTTTAACTAAATATTTACAAAATACAATATCAAGTTACTCTTTAATAATGAAACATATCATACTTCTAACCTATTATTATAAAATATCAAAAATTAATTACACTAAACTATTTTATTAGTTAGATAAATTAATAATTACAGATTCTGCACCTCTTAGGTAGAGAACCATTCTTTTCTATTTTGGGAGTGTAACTTTGTTGGCCTATTGCTCTATTTTTTAAATTTTTAATTTTTTAATTCTGCTTCTGAAAAGTGAAAACCGTAAAACAGAAGATGAAATATCTGGTTCTCTTTAATCTCATCGTCATTGGTTTGGTGTGCTATCTCGGTGAGCTATCTGGGTGAGCTGCTTAGTATTACTCATAATAATAATAATATGTAGAGATGTTTCTGTTTTGTTTTGTTAATTTGACTTATAAATCTCAATTCATCTTAGTTGTTAGGTCTGCATCCGGGTTGATATCTTCAAACTATCTCCTAATTATTGTATCAGCAGATGTCTTACTTGGACTTTTTAGAGGTTATCAATTGCATTATTCAAATGAAATAATCATCATCACTACCATACAAACACTGCTGTGTGGAACTTCTCCGCATGGACTTAGTCTATTAATTCATACCTATCCCACATTTAACAACATTAATTTGCAAGAAGCAGGAAGTAATTCTAATGACAATTTAAAAGGAGGTTAGTTGGAAATACAATTCTAACACTAGTAACTTGCAATTTTTAAAACAAGTTGAATTTTCATTGTTTTGGTTTTCAAGAAGCAGGAAGTAAACATTTATGCACACACAAAGACTATACCCAAGATAACATTAATTGTATCCTTCCAATATGGCTGCTGCTGCTTCTTCTTCGTCTTCTCGCCCAAATACCAAAGAAGTTCTTAACCCTGAGATCTTTGATGTCTTCATCAGTTTTAGAGGGCAGGATACTCGTAATTACTTTACAAGCCATGTCCATTCTGCTTTAAGAAGAAAACAGATCAAAGCCTTCATTGATAGTAAAGACCTCAGGAGTGGAGATGAAATTTCTAGCACTCTTCTCGAAGCAATTGAAGGGTCGAAGCTTTATCTTGTAATCTTTTCTCCTGAGTATGCATCTTCCACTTGGTGCTTGCGAGAACTTGAAAAGATCCTCCAATGCAGGAGACAACACAAGAAACAGGTCATACCTGTGTTCCATAAGGTTGATCCGACACACATAAGACACCAAACTGGAAGCTTTGGAGAAGGCTTCACCAAAGTTAAAGCAAGGGCGAAGGAAGAGCAGGTACAACGCTGGAAAGCTGCCTTGAAGGAAGCAGCAGATTTATCTGGCCGGCATCAAGACGAGCACAAGTAACATATTCTTTCACACTTTAACTGTTAATAATACTCATTCACACATGACAGATGTTAATTTCTAAATCAAAATCTAGACTGGTGAATTGTTGAATTCCGTGTTAAATTGTTTAGGTTGTTTGGTATGAATTGAATTGAATGCCCTCTGGTTCTCTTTAGAAAACTTTATTTTATTCTTATTCTTGATGTTAATTTTCTAGGTCTGAATCCGAGTTTATTGATGAACTTGTTGAGTTTGTTTGGAATGAATTGTACCGACTGCCCTCATCAAGTCGTGATAACTCTAAATTTTTGGTTGGAATTGATCCACATGTTGAGAAAATTATATCTTCATTGTGCTTGGCTTCCCCACAAGTCCGTAGTGTTGGATTGTGGGGCATGGGTGGTGTAGGAAAAACAACAATTGCTGAAGCTGTATTTGATTGTATTCGCACACAATTTCAAAGCTCCCATTTTTGTAGAAATGTTAGAGAGGAATTAAATCGGTTTGGTGAAAGTGCTTTCTGGAACAAAGTCCTTTCAGAAATACTTGAGGAAAAGAACTCGCTTAATCTCAGTTTAAGGCATCATTTTGTAAGGAAAAGACTTGCTCGTAAAAGGGTTTTTATTGTTTTTGATGATGTTGAAAGTTCAGGGTTACTAAAATTGGAAGATTTGTTGGACCACCATTGTTTGTTTGGTGCTGGAAGTAAAATTCTAGTGACAAGTAGAGACATCCAAGTGCTAGTGAAGTTACAAGTTGATGAGAGGTGTGAAGTAGTAGGATTGAAAATGGATGATGCACTAAAACTATTTAGCAAGCAGGCCTTTCATAATGAATGCCCTGCAGATGGGTTCATGGAGTTATCTAGAGGAGTGGTAGATTATGCTGAAGGAAATCCATTGGCTCTGAAAGTTTTGGGTTCTGCCTTGATTTCCCAAGACAAAAAGTACTGGGAAAGTGAGTTAAAGAAAATGAATGATCTCGCAATATCATCATCGTCATCACGAATCATGTCTGGAATGGGCAGCTCAGGTGGGTTTTCCATGGCGGTGACTGAGATTGGAGGTGGCAGCAATGTTTTTGGTTTTTCCGCAACCAGTGTTCTCAAAATCAACAAAGGAGACATAACCAAATGGTTTGTTGACGGCTTATCTGACGCTATTGTGAGTACTAACCAGGGGATTTCCTTCATTTCTTTGCCTTTTATTGTCTGGCATGTTTTGTTTAGATTGGACATGCTACCAACTGTATTGGGTACTAGTTGTTTGTGTAAAAAAGGGGTTATCTTTGTTCTTCAGAATTGAGATTGTGGGAATGACTGCTTCCTGGAACCAATATAGGAAGATTATAGCGGAATTCTCATAGTCTCTACTGGATTACAGTCTGTACTCTAGGCAGCAGTAGTTTTATTAGTCGAGGCCTAAACCTTATTTTCTATATTTCAGCTCAGTTATTGGCTTTTGGGTTACAGTTCATCTTCCAAAATGAGTTTTGGGTTTTTCTCGGAAAAAAGTGGAGTACTCAGTTGTAAGTTTGTAACAGATCAAGTGGTTAAGCGACTTGAGAGAGTTTTGCAGATCAGTAGACCCTTTTCAATGTAGAGATGATTCTTTTTTTACTGCTTTCCTTCTTTATAATTTGATTGAATGAAACACTGTAAGAGAGAGAACTATAAGATCAAAAAAGTTGGATACCGCACTAGATGTATGGAAGAGATCCAAGGCACTAGGTTTGCTGAATGCTGGCTTGTGAGTGATGAAACACATCCAGTGTCTAATAAACAGAGTTCCATAAGAGCCTGTAGAAAGAATCCTATTCTTTAGCAATATTCTTGGATGGAATGTTTATAAGAAATTCAGTAATTCCTTGCACATAGTTCAATGGAGCAATTCAATTTCCTTGAGGTTTGGAGTCTATAATGGTTGAATTTGCATGCTCCTGATGACTTAAACAGCATTATCAAGTTCTCTTTTCTCTTGGAAATAGTGGACCAAATATGCATTAATCGGACTATCATCTCTACCTAGGTTAACCCAGCTAATGAGAGAATGCTTGGAGGAGGAGGTGCAGATGGAGGTATCCTATATAATTTAATTTTCAGTTTATTCAAATGTTACTTGTATTTTATATCAATTTGCTAAATGCTAACGAACGTGGATGCACTTTGTTAGCAATACATAGGGCTGCTGGGCCTGAACTTCGACATGCATGCTACACTGTCCCTGAGGTTCGACCTGAAGTTCGCTGCCCAACAGGAGAAGCAAGAATTACCCCGTATGTGCTTTTTGTTTAATATTTGCTATGTTCTTTGCGCTTTTTAATTGAAGTTGTTTGTCCAGTATCGGACAAATATAACAAGTTGGATATATGCAGGGGTTTCAAATTGCCTTCATCTCGTGTGATTCACACTGTTGGCCCTATCTATGATGTTGGTAGTAACCCTGCCACCTCACTGAAAAGGGCATACAGGTATCATATTATCACCTTGACTTTCTCCTTTATATCTAGTTGTCTTTTTTTTTATGGACTTTATATCTAGTTGTTTTGTTCTTCACTGAGGAAAGGTCTCTTGTTTACTCCTCATGGCTACAGGAACAGCTTAGTTGTAGCCAAAGATAACAATATCAAATACATTGCATTTCCTGCAATATCTTGTGGGACCTTTGGGTAAGTTGACTTTTCTCTTGGTGTTTCTCTTGTTTCATGGAAATGTACAAGTATAGATATGAGGGGTCAGGATAGAGGGGCTAAGGATTCATGCAAATGGATTGGAAATTCATACTCTTGACAAGTTTTTTGCTGTTTGAGAGCTGTCATTTATCCCTTCAATGAGTTGACCGCTGAAAATTTTGCATGTATGATGTTGACTTAATGCTTTGATTTTCATGGTCACTAGAAGGATAGCAGCTGAAACCATTTTTAGTCATCTTCAATTACAGATTCTGAATATCGCTGGATTAAGTATTCTTAACCTGTCTCGATAAGATTATATATATCCCTTTCTAATTTTCTCTCTTTTCTTTAAGGTATCCTTTTGAGGAAGCAGCTACTGTGGCAATATCTACTATCAAAGAATTTCCAAATGACTTCAAAGAGGTAAATCCTGTTTACAATCCTGCTTCATGGTTGTGCACCTAATTCACTTCTCTTCTATAATTGATTG
Source organism: Viola odorata (assembly GCA_963691705.1). Taxonomy (NCBI): domain Eukaryota; kingdom Viridiplantae; phylum Streptophyta; class Magnoliopsida; order Malpighiales; family Violaceae; genus Viola; species Viola odorata. Next base: position 56,924,063 of record OY829544.1, read on the forward strand.
TGGCGTTTTATGGGATGGATTTGTTGTCATTTTTTGAACTTCCATTCTCTTAGCTTTGTTGGATATGGCTCATGAATAAAAGCTCTAGGAAGCTGCAATGTGGGAGGTCTAGATACAAACTGGATATCTCATTGATCTCACTCGACCTCTAGTTATATTCTTCTTCACATTGTCCTTTCGTTTAGAAACCGTATAGCATTTTGATCTCTGTCTATAGATTCTAATTCTTTAAAAACTTATAAGCATTTGAAATTTCTGCTGTTACTTCCAGGTGCATTTCGTCCTATTCGCTGATGGCATTTACAATGTTTGGTTGAAGAAAGCTAAGGGGCTGCTCCTATCGTAGTTCTCAAGGAACCTGGACGCGGTTGCCCACTCTTTGGATCTCAGGAAATGGAGGCTCTTTATTTTCTACAAGCTGCAATGATGCTAGTACGAGTAGCAGTGTTTTAAAAACCGAACCGGACAGCAAAACGAAAATGAAAATTTTCTGATTCGATCGGGTTTAATTAGGTTCGACCGGATTGACCCTTTGGACCGCTCACATATCGAACCGTTTAATATTAGATAATTTAACAGGTAAATTTTCATATTCTGATGTGCCGGCCCATGCCTATAATGAGCCGGCCCATCAAATTTTCCATATATGTTTTTTTTTAAATTCTAATACCTTAAACGACGTCGTTTCTTTTTCTTTAAATTTCAATACCTGTAACGGTTTCCTCTTCTTTTTTTAATAATTTTTAGTCATTTATTTAACTAAAATTTCGAGATTTGTTACTTAAAGTCAATAGTTTGCTTTTCTATAATGATTTAGATCTACATTTTTTTTTTTTGGTAGATACACATATTTTTTTATAAATTAACATTTTTGTACCAATTTTTTTTAATTCAAATTACAATTAATGAATATTAAAGAAATACTTTTTCAAACTTTCTATCCATAGATAAAATTAGTTGACATTAAAGATTTAAAATCTCAAACATTCCAAATATATATTAATATATGTTAATTTAATTGACATTAGTTATATTTGTTTTTTTAATGAATTTCATTTATTTATGTTTAGACTGGTAACATACCTGAAAACCGTATAATAATTATTCATATATTTGATTAAAATAATGAAAGTTAAAATATATATCAATATATCATTTAATTATTTATTAGTCTAAAACTCGCGCGTTACGTGATTGAATTACATATTTTTGATAAATAAATATGCTAGAAAACTACACATTATTTTTAAAACTAAAACAAATTAAGCTCAATCAAAATTTTAGTTTTTACAAGTGAAAAATATATAGTGATGGTAATGATAAATGCTTATTAACATCTAAAGGTTTAAATATTTATTTTTTCTAATTGAGACTATAAAATATTTTCCAATACATCATAAGAGTAAGAGAGACAAAAATAAAAATAAAAAAAATAAAATTATAAGAGATGAAATAACTCTCAACTTCATTAATTGATCCAATAGATAAATACTCTTACCTAATTATAAAAAATAAAAATTCAATAATTATAGTGATAAAAATAAAATTAAACTTTATTCATAGACTCACTCAACTCATTTGTAAATCAAAGTGCAATAAAATGAAATTGTGTGTGTCCAATCTTGAGCTTAAGCATCCAAACCCGAGCTTAAGTAGCCAAACCTGAACCTAAACGGCGAAACTTGAACTTAAACGTCAAAACCCGAGCTTAAGCGGCCAAACTCGAGTCTAAACGACCAAACTCGAGTCTAAACGACCAAACTCGTACCTAAACGACCAAACTCGTACCTAAACGACCAAACTCGTACTTAAACGGTCAAACCCGTGTCTAAAAGACCAAACTCGAACCTAAATGGTAAAACCCAACCTTTAATGGTTAAAACCGATCTCAAGTGAGTAAAACCGAATCACTTAATCAAAATCGAGTTTCAATGGTCAAACGATCAATTTTTGTGTGTGTGGTCAAATATGATATTATTAGTCTTATTAATAACTAATTATATTTAAATGAGTTAATAGGTAGGTATGGGTTAATTAGGTATAAATAGGTATGAGTATCCATTTAAAAAATTATATGAGTAATAAATAAGTATGATATCATACCCACCTATACCTATTTAATCCTTACTCATACCCATTCGTAGTAGAGGTGAAGAATTTTATAGCTCTGATGAGGAAGATAGTTGAGTACTGCAGCAGAGGAAGAGAACCTGCAATGCAAAGCAAACGGAGGATAATAATGTTGTGAAACAGGAACCAACAATGGTTTCTTTCTGCGCCTACTTCTTGGTCTATTCTTCTTTTCATTCCTTTTTTTTCTTAAAAAGAATTCTAAACCAAAAAAAATTTTAAAATCTTTGTTCATAGCCCAAAGGGTAAGTATTGAAAAACAACAAATTTTTTGGAATTATAAATTGTAATAGTATCCTCTTTGAAATTGGAGTGATTTTGTAGAATATCTCGGGCTTTCTCCAAATCGTTTACTTCTTACTAAAACTATATTATAAGTAAGTAATTATTATATGAGAAATGATATCTAACACCCTGAAACAGCACGCTGAAACATCACCCTAAGCCAATCAGTGACATTTTTGTAAATCATGATTGTGTAGGGTGATGTTTCAGGTGGTGCTATTTCAGGGTGTTAGATAACATTTCTCTTATTATATATACAAAAAAAATGTTGCAGAACATTGCAAGCATAGTTGAAGTTTTCATTATCTTGTCATGAGCAGAAGAAACAGGTCATTCCTGTGTTCCATAAGGTTCATTAGGACAAGGGTTCGCCAAAGTTAAAGCATTGGCGAAGGAAGAGCAGGTACAGAGCTATCTCAAAGCTGGATACCTCCTTGAAGGCATCAGCCGATTTATCTGGCCGGCATCAAGATGAGCACAAGTAACACATTCTTCACACTTAAACTGTTAATAATACGCAAACACATGACAATTAATTTCTAAAACAAATCTTGACCGGTGAATCATTGACTACTACTGTATGAAATTTGTTTTTTTTTTCTGCTAATACTGCATGAAATTTGTCGAGGTTGTTTGGTACGAAATGATTTGAATGCCTTCTGGTCTTTTTAAGATTTTGTTTTCCAAGAAAAATCCTGATCATTAACAACTTTTTGTTCCTGATGTTAATTTTCTAGGTCTAAATCCGAGTTCATTGAAGAACTTGCTGAGTTTGTTTGAAATGATCATACAGCATATGAATAAGTGAGTTAAGAAAGTTGAGATCCTGGAGGTTTCCGAATTGCTTTGGATTGGATGCTATGGGACTGGAGCAGATCATACAGCAGACATACTCCAGAATTCATCAGGTCAATGCCCTAACTCTCTATGACACACTTGTACACACACTCTTTCGATTGACTTAATAGTTTTTCCACCAGATTTGTGTACTACGGTTGGCCTTGCCAGTTGAAGTTGTTTTACCAGGGAGTGACATTCCAACATGGATCCGTCATACAAGCCAGGGAGATTCTGTAACCGTACGACTGTCCTCAGTGTATGTGGGCATTGGTTTTTATCCACTCACTAGGTGGTATAGCTGATCTCCTGATCAAATGCAAATGTCGCGCATATGCTGATAACGGTGAAGACAATCACCTTACATTGAAATCAATTGTTGTCACACGGCTCAGATATGTTGAACGAGGTAATAATCAGGCGGGTACTGCAGTATTTCCAGGATTCTCGGACATTGGAATCCATGCATAAAGTGTTTTCCAATGAATATTCTGAGGTAACGTTTGAATTCTGTGATCTCTGTACTGAGTGGTATGAGGTGACAAAGTGTGGTGGTGAGTCTTTCTCATGTTTGATGAGAGATCTTGTGCGGGATTGTCCTCCTTGGAGGCTTGGAGAAATTGTCCATAATTGCCTGATCTTTTTAGTTCCTTTGTAGTTTGTACCGTTTCTTTGAATTTCCTTTGTAATATCATTTCAACATTACAAATTTCAGCATCAATGTTCTGGAAACCATTTGCTATATACCATCCCTACCTTCATGGGATTTTTCTGTATCTTTTGAGCTTGTATTTTTATTAGTGATTGATAGATTTTCACCAATTAAGAAAAGCCCACTGATATTTGTTGAACTTGAGATTTTCTCAAGCATTGTGAAAATCCAATCTTTAGAGATGGTGAAAATCGTGCAAAAGATCATAACTGTGTTCTACAACGTTAATCCATCGGATGCAAGACGTCAAAGAGAGGAAGTTTAGCAGCGGCATTTGCTAATCACGACGAAAGGGAGAAGGAGAAGGTGCCGCTGCGCTGGAGAGCTGGCTTGTCTTGACGAAAGCAGCCGGTTTATCTGGGTTGCATTCAAACGAGCACAAAGTAAGATTATTTTCACTTTTTTCACAGTTCATGTTTCTTCAATTCACTCCAAAAAAATTATTGGAGTTGTTCATTTCTTACTGTATTAGCACAAGTAGAAGTCTGTTTTAGACTTATTAGACGTATTTTTATGAGTCTGGAATGGTGGATAAAGCTACCATTTCCATTATTGGAATGAAATGGGGAGGACAGTCTTTTGTCCTTTTCAGCGAAACATTGCTAATTACTAAATTCAGTTCTAAGCATGATTAACTGATTCATCTGTTACTGTACGTGGCTTGGTAAATATCATAGTTAGGTAGCGTTTGGCGTTCCGGTTCTACTTTCCTGAGTAGAAAATCGGAGGAGTAGGTGTTTGATAACACCTACTCCAAAATGACTTTTTTGAAAAGTCATTTTCAAGTCAAGGCTCCACTGGAGCATTGGGTTCCCTCTCTCCTATTTTTTTTTTTCAATTCATTTTAATTTTTTTACTTTATATAATCAATAAAATAAATTAAAAACTACCACAAAAAAAATCTCTATCTCAAGATAAGTAATTCTAGATCAACTTTTCCTATTTTTATTAATTTTTTAAAAATAGAATTTATACCTTTTATGGTCATTTTACATCCAAACCATAATTTTAAAAAACTGTTTTACCAAACGTATCTAACTTTTTCATTTACCAAAAGTCATTTTCCCACGAAACTTTTCCAATTAGAACCGGAACACCAAACAGACTCTTAGTAGAACAACTTCATTTGATGGTAATCATCACTATCAAACACTGCTCTGTGTAACTTTCATGTGACTTAGTCAAACATGACAAATATTTTTTTCTTCCAAAAGACGTCAAAGTTGATTGTGACATGTGCGCTTTCTTCAATTGGGTCATGTTTATATTTATATAAATAGATATATTTTGGAAATAATGAATCAAACGTACATTTCTCACTTTTATCGATATGGAGTATATTATTAGTCCCTCAATCAAAATTTAACTCCTCTAATTTTTATTGAAATATGATTCTATTCAATTAAATTAAATGAATAAAATTAAAATTTTAAGTTATTAATGAATTGATCAATTAATAAAATTAAACAAGTAGTAAATTTATTAATTATTTAAATTTAAATTTTATCTATCTAATTTAATTGAATAATTTAGATTTTTTTAATAGTAAAAATTAGAGTAGCAAAATTCATCAAATAACTCTTCCTCCGTTAATGAAGGTGCAGTGAAGGTGCAGTGAGAAAAAAAAGGAGAAAGGAGAAAGAAGGAAGAAGGAAGAAGGGAAGGAAGAAGGAAGAAGGAAGGTTGATTCATTATTTCTCACTGCACCTTGTCATATCCGTGGTAGTCATGGATGGAGTATTATATAGCGTTATTGACAGAAATGAGAATGCGTTAAGCTCATTCTTTGTGACTTTAATATGATTACTTGATCATCACCTTCTAACTCCCTCTCTGTAAAGTTACAGAACACGAAAAACCAACAATTTCCAAAATTTTCACAATCTGCAGAACTTGCAGAATAATAAAAACAATCTTAGATCCAACACAATATGGCTGCTGCTGCTGCTTCTTCTTCGTCTTCTCGCCCAAATACCAATGAAGTTCTTAACCCTGAGAACTTTGATGTCTTCATCAGTTTTAGAGGGGAGGACACTCGTTATAATTTTACAAGCCATGTCCATTCTGCTTTAAGAAGAAAACAGATCAAAGCCTTCATTGATAGTAAAGACCTCAGGAGTGGAGATGGGATTTCTGGCGCTCTTCTCGATGCAATTGCAGGGTCAAAGCTTTATCTCGTAATCTTTTCTCCTGAGTATGCATCTTCCGCTTGGTGCTTGCGAGAACTTGAAGAGATCCTCCAACGCAGGAAACAACACAAGAAACAGGTAATACCTGTGTTCCATAAGGTTGATCCGACGCACATAAGATACCAAACTGGAAGCTTTGGAGAAGGCTTCACCAAAGTTAAAGCAAAGGCGAAGGAAGAGCAGGTACAACGCTGGAAAGCTGCCTTGAAGGAAGCAGCCGATTTATCTGGCCGGCATCAAGATGAGCACAAGTAACATATTCTTTCACACTTTAACTGTTAATAATACTCATGCACACATGACAGATGTTAATTTCTAAATCAAAATCTAGACTGGTGAATTGTTGAATTCCATGTGAAATTGTTTAGGTTGTTTGGTATGAATTGAATTGAATGCCCTCTGGTGCTCTTTTAGAAAACTTCTTTTTAAAGAAGAAAAAATTAAATTTTGAGCACTAACAATTTTTTAATTCTTGATGTTAATTTTCTAGGTCTGAATCCGAGTTTATTGATGAACTTGTTGAATTTGTTTGTGATGAATTGTATCGAATGCCCTCATCAAGTCATGATAACTCCAATTTTTTGGTTGGAATTGATCCACATGTTGAGAAAGTTATATCTTCTCTGTGCTTGGCTTCCCCACGAGTCCGTAGTGTTGGACTGTGGGGCATGGGTGGTGTAGGAAAAACAACAATTGCTGAAGCTGTATTTGATTGTATTCGTACACAATTTCAGAGCTCCCATTTTTTTAGAAATGTTAGAGAGGAATTAAATCGGTTTGGTGAAATTGCTTTCTGGAACAAAGTCCTTTCAGAAATACTTGAGGAAAAGAACTCACTTAATCTCAGCTTAAGGCATGATTTTGTAAGGGAAAGACTTGCTCGTAAAAAGGTTTTTATTGTTTTTGATGAAGTGGAAAGTTTAGGGTTTCTAAAATTGGAAAATTTGTCTCACCACCATTGTTTGTTTGGTGCTGGAAGTAAAATTCTAGTGACAAGTAGAGACATCCAAGTGCTAGCGAAGTTACAAGTTGATGAGACGTGTGAAGTAGTAGGATTGAAAATGGAGGATGCACTAAAACTATTTAGCAAGCAGGCCTTTTGTAATGAATGCCCTGCAGATGGGTTCATGGAGTTATCTAGAGGGGTGGTAGATTATGCTGAAGGAAATCCATTGGCTCTGAAAGTTTTGGGTTCTGCTCTGATTGCCCAAGACAAAAAGTACTGGGAAAGTGAGTTAAAGAAAATGAAAAGTTTTCTGAACAAAGACATTTTGGATGTACTGAAACTCAGTTTTGATAGACTGGATGATGGGGAAAAAGACATTTTCCTTGATATTGCATGCCTGTTTCAGGGCCAGGAAATAAATGAGGTGATGGAGTCTTTAAAATGCTCATGTTCTTCTGCCTATTATGATTCTGCTTACAGCTGTATAATCAATTTGAGAAATAAATCTCTCCTAACAATTTCTGGCCACAACACGGTGGGGGTGCATCACTTGTTACAAGAAATGAGTTGGAAGATTGAACGTGAACAATCTAAGCGTAGAAGATTGCAGATTCCGGTGGATATTTGTTATTTGTTGACAAACAACAAGGTAGGTAAAACATTTAACCATGACTTTTTCATTTTCCTTTCCCTCAGATTCACTATTTTGCTCACTAGTTTTGCTATGTTCAAGATTTCATTAAAGAAGTGAGCTACTGAAGTGGATTAAATGGGACTTCTGTTAGTTAGAGGAACATACAAACTTATCTTCCATCTTTCTTTATCAGGCAGCCAAAGAAATCCAAAGCATAATCATAGACCTGTCCGCTGCAAAAGATGTGTTCGCTATTGATTTTGCCGCCTCCGTGGAAATGGTGAAAAAGATGGTTAATCTTCGTGTCATCAAAGTCTATGGTAGAATTGAAGAACTTCCGAAGCATGCCCTGCACCTTGTGTCCAATACCTTAAGGTATGTCCATTGGGAGATGTTTCAAAAGAAATCACTGCCGCCAACATTTGATGTTCCAGCTCTTGTCAAGTTTAGCTTACCAAGTAGCAACATTGAGCGACTAGATTGGAGACAGGTATTCTTTTAAAATTAACTCATCACATTTTCTAATACTTTGAGGAAATGTCCGCTGGATTATGCTTTCATGGAAATCTTTGCGCTCAACATTTGATCATGTAGCACTCGATAGGAGACGAGCATATTCTTTGGTAGTTTCACCCCAAAAAATCCCTTTTGTGTCGTTAGTTATAGTTATGGTGATGTCTTTAAGATATACATGTGGTGACTGCTGGAGATGTTTTCAGCAGGAATCTTTGCCATCAGCATTTGATGTTCCACTCCATGGGGAGACGCTTCAAGAGATTTTTTTGCCGACAATTCGGGTACTGTTTTTACTTTAATGTTAACCACCAAAAGTAGGGTCCAAAAGTCATTGCTCTCTTTTGTCTGGTTTATACTACACTGTCATGATTTTTTTTGTGTACTAATACTTTATCATATTATGTTTTCCTATAGGAATGGGTGGACCTAAGATGGATGGACCTCAAAATTTGTTGTCACTTGGTCGAATCCCATGATTTGTCAAAGGCTAGGGGCATTGAGTATCTGGATCTTACTAAATGCCGTAGTTTACGTAAACTTCACCCCTCTACCCAACACCTTACCGAGCTGGAAGTACTCAATCTCGCATGGTGCAAAAACCTCGAAACTCTTAGTGTTCTAAACCTGCAAGTCGAAAAGCATTTGTGTAAGTTGGAAAGCTTGAGTATTTATGAGTGTGGGATAACAGAACTGCCTCCATTTTGTGAATTTAAATCTCTTAGAAAACTCAGGCTGGTAGACTGCAGTAATCTGACCCAGTTTCCAGATTTTTGTACAAATCTAGAGCGGTTATACTTAAGGAGAACTGGCATTACGGAGATCCCCTCATCTGTGGAGTTTCTCGATAAACTTGATTACTTGTACTTGGGTTACAACGGATCTCTCTCTAGTATTTCAAGCAACATATGGACATTGAAATCTCTTAAGACTCTTTATCTAGTTTTTAATCGGGGGAGTATCCCAAGAATCATGGAGGTCAATGGTAGTGGTCTACGGGAATTTCATTCTACGGACTGGAATTCTATCATGAGTCTTCCAGAGGGCATGGGTAACTTGAAATCGCTGTGCAAATTGGTGATAAAGGTATTGTAAGCGTTCCTTGGAGCAAGAAGATGATAAAGTTAACAGTCGCCTTGGACCGGTTCGGAATCAAGAAGACGTTTTAGCGGCAGAAGAGACGGAGGAAAGGCATGATGAATCTTTTAAGGCGTGTTGCGCGGTGCTGTGAATAATGTGCTGTGTTGTTGTACCGTGTATTGTGCTGTAATTTATTTAAATTAAAATAAAATTACTCTTAAGATCATAAAATTGAATTTTTTTAATCCAAACATTGTTATATAAATTATTACTATTTATTTATAACATTAAATACAAGATTTTAAAAAATATGTATGTATATGAACTATTTTTTTAAAAGGTAAGTTATTTTATGTTAATATTTTTGTTATTTAAATAAATTTAGACTTAAAATAAAAATACTTTTTATCTTTTATATCAAAAAGCACGTCTATAGTGTACAATGGGGAGAGGGGATAATAATAGGGGCGAACTTTGGTTGATAGCATCAGTCAACCAAATAGTTGGTTGACAGTATCCGAGGTGCGCTCCTCCGCGGGCATGTCTAGCGTGCACCCTCATCGAAAGGGCGGCTGAGTAGTTTTTCTAGGCTCTAGCCGGCTTTCATTGGCCTCGCTCGCGTCGGCTCGGCTACATGGAAGCGGCCGCGGGAAATTGGCAAAGTGATGTTTTTGAAAGTTCATTTCTATTCCGCTCTCTCCCTCTCCCCTCTCGTTTCGTCCTCCCTCTGGTTTCCTTCTCCATCTCGTACGCACCGATAACCTAATTCCCAACCTCCCCAGAGCAACGGCGGCGCGCTTTTTGTTAGTGAGAAGAGGTTGTTGTGAACACTGTCAGTCCTCGTTGGTGTCGTTATGGTTTTTACAGATAATATCTTAATCCAGTCCTCGATTATATATTTCGCGGGTTTTCATTGAAGGGTTAGGTGATAGTCGGGTTAGGTTGCCTGACACAGAAAATTGAAGACACCATCGAACCCTTGATTTTATATTTCCTGATTTTACAGTGAAGGTTTGGTTTCATGTAAATGTAAATCCCAGTATTTGTGTTTGGATTTTTGCTTTTAGTTTTTTGTAAAGTTTTATGTGTACAAGTGGGTTTGTGGGTTAAGTTGATTGTGTTGTTTTCTATTTGAAGGTTTTCTGGTGTAATTTTGATTGTGTTATTTTGCATTCTGAGTAACTATATTATGGATTGATTATTTTGTAGGATTTAGGTTCTATACTTTTGTCGCTGCATTGTTGATTTTTGACATGTGTTGTTCGACTTTTGTGTGGGACTGCTTTGATGTCGTTGTTCTGATTTTGATGTGTATCTGTGAGAATGAAAATATTTGTGGAGGAGTGTGGAAAGGCCTTAGCTGTTTGGTTATCTTTGCTTGAAGGTCTGGTTTTGTACTGAAGTGTTGTGTTGATAGTTTTGTCAATTTATGTACTATGTGAGTAGTATTATAGGTAAATTGTGGAAAGTGTATGTTTATTTGTTTTCAGTGCATTACTCTTGCTGTTTTTCAGTTGTCGTTTACTTTGTACTATTCCATTAGAGTGGAAGAAGGTCTGGTTTGTACTGCAGTGTTTTGTTGATAGTTTTTCCAGTTAATTACTCTTGCTGTTTTTCAGTTGTGGACTTTTTTGTCCTGTTCCATTGGAGTGGCAGAAGGTGGGTTTTATACTGAAGTGTTTGGTGATAGTTTTCCAGTTAATTTGTTTATATGATTATTGTATTATGCGTCTATCTTTAATGTTGTTTAACCCTTTTGTGTTCGTATTTTATAAGTAATTTCAGGGTATATAATTATGTCTGATTCTGGAAGTGATGCCGGGTTGAGAAGAGTGCCTGGCAATAAAGTGAAGAAACCCCAAAATGGGTACATGATGTACTGGTACGGTTTTAGTTGGCGATTGTTGTTTTGGCATTTCAGTTTTCGAAGCATTTAGGTAATGATGAGTGTGTAGGTTGTTGTTATACTTGCGTATCACTCGGGGTTGTTTATTAATGATGCAGTAACCATATGCAAAATTCAGTGAGGGATAAGAGCGGAGGAGAGACAAAATTGGTATTGGATCACTTCCTTTTGGTCACTCATGATATTATTTGGATTATATGAATGAGTAATTTTGTGTTTTTTCTTATACTATGCGTGATGTGGGTAAGTTATGGAGGAAGTTACTAGAGGCTACCCGGAAAGAGTGGGATGACAAGGCTAAGGGTCCATTAGCTGCTAAGGCTAAATTGCCTAAGAGGAAACCCAAGGTTAGTATTACCTATTGTTGATTAAGAATGTTTATTTGAATGACGATGAAGATGAATTACTTATTGAAAATATAATTGTGTCTTGCAGCAAAGGTTCTACAGCCGGTGCAATGTGCGAAATATTAGTAAGATAGTAGAGCAACTGAATAGGAAGCAAATAAAGGCGGTGAAGGTCATGGGTTTTGGAGCCCTTCTTGGTATGAAGGAGCATAATATTTTCTTGGGCCATGTGATGGAGCTTATTGACCTCTTCGACTTTGAGAGGATGGTTCTGGCTGTCCATGACCAGATTTACCGCTGACAGAAGACTATGTGCGGTACCTGTTGGTAGTAAACAGTGGTGGATATGATGTGCAGTTGCTCCTTGGCAATGATGAAGGCATTGAGGAGAAGTATGGGTTGGTGGGAGGCCAACCAACTGCTGATGTTTTGAAGGAGTTGCCTAGTCTTCATGGTTCCAAATTTAGGGCCCATTTTTTATTGTATTTGATTAGTACCTTTCTTTGGCCAAAGACTTGTAATGGCATTTGCGGCAGTGATTTTTCTTTGCTGCGGTACATAAAAAATGTAAAGTATCTTAACTGGGCTAAATTTGTACTTGATGTCCTTGTGAACGGTATTGAGTTGTACAGGCAGAAGCAAGCTGAGAAGTGCGAGAAGGCCATCTGGTTGACTGGATGCATTTTTTTATGGGAGGTATGTATTTGGTGATTTTATTTGCATATTTATTATCATATGCTTTATTGTGAGTTTAATGAAGTATGTGTAGTAGCAATAAGAAGTATATAGATAAATTTAGTAATATTTTAGTTACGACATGTGATTATTTACTTTTGGTGTTAGGTTGAGATTGACCTTCCTCAGCCGTGGCTAGCTAAAAGCAGGGGTGAATCTGAATTTGCTGGGCAGCTTGTGAGTAATGTGAAGGAAGTGTTAGATTTAATTTAATTTTTGTAGTTGTATTGATGCGGTATATTTAAATTTTGGTTTGTTGAGTTGGTTTTTTTCAAATGGTTTGAACATGTGGAACATTATGCTATTGCAGGGGTTAGTTCATGCAATGTTTCTTTCTCAACGGCGCTTGACTAATAGAGTGAATGAGCAATGCGCTCGCGTTGAGGCTGCCGTTGATCGGTTAGGTGGGTTGATGTAGGAGTTTTTGCGAAGGACTGTTGCAGAGAAGAGGAGGGGTGACGACGGTGGCTGTGGCATGCTAACACTAGTTAGCAAACAGGCCTTTCACCACGAATACCCTGCAGATGGGTTCGTGGAGTTATCTAAAGGGGTGGTAGATTATGCTGAAGGAAATCCATTGGCTGAAAGTTTTGGGTGCTGCTCTGTTTGGCCAAGACAAAAAGTACGGGGAAAGCGAGTTAAAGAAAATGAAAAGTTTTCTTAACAGAAATATTTTGGATGTGCTGAGAGTAAGTTTTGATGTACTTGATGATGGGGAAAAGAGTTTTTTCTAGACATTGCATGCCTGTTTCAGGGCCAGGACATGCATGAGGTCACAAAGTCGTTAAAATATATCTTTTCTTATTACTATTCTTCTGCTTACAGTTGTATAACTAATTTGATTAAATCTCTGCTAAATATTTCTAGTGACAAGACGGTTGAGGTGCATCCTTTATTACAAGAAATGAGTTGGAAAATTGAACGTGCACAATCTAAGAGTAGAAGGCTTCACATTCCGGTGGATATGGATTATTTATTGGCAATGCACGAGGTAAGACAGTTGAGCCCTTTACTTACGTTTTTAGAGAAACGTGTGCAAACTAATCTTCTAACTTTGCTTATCAGGGGACGAAAGGAATTCTAAGCATTGTCACAGACCTCTCTGCTACAAGAGATGTGTTCACAGTTGATTTTGTTGCCTCCGTAGAAATGCTGAAAAAGATGTTTAATCTTCGGTCCTCAAAGTGTATGGTAGTAATGAAGAGTTGGCTGAGCATGCCGGCACCTTGTGTCCATTAATACTTTGAGATACATCCACTGGGAGATGTTGTCACAGAAATTTTCATGTTCCAAATCTTGTCAAGTTTAGCTTACCAAAGTAGCAACATTGAGCGACTAAATTGGAGACAGGTCTTCTTTTGCATATGCATACTGGAATTGGTGTTGGCCACAGCATTTTTGACATTTTTACCCATGGAATTCGTGCAGGAATTCGTCCAACCCATGAAATTCTTTTGGATTGGAAAATGATAATAGTAATAGTATGCTAATGCTTGATCATATCATCTTTTCGTGCAGGAATTTGTGAACTTAAGATGGCCAAAATTGTCGTCACTTGGTCGAATCCCCTGATTTGTCAAAGGCCAGGGGCATTGAGTATCTGGATCTTACTAAATGCCATAGTTTACGTAAACTTCACCCATCTACCCATCATCTTACCAAGCTGGAAGTACTCAATCTCGCATGGTGTGAAAACCTCGAGAGACTAAATCTGCTAAATTGTGAAAATATCCAAGGATGTCCAGAGGTTTTGGGTAAGTTGGACACATTGAGTTTATATGGGACTGGGATAACAGAACTGCCTCCATATTGTGGATTTATATCTCTTGGAGAACTCAATCTGGTATACTGCTATTCTGTCACAAAATTTCCAGATTTTTGTACAAATCTAGAGCGGTTATACTTGAGACACTGGCATTGAAGAGGTTCCCTCATCTGTGGAATTACTCACAAGACTTGAGTACTTGTGCTTGTGGGGCAATAGTTGTCTCTCTAGCATTTCAAGCAACATCTGGGACATTGAAATCTCTTGGGATTCTTTATCTAACTGATTATCGAGGAAGCATTCCAGGAATCATGGAGGCCAATTGTGGTTTACGGGAACTTCATTTATCACACTTATCGCGTAGAACAAGTCTTCCAGAGGGCATGTGTAACTTGAAATCGCTTTACACATTGGAGTTAACTCGCTGCAGGAGGCTTTGATCTATGCTAGAGCTTCCCCAGTCTCTAGAAGTTGTTGATGTAACTGCATGCGAGGAACTGGAAACCATCTCAATAAGCAAGTTAAGCAAGTTGAGAAGCTTGAGATTTCCAAATTGCTTCAGACTGGATGCAATGGCGTGTAAGCAGATCATGCAGCATGCGTACTTCAGAATTCATCAGGTCTAGAGCTATATATATATTGACTCGCTTAGTCACATGTACACACACCCACATACTCATTTAATTAACCTTAGATGTTTTGTATTACAGGTAATTAGCTTGCAAGTTGAGGTTGTTTTATCTGGCGCATTTGTGACATGGCAACATGGTTTCAGCATACAAGTGAGGGAGCTTCCGTAACTGTACAACTGCCTTCAATCAATTCTCATAGGTATTGCTTTCTGCATATCTATCCGCTCAATTGCTGCATCTGGGAAAGAGAGCCTGCAGTGAAAGAGTCTCAATTATTTTGGTCTCTTTTCTTTTTTTTTCATCCCTGGACTCCAAAGTCTGTTCTTCGTATTTACAAGGTTTATTATTATTTTTTAAAATGTCATTACCCTTTTTCACTAAATTCCTATTTTTTTCTTCATAAATAATTCCATATTTTTGTCATTTTGTATCAAATATCCCCCTGTATGTTTTCACTTGGTGTTATACGTTAAATACATAGGTAGTGTTTTTTATTTATTTTATGTAATGTTATTTTCCCCATAAAATCACTTTCATAAGATAGTGATTCGAGAGTGATTACGAAAAAAAGTTAGATTATTATATTTGAATGACATTTAAGATTCTTAAGAATATTATTAAGTTTCTTGTATATTCGAGAATTTAAAAAAAAAACTAAAAAAGATATTACTTTATTTTTAAATAGTAATTATTTATTTTATTTTATATATTCTCAAATTAATATGGTTGATTTTTTTTATAAAATAAAATTTTTGTTAATTTTTTTTGTGGTTATTTACGGTTTGTTTGAAATCTCAAATTTATTGAAAAATGAGATGATTTGATTTCAAATCCATTAATATTTAAACTCTAGTTAAGTTCAAATTAAATCACACTTATTTATTTTTTATCTGAAAGTAAATTTCATTAAAATAAATCAGATTTATATAAAACTTTTTTAAGATTTTACTTAAAAGATTAAAATTACAAACATAACTTTAACGACCCGTTTGGTAAGGGGAATAAATGGAAAGGGATTACGGAATGAAAAGTGGGAAAGAGGATGAGTGGGGAAGGGAATAGTATCCCAAAGATTTATTTACTATTTTTACTCCAAGAATGAGAATAAGAAGGGGGGAAAATTTTGTTTTTATTTGATATACTCCCTCTGTTCTGGACATTTTAGAATAGTAAAAAATTAAAAATAATAATTTTAATCTTATTTTATTTCACATGGTTTCATTTTTTTTCTCCTAATTATTTTCTACTCAAATTATCACACCATCATCAAATTAGATTGATGTATAATTTTTTTTTTATCATTTGCACAAAATATATATATATATAAGAAATTGATAAAATGACAAATATTATGAATAGTAAGAATCCGTAGAAAAGTTACAATTATTAAAGAACATAGGACATGAGGAGTAAGAATTAAAGAAAGCGTATAAATATGTAAATTCTCTCCGATATCCTTTTATTATTGATTATTATTTTTTAATCTATTCATGATATTAACATTACAAATAAACACAATCAAACATCTCAATATTTTTGTCAATATAATAATTAGTTTTTGTTATGAAACTCATTCTGTATGCTAGTGTGCTTAATTATAATATTTACATAATAAACGTGTTATTTTATATTTCTTTTAAGAGTAATTATTGATATGAACTAATTAATCATTCTTCCCCATATCCCTATAAGATTAAGGGTTGATTTTTTTTTAAATATTCTATCTACACTTTCCTAATAATTTTATTAATCTCTTTCAAATATTATTCGGTTTAAAAAAAAGATAACAAAACTTTTGATATGCTAGTAATATTCTTGTTATATAGTTGTGATGAAGATTTAATCACAAAACTCAACCATAGTATGATTTTTTTATCATTGCATTTAACCCGGAAAGTGGTTATATTTTATTTATTATTTTTATAATATCAGGAATCGAACTCACGACATAGGTTATAAGACAACATGTACTAACCGTTAAATTACAACTTTATGTGTCAAACAAAATCCTCTAATGATTGTTTTTCTGTTAATTAAAAGTAAAATTCAAATTAAAAAATTTGGTTGGCATATCATAATCAGTCTTGACTAGAAATAGAGCAAGTAAATTAATTAGATAGTGGCAAGCAATACGTTTATCATAACCGGTTAAATGAAGTCGAATATAATATGAATGGAATGGTAGAGAGGTGTTTTTGTCGTTTATTTCAGGAATTATATAGCGATCTTATTTCAATTAGAGAATATTCATTTAAATTCAAACACTAAAAATAGAACAAATTATACTAAAAGATTAAAAGAGTATCCGTTTGGGATATAATTTTTTATATTTTGACGAATAATCTCTTAAATTAGCCAAATATGCATGAATTTATCAAATTATTATAAATTAATATATTTATATTACGGGCTTCAAATTTGTCATCCAGTTAATTACTGGCTGTGATTTCTAATAGTTTACTCTCAAGTTGCGGTCAATTTGTTATGAAACTCATAGTTCTAAATTTTATTTTCTATAAAATGTGTCTTGTTAATTGAAACATGACTAAGATTTTATAATTTATTAAAAAACTATGATTATATGTGTCACTTCATGTCTTCTCTCGTTGAGACATGAACTCGATAATGATGATGCGGGTTTTTATTACTCCCTCCGGAGTTTATTAGATAACGTTTGGCTGTGACACGTATATTAAAGAGGTCGGATGACTCACTATTTGACCCCAAAAAATTTCGTACTTTTTTTCGAACGTACGTTAATCATTTACGTACGTTGGAAAAAAAGTACGAAATTTTTTGGGGTCAAATAGTGAGTCATCCGGTTTCCTCGAGACACGTGCATAAACAGTAAACGTCATCTAATAAACCCCGGAGGGAGTATATTACTTGGTCAATTTATAATTATATAAAATATAATGGTTAGTTGTGTATGTAAAAGTAATAATTAATATTTTTAAATAGTTGAACACTCTCATTCCCCAAGTTATAGAATTGTTTTACAAATTTCATTTCTTTTCTCTTGTTATACTCTTTCCCTTTCCCTTTCCCTTTCCCTTTTCCATTCTCACTCATCTTTTTTTAGAGATCAACCAAATACATTATTAAAATTTTATACCATTTCCCATTTATCTATACCTTCTTACCAAACAAGCCAAGCCGTAATTATATTGGCAAGTAAAATAAAACAATTTGATAAGTAAATAAAACATATATTGGTGGGATTTTTAACCGAATCACATAACCTATCAGTTATACATGGATGATTCAAATCCAGCACCTCCATGTTTTTCTTCTTCTAATTTTTTGGAAAAAAAAATGTGCATTCTTCTAATTTTTTGGAAAAAAAAATGTTGCACATTTCAACTCTTAAGCGAATCTTTTATTTATTAAACAAAAATAGTAAAATTGAAAATATGATAGTTACAAAACATAAAAGTAATAACTAAAGAAAGAAAATTATTATTTAATTAGCACTGATATTGGTGATGGTTTGATTCATTAAAAGTAGGGGCGGCAAAAATCTACCTATACCTAATGGGTACCCATATCCAACTAATTTAAGTGGGTATGGGTGTTAAATGGGTCAGTGCAATTTTTAAATGGGTAGAAATGGGTAATATACCCATTTAAACTAAAATAGGTGGCTTTTATTGGGTTAGGTAATGGGTACCAATTAAACCAAAACCAACCTTATCCCTTCCCTTCTCCTCTCTCTCATCTTTTTTAATTTTTTTTTAAATAAATTCAATTTTCTTAATTTATATAATGAACAAAATAAATAAAAAACTATAACAACGTAATCTCTATTTCAAGATGAGTAATTCTATATCCACTTTTCTATTTTTTTTTAAGTTTTAAAAAATGAGTTTTATACTTTTCATGGGATCACTCATGATTTTTTCTTAAAAGCATGAAAAAATCATAGTCATGAATAATTTAAAATAACTTAAATATATTTAAAATTAATTTAAAATTTTCATAACTATTCTTATAATTAATAGTAAGCTTTTTTTTGTCTTTTATTTTTTTATTTTTTTTTATTTTTTTAAGATTATGATATTATTATGATAACGAGATATTCTTTCCACTGCATGCATATTTCTAATCAGAATATTAGAAGTACTAGATTGAAATGTAGTACTTTAATTAATTTAAAATGACATGCATATAATTATGGCCATAATTATATATTAATCTATGTAACAAGTGTTTAATGTAACTTGTTCAATAATCATTTTAAAGTTAATATAAATTTGCCACATGTCATTTTAAATTAATAACTAGGATAAATAATTTATAAATTAATAACTAGGAGTACTATGTTAATTTAATCAATCAATTTATTTATACAATAAAAATAAAATAATTAAATTTTAATTTTATTGTTATTTAATATTTATTCTATTTATTATATATATATAATTTTAAATTATTTATTTTAGTAAAATAAAATTTGAGCCTAAACAATAAAATCCGAGCCTAAATGATCAACCCCGAGCCTAAATGGTCAAACCCGAACCTAAATGGTCAAACATAGTATTTTTAATTTTACTTAATAAAAATTATATTTATTGAGTAAGTATAATTTAAATGGGTGTAAATGAGTATAAATGGGTGGGTATAATTTAAATGGGTATAAATAGGTATGAGTATCTATTTAAAAAATTATATGGGTAATAAATGGGTATGATTACTCATACCCACCCATTTGCCACCCTAAAGGACCTTATCTTATAAAAACCATTGTTTCAAATATAGCTACCATCTTACAAGTTTGACACCATTGTGAATTTGATAAATATTGTCAGTGACTTCAGTTTGAGATAATTTTTAATTTGAGATATTTTAGTTCAATGATGATTTATGAATTCATTTATATTATATTTAAAGATACTCCAAATAATTGAAATAAAATAAAATTTAATTTTTTTTTTGAAAAACTAAACATAAGAATTTACTATGAAATGATTTCATTTTTACTAATTAAATTGAAATGAATTATTTTCCGATGAAGAATTGATTCTAACATGGTATTAGCAATTTTTAACTAAATATATACAAAATACAATATCAAGTTACTCAATGAAGCATATCATACTTTTAACCTATTATAAAATACCGAAAATTAATTACACTAAACTATTTTATTAGTTAGATAAATTAATAATCAAAATAAATATTATTAAAAGAAAAAATAAATTGCATAAATTGTAACTTTATATTTATAGACTAAAAAGTTAATAACTTAAACATTAATTTAAAATGTAATCTGTACGCTAGGAAAAATTACATTCTGCACCATCTAGGTAGAGAATCACGACGGAAGGGCAAAAGAGAAGGAGAAGGAGAAGGAGAAGGTGCTGTGCCGAAGAGCTGGCTTGAAGGAAGCAGCTGGTTTATCTGGGTTGCATTCATACGAGCACAAAGTAAGATTCTTTCCCATTTGATAATAATAATAATATGTAGACATGTTTCTGTTTTGTTTTGTTAATTTGACTTATAAATCTCAATTCATGTTTGTTGTTAGGTCTGCATCCGGGTTGATATCTTCAAACTATCTCCTAATTATTGTATCAGCAGATGTCTTACTTGGACTTTTTAGAGGTTATCAATTGCATTATTCAAATGAAATAATCATCATCACTACCATACAAACACTGTTGTGTGGAACTTCTCCGCATGGACTTAATGAATACGTACCTATACAATTCTTTCACACTTTGGTTGGTTGCAAATACAATTCTAATTAGGGCTGTGCAAATACCGACCGTACCGAAATTACCGTAATATCGTACCGAAGTTTACTTTGTTCGGTCGGTATTTTTTTTCAATTTTTTACTATTCGGTATACCGAATTACCGACCGAACTTTATTCGGTACAGTACGGTATTTGTTTTGACAGTTTCAGTAATACAGAAATTACCGTACCGCATTTAATATTAATATATTTTTATTGAATATTTATTACCACATACTACAAAATTCTGTTCGAGAAAGCCACTCTTTCCATTTTTCTTCCCTAAATAAAATCGTCCAATCTCTGATTCTCCTCTCAGACAAATTTCTGATTTCTAATTTGGTTTTGGTTGGTTGATGGGCTTGAATGTTTAGGAGTTGGGCCTGTTGGAAACAAGTTAGATAGTACCATTTTATTTTGTTTGTATTTATTTATTTGTTAGTTATATGTTTATTTGTTTATTATTTATTTATTGTTTATGCTACTGACTAATGTAGGTTTAAATTAATTATTACCCGCATTGGGTACACCTCCCTTAACCCTTTTATTTATTCGACGATTTTTGTATATTTTCACGTATATTTATTTAGAATTATTAAAATTAAAATTAATTCAGTTCGTGAGAAGTAGTTGGTTTAATAACTCACTTTAATTAATTCAATATTTATTAAACTAATGCTTATATGTAATTCGGTAATACTGAAATACCGAAATACCATACCGAAATTATTTTGATAATATGATAACGATATCAATTAATAGAAATTATGGTACGGTATTTGATTTTTTTAGTTTGGTATATCGAATATCGAAATTTTTATACCAAAAATTACGGTATCTACCGATGAACACTCCTAATTTTAACACTAGCAACTTGCAATTTTTAAAACAAGTTGAATTTTCATTGTTTTGGTTTTCAATAAGCAGGAAGTAAACATTTATGCACACACAGTAACATTAATTGTATCCTTCAAATATGTCTGCTGCTGCTGCCTCGTCTTCTTCTTCTCACCCAAATACCATTGGTGTTCCTAACTCTGAGGTCTTTGATGTCTTCATCAGTTTTAGAGGGAAGGACACTCGTAATTGTTTTACAAGCCATGTCCATTCTGCTTTAACAAGAAAACAGATCAAAGCCTTCATTGATAGTAAAGACCTCAGGAGTGGAGATGAAATTGCTGGCGCTCTTCTCGAAGCAATTGAAGGGTCAAAGCTTTATCTTGTAATCTTTTCTCCTGAGTATGCATCTTCCACTTGGTGCTTGCGAGAACTTGAAATGATCCTCCAAGGCAGGAAACAACACAAGAAACAGGTCATACTTGTGTTCCATAAGGTTGATCCGACACACATAAGATACCAAACTGGAAGCTTTGGAGAAGGCTTCACCAAAGTTAAAGCAAAGGCGAAGGAAGAGCAGGTACAACGCTGGAAAGCTGCCTTGAAGGAAGCAGCCCATTTATCTGGCCGGTATCAAGATGAGCACAAGTAACATATTCTTTCACACTTTAACCGTTAATAATACTCATGCACACATGACAGATGTTAATTTCTAAATCAAAATCTAGACTGGTGAATTGTTGAATTCCATGTGAAATTGTTTAGGTTGTTTGGTATGAATTCCCTCTGGTGCTCTTTTAGAAAACTTCTTTTTAAAGAAGAAAAAATAACTCTCGAGCACTAACATTTTTTTTATGCTTGATGTTAATTTTCTAGGTCTGAATCCGAGTTTATTGATGAACTTGTTGAGTTTGTTTGGGATGAATTGTATCGAATGTCCTCATCAAGTCGTGATTACTCCAAATTTTTGGTTGGAATCGATCCACATGTTGAGAAAGTTACATCGTCACTGTGTCTGGCTTCCCCACAAGTCCGTAGTGTTGGATTGTGGGGCATGGGTGGTGTAGGAAAAACAACAATTGCTGAAGCTGTATTTGATTGTATTCGTACACGATTTCAGAGCTCTCATTTTTTTAGAAATGTTAGACAGGAATTAAATCGGTGTGAAATTACTTTCTGGAACAAAGTCCTGTCAGAAATACTTGAGGAAAAGAACTCACTTAGTCTCAGTTTAAGGCATGATTTTGTAAGGAAAAGGCTTGCTCGTAAAAGGGTTTTTATTGTTTTTGATGATGTTGAAAGTTCAGGGTTACTAAAATTGGAAGATTTGTTGGACCACCATTGTTTGTTTGGTGCTGGAAGTAAAATTCTAGTGACAAGTAGAGACATCCAAGTGCTAACGAAGTTACAAGTTGATGAGACGTGTGAAGTAGTAGGACTGAAAATGTATGATGCACTAAAACTATTTAGCAAGCAGGCCTTTCATAATGAATGCCCTGCAGATGGGTTCATGGAGTTATCTAGAAGGGTGGTAGATTATGCTCAAGGAAATCCATTGGCTCTGAAAGTTTTGGGTTCTTCTCTGGTTGCCCAAGACAAAAAGTACTGGGAAAGTGAGTTAAAGAAAATGAAAAGTTTTCTGAACAAAGACATTTTGGATGTACTGAGACTCAGCTTTGATAGACTGGATGATGGGGAAAAAGACATTTTCCTTGATATTGCATGCCTGTTTCAGGGCCAGAAAATAAATGAGGTGATGGAGTCTTTAAA
Organism: Viola odorata; assembly: GCA_963691705.1. Taxonomy (NCBI): domain Eukaryota; kingdom Viridiplantae; phylum Streptophyta; class Magnoliopsida; order Malpighiales; family Violaceae; genus Viola; species Viola odorata. The sequence goes on from OY829544.1 coordinate 56,947,118, forward strand.
ATGCTCATGTTCTTCTACCTATTATGATTCTGCTTACAGCTGTATAATCAATTTGAGAAATAAATCTCTCCTAACAATTTCTGGCCACAACACGCTGGGGGTGCATCACTTGTTACAAGAAATGAGTTGGAAGATTGAACGTGAACAATCTAAGCGTAGAAGATTGCAGATTCCGGTGGATATTTGTTATTTGTCGACAAACAACAATGTATGTAAAACATCTAGCCATGACTTTTTCATTTTCCTTTCCCTCATATTCACTATCCTGCTCACAAGTTTTGTTATGTTCAAGATTTCATTAAAGAAATGAGCTGCTGAAGTGGATTAAATGGGACTTCTGTTAGTTAGAGGAACATAAATACTTATCTTCCACCTTTCCTTATCAGGCAGCCAAAGAAATCCAAAGCATAATCATAGACCTGTCTGCTGCAAAAGATGTGTTCGCTATTGATTTTGCCGCCTCCGTGGAAATGGTGAAAAAGATGGTTAATCTTCGTATCCTCAAAGTCTATGGTAGAAATGAAGAGTTTCCAAAGCATACCCTGCACCTTGTGTCCAATACCTTACGGTATGTCCATTGGGAGATGTTTCAAAAGAAATCTTTGCCGACAACATTTGATGTTCCAGCTCTTGTCAAGCTTAGCTTATCAAATAGCAACATTGAGCGACTGCCTTGGAGACAGGTATTGATTATTGATGGGTACATGATAATAACAACAACAATAATATATTGTATTGATAATTCATTAAAACTAAGAATTGAGTCGGTTTATTGTTGTTATGGTTTGATAGATGGTACGTCAATTGTCTCTACCTTTTTGTGGCTCATACTAATACTTTATCATACTATGTTTTCCTATAGGAATTGGTGAACCTAAGATGGTTGGACCTCAAAAATTGTCCTCACTTGGTCGAATCCCCTGATTTGTCAAAGGCCAGGGGCATTGAGTATATGGATCTTACTGAATGCCACAGTTTACGTAAACTTCACCCTTCTACCCAACATCTTACCAAGCTGGAAGTACTCAACCTCGCATGGTGCGAAAACCTAGAGATACTCCCGGACAAGTTTGATTCTGAAACTCTTAGAGTTCTAAATCTGCTAAATTGCGAAAATATCCAAGGATGTCCAGAGGTTTGGGGTAAGTTGGACAGATTGAGTTTGTATGGGAGTGGGATAACAGAACTTCCTCCATGTTGTGGATTTAAATCTCTTAGAGAACTCAATCTGGTACATTGCAGTAATGTGACCCAGTTTCCAGATTTTTGTACAAATCTAGAGCGGTTATACTTAAAAAAAACTGGCATTAAGGAGATCCCTTCATCTGTGGAGTTTCTCAATAAACTTGATTACTTGTGCTTGTGTTACAACGGATCTCTCTCTAGTATTTCAAGCAACATCTGGACATTGAAATCTCTTAAGACTCTTCGAATTTCTAATCAGGGGAGCATCCCAAGAATCATGGAGGTCAATGGTAGTGGTCTACGGGAATTTCATTTTACGGACGGGAATTCTATCGCGAGTCTTCCAGAGGGCATGTGTAACTTGAAATCACTGTGCAAATTGGAGATACTTCCTTGCTGGAGGCTTCGATCTATACCAGAGCTTCCCCACTCTCTAGAAGTTCTTGATGTAACTGATTGTGCGGAACTGGAAACCATAACAATAAGCAACTTAAGCAAGTTGAAATCCTTGAGATTTCCAAATTGCTCCAGATTGGATGCAATGGCGTGTCAACAGATCATGCAACATGCATACTTCAGAATTCATCAGGTCTAGCTGTGCCCTTATTGATACTCTTAGTCACATGTATACACACGCACATACTCATTTAATTAACCTTAGACGTTTTGTACTACAGGTAATTAGCTTGCCAGTTGAGGTTGTTTTACCAGGGACTGACATTCCAACTTGGTTTCATCATACAAGTGAGGGAGCTTCTGTAACCGTACGACTGTCTTCAATCAATTCGAATCCCCTCATAGGTATTGCTTTCTGCATATCTATCCGCTCATACGGTGGGATAGGTCATCTCCGGATCAAATGCATATGCCGTGCAAATACTAAAGATGGTCAAAACAACCACCTGACATTGAGATCCATCGTTGTCACACGACTCAATTGTGATGGAGGAGGAGGTTGTCACAAAGTGTACAATCAGATAGCACTACGGTATTTGGAGGACCGGCCAATAATGGAATCCATTCATAAAGTGTTTTCCAGTAAATATTCGGAGGCGACATTTGAGTTCCGTCTTGAATATAGTAGTGTGTGTGAAGTGACGAACTGTGGAGTTTATCTCAAGTTTGATGAGAAATCTTGTGAACGTTCCTTGGAGCAAGAAGATGATAAAGTTAGCTGTTGCCTTGGATCGGTTCGGAATCAAGAAGGCCAGGGGAAGAAGAGACGGAGGAAAGGCGAAAGGAACATGTTAGTGTATGTAGAGGAAGAAGAGTTTTATAGCTGTGACGAAGATTTCTAAGCGGAAGAGAGAGAGAACCTGCAATGCAATGCAAGGCAGGATAATAATATTGTAAAAAAGTAGTTTAGAGGTATTTTATTTATTCGCAATTTTTGTAGGTTTTATATAAAATGAAGCAAGAAGAAAGGAAAAAAAATGGATGGATAAGGGGGCAAGCATGACTTATTGGCTTGTCGGTGCCTCCAATTAATTTCTATTTTCGGTTCCTCAGTTGTAAATGTGGAGTATATCAAATGTATAAACCTAGCCTTATCATGATATTACATGCCTTTTGTAGTTTTGTTAGTGATTCGATAAAGTGGTACAAAAATTTAATGTGAGAGGACTTTAAAAACAACCGGTTATAATGTAATTTTTTTTTGGGTGTTCAAAGTAATTTGGTAACTTTGTACATTATTTCTCATATTTCATTCTACTAGGAATCTCTCATATTTGATTATTTCGTTCTTAATCTGTTTTGAGCAGGAATCTTATTGGATCGTTTACTTGTTTTATTTTCTTTTCAATTTTTAGTTTTAAACAAAATCCTCCGCCCCATTTTTTTCTATTTTGGGAGTGTAACTTTGTTGGCCTATTGCTCTGTTTTTTAACTTTTTAATTTTTTAATTCTGCTTCTGAAAACCGTAAAACAGAAGATGAAATATCTGGTTCTCTTTAATCTCATCGTCTTTTCTTTCCGATCATGGGTCTTCCACTTGGGGTTAAGATATTCCTGTGCCGGAAACTTCATGGGAAGAAAAAAGCTCATACACGTGTTCAAAGACATGAAAGAGAGAAAATTTTGCAGCGGCATTTGCTAATCACGACGGAAGGGCAAAAGAGAAGGAGAAGGTGCTGTGCCGGAGAGCTGGCTTGAGGGAAGCAGCTGGTTTATCTGGGTTGCATTCATACGAGCACAAAGTAAGATTCTTTCCCATTTGATAATAATAATAATAATATATAGACATGTTTCTGTTTTGTTTTGTTAATTTGACTTATAAATCTCAATTCATCTTAGTTGTTAGGTCTGCATCCGGGTTGATATCTTCAAACTATCTCCTAATTATTGTATCAGCAGATGCCGGCCACAAGAAGTATGCAACTATTAATTTAAAATGTAATCTCAACGCTCGGAAAAATTAGATTCTGCACCACCATCTAGGTAGAGAATCCCGACGGAAGGGCAAAATAGAAGGAGAAGGTGCTGTGCCGGAGAGCTGGCTTGAAGGAAGCAGCTGGTTTATCTGGGTTGCATTCATAGGAGCACCAAGTAAGATTCTTTCCCATTTGATAATAATAATATGTAGACATGTTTCTGTTTTGTTTTGTTAATTTGACTTATAAATCTCAATTCATCTTAGTTGATATCTTCAAACTATCTCCTAATTATTGTATCAGCAGATGTCTTACTTTACCAATTGCATTATGCAAATGAAATAATCATCATCACTACCATACAAACATTGCTGTGTGGAACTAAGTCCATGCATTCGTACCTATCCAACATTTAACAACATTAGTTTGCAATTCTAATGACAATTTAAAAGGAGCTTAGTTGGAAATACAATTCTAACACTAGCAACTTGCAATTTTTAAAACAAGTTGAATTTTCATTGTTTTGGTTTTCAAGAAGCAGGAAGTAAACATTTATGCACACACAAAGACTATACCCAAGATAACATTAATTGTATCCTTCCAATATGGCTGCTGCTGCTTCTTTTTCGTCTTCTCGCCCAAATACCAAAGAAGTTCTTAACACTGAGATCTTTGATGTCTTCATCAGTTTTAGAGGGCAGGATACTCGTAATTACTTTACAAGCCATGTCCATTCTGCTTTAAGAAGAAAACAGATCAAAGCCTTCATTGATAGTAAAGACCTCAGGAGTGGAGATGAAATTTCTAGCACTCTTCTCGAAGCAATTGAAGGGTCAAAGCTTTATCTTGTAATCTTTTCTCCTGAGTATGCATCTTCCACTTGGTGCTTGCGAGAACTTGAAAAGATCCTCCAATGCAGGAGACAACACAAGAAACAGGTCATACCTGTGTTCCATAAGGTTGATCCGACACACATAAGACACCAAACTGGAAGCTTTGGAGAAGGCTTCACCAAAGTTAAAGCAAGGGCGAAGGAAGAGCAGGTACAACACTGGAAAGCTGCCTTGAAGGAAGCAGCCGATTTATCTGTCCGGCATCAAGATGAGCACAAGTAACATATTCTTTCACACTTTAACTGTTAATAATACTCATTCACACATGACAGATGTTAATTTCTAAATCAAAATCTAGACTGGTGAATTGTTGAATTCCGTGTGAAATTGTTTAGGTTGTTTGGTATGAATTGAATTGAATGCCCTCTGGTGCTCTTTAGAAAACTTTTTTTTATTCTTATTCTTGATGTTAACTTTCTAGGCCTGAATCCGAGTTTATTGATGAACTTGTTGAGTTTGTTTGGAATGAATTGTACCGACTGCCCTCATCAAGTCGTGATAACTCTAAATTTTTGGTTGGAATTGATCCACATGTTGAGAAAGTTATATCTTCATTGTGCTTGGCTTCCCCACAAGTCCGTAGTGTTGGATTGTGGGGCATGGGTGGTTGATTGAGTGCTAATATGCTGAATTAATCACCATTTTTTCCTGTTATTTTGGATGGTGATTCCACTGATTGTATGTACTTTTCACCTTTTTTGCAGAGAGTAGGTTACAAAGCCTAAATATTAAAAAGATGCTGAAAATTGGTACAAAGCTTGAAGTTCTGTGAAAGACGAGGAAAGAAGGCAGCGGCAAACTCAACATATTGATTTTGACCATGCTGGTTAATTGTTGCAAGCCTAAATTAATCAAACAGCAGCCAAGAGATCAAAGGAATTGTGAAGAGAAGGAACAAAGGCTGAATATTAACACGTTATGCATTCATCTAGTCAGAGATTGCCAGTGGGCTTGGGCCCATGATGAGAGGAGAGGGACGCGTACTGGAATTGTGAAAGAATCATACTTTGTAATTAGTTGAAACATAATAATTAGTTTAATAATTATCTAAATCCTATTTTTTAGGAATTTGAGTTGGACTTGGTTTGTTAAATACCTAGCAGGAAAGAAAGAGATCATCTTCTCTTCCAGGATTACAAATTCGGCTACTGTTCTAAGATTTCAATATATTATTCTTTTCTTCTTTATTCCTTGATTTAATTAATTCATGCACAATACTTTATTAGGAAAAACAACAATTGCTGAAGCTGTATTTGATTGTATTCGTACACAATTTCAAAGCTCCCATTTTTGTAGAAATGTTAGAGAGGAATTAAATCGGTTTGGTGAAAGTGCTTTCTGGAACAAAGTCCTTTCAGAAATACTTTAGGAAAAGAACTCGCTTAATCTCAGTTTAAGGCATGATTTTGTAAGGAAAAGACTTGCTCGTAAAAGGGTTTTTATTGTTTTTGATGATGTTGAAAGTTCAGGGTTACTAAAATTGGAAGATTTGTTGGACCACCATTGTTTGTTTGGTGCTGGAAGTAAAATTCTAGTGACAAGTAGAGACATCCAAGTGCTAGTGAAGTTAGAAAAAATGGATGATGCACTAAAACTATTTAGCAAGCAGGCCTTTCATAATGAATGCCCTGCAGATGGGTTCATGGAGTTATCTAGAGGGGTGGTAGATTATGCTGAAGGAAATCCATTGGCTCTGAAAGTTTTGGGCTCTTCCTTGATTTCCCAAGACAAAAAGTACTGGGAAAGTGAGTTAAAGAAAATGAATGATCTCGCAATATCATCATTATCATCACGAATCATGTCTGGAATGGGCAGCTCAGGTGGGTTTTCCACGGCGGTGACTGAGATTGGAGGTGGCAGCAATGTTTTTGGTTTGTCCGCAACCAGTGTTCTCAAAATCAACAAAGGAGACATCACCAAATGGTTTGTTGACGGCTCATCTGACGCTATTGTGAGTACTAACCAGGGGATTTCCTTCATTTCTTTGCCTTTTACTTTCTGGCATGTTTTGTTTAGATTGGACATGCTACCAACTGTATTGGGTACTAGTTGTTTGTGTAAAAAAGGGGTTATCTTTGTTCTTCAGAATTGAGATTGTGGGAATGACTGCTTCCTGGAACCAATATAGGAAGATTGTAGCGGAATTCTCACAGTCTCTACTGGATTACAGTCTGTACTCTAGGCAGCAGTAGTTTTATTAGTCGAGGCCTAAACCTTATTTTCTATATTTCATCTCATTTATTGGCTTTTGGGTTACAGTTCATCTTCCAAAATGAGTTTTGGGTTTTTCTCGGAAAAAAGTGGAGTACTCAGTTGTAAGTTTGTAACGGATCAAGTGGTTAAGCGACTTGAGAGAGTTTTGCAGATCAGTAGACCCTTTTCAATGTAGAGATGATTCTTTTTTTACTGCTTTCCTTCTTTATAATTTGATTGAATGAAACACTGTAAGAGAAAAAGAAATATAAGTTCGAAAAAGTTGGATCCTGCACTAGATGTATGGAAGAGATCCAAGGCACTACGTTTGCTGAATGCTGGCTAGTGAGTGATGAAACACATCCAGTGTCTAATAAACAGAGTTCCATAAGAGCCTGTAGAAAGAATCCTATTCTTTAGCAATATTCTTGGATGGAATGTTTATAAGAAATTCTGTAATTCCTTGCACATAGTGCAATGGAGCAATTCAATTTCCTTGAGGTTTGGAGTCTATAATGGTTGAATTTGCAGGCTCCTGATGACTTAAACAGCATTATCAAGTTCTCTTTTCTCTTGGAAATAGTGGACCAAATATGCATTAATCGGACTATCATCTCTACCTAGGTTAACCCAGCTAATGAGAGAATGCTTGGAGGAGGAGGTGCTGATGGAGGTATCCTATATAATTTAATTTTCAGTTTATTCAAATGTTACTTGTATTTTATATCAATTTGCTAAATGCTAACGAATGTGGATGCACTTTGTTAGCAATACATAGGGCTGCTGGGCCTGAACTTCGACATGCATGCTACACTGTCCCTGAGGTTCGACCTGAAGTTCGTTGCCCAACAGGAGAAGCAAGAATTACCCCGTATGTGCTTGTTGTTTAATATTTGCTATGTTCTTTGCGCTTTTTAATTGAAGCTGTTTATCCTGTATCGGACAAATATAACAAGTTGGATATATGCAGGGGTTTCAAATTGCCTTCATCTCATGTGATTCACACTGTTGGCCCTATCTATGACGTTGGTAGTAACCCTGCCACCTCACTGAAAAGCGCATACAGGTATCATATTATCACCTTGACTTTCTCCTTTATATCTAGTTATCTTTTTTTTTATGGACTTTATATCTAGTTGTCTTGTTCTTCACTGAGGAAAGGTCTCTTGTTTACTCCTCATGGCTACAGGAACAGCTTAGTTGTAGCCAAAGATAACAATATCAAATGCATTGCATTTCCTGCAATATCTTGTGGGATGTAAGTTGACTTTTATCTTGGTGTTTCTCTTGTTTCATGGAATGTACAAGTATAGATATGAGGGATTAAGATAGAGGGGCTAAGGATTCATGCAAATAGATTGGAAATTGATACTCTTCACAAGTTTTTTGCTGTTTGAGAGCTGTCATTTATCCCTTCAATGAGTTGACCGGTCAAAATTTTGCATTTATGATGTTGACTTAATGCTTTGATTTTCATGGTCACTAGAAGGGTAGCAGCTGAAACCATTTTTAGTCATCTTCAATTACAGATTCTGAATATCGCTGGATTAAGTATTCTTAACCTGTCTTGATAAGATCATATATATCCCTTTCTAATTTTCTCTCTTTTCTTTAAGGTATCCTTTTGAGGAAGCAGCTACTGTGGCAATATCTACTATCAAAGAATTTCCAAATGACTTCAAAGAGGTAAATCCTGTTTACAGTGCTGCTTCATGGTTGGCACCTAATTCACTTCTCTTCTATAATTGATTGTGGCTTTTTATGTGATGGATTTGTTGTCGTTTTTTGAACTTCCATTCTCTTAGCTTTATTGGATATGGTTCATGAATAAAAGCTCTAGGAAGCTGCAATGTGGGAGATCTAGATACAAACTGGATATCTCATTGATCTCACTCGACCTCTAGTTATATTCTTCTTCACATTGTCCTTCCGTTTAGATACCGTATTGCATTTTGATCTGTGTCTTTAGATTCTAATTCTTTAAAATCTTATAAGCATTTAAAATTTCTGCTGTTACTTCCAGGTGCATTTCGCCCTATTCGCTGATGACATTTACAATGTTTGGTTGAAGAAAGCTAAGGAGCTGCTCCAAATCGTAGTTCTCAAGGAACCTGGACGCGGTTGCCCACTCTTTGGATCTCAGGAAATGGAGGCTCATTATTTTCTACAAGCTGCAATGATGCTAGTACGAGTAGCAGGGTTTTAAAAACTGAATCGGAAAGCAAACCGGAAATGAAAATTTCTGATTCGATCGGGTTCGACCGAATTGACCCATTGGACCGTTCATATATCGAACCGTTCAATATTAGATAATTCAACCGGTAAATTTTCATATTTTGATGTGCCGGCCCATATCTATAATGGGCTGGCCCATCAAATTTATCCATAATTTTTTTTTTAAAAATCCAATACCTTAAAAGACGTGGTTTCCTTTTCTTTAAATTTCAATACCTGTAACGGTTTCCTCTTCTTCTTCTTTTAATAATTTTTATTCATTTATTTAACTAAAAATATATAGTGATGGTAATGATAAAGGCTTAAATATTTGATTTTTCTAATTGAGGCTATAAAATATTTTCCAATACATCTTAGTTATGTGTAAAAATAATAAAAGAAAAAAGAGTAAGAGAGAAAAAAAAATTTAAAAAAATAAGAAAAATAAAATAAAATTATAAGAGAGAAATAACTCTCACAATTTCATTAATTGATCAAATCGATAAATACTCTTACCTAATTATAAAAAATAAAAATTCAGTAATTATAGTGATGAAAATAAAATTAAACTTTATTCGTAAACTTACTCAACTCATTTGTGAATCAAAGTGCAATAAAATAAAATTGTGTGCGTCCAAACACGAGCTTAAGCGGCCAATCCAGAACCTACACGGCCAAACCAGAGCCTAAACGGCCAAACCCGTGCCTAAACGGCCAAACTCGAACCTAAATGTCCAAACCCGAACTTAAGCAGTTAAACGCTAATTTTTTTTGTGTCAAACTTGGTCAAATATGATATTATTAGTCTTATTAATAATGAATTATATTTAAATAGTTTAATAAGTGAGTATTGGTTAATTGAGTATAAATGGTTATGAATCTTCGTTTAAAAAATTATATGGATAATAAATAGGTATGATATCATACCCAGACTCATTTAATCCAGCCATAGCAGAGGAAGGATTTTATAGCTCTGAGGAAGATAGTTGAGTACTGCAGCAGAAAAAGAGAACCTGCAATGCAGAGCAATGGGAGGATAACAATGTTGTGAAACAGGAACCAACAATGGTTTCTTTCTGCGCCTACTTCTTGGTCTTTTCTTCTTTTCATTCCTTTTTTTCTTAGCCTCTGTATGGGATGAAGGATTAGGAGAGGGAAGGAAAGGAAGAGAAAGGAAATTTTTAAATTTTCCTTTGTATGGGAAAAAATTATTCAAAGGAATCAAAGAGAAAGGAAGAAAATAGGGAGTAAATAAATTATAAAAATTTCCTCCCTGGTCCACACAAAATTTCCTCCCAAAAGTGGGAGGAAACGGAAGGAACTGAGGGGAAATAGAAATTTATTCCGTTATTATCCCATCACCATCACCAACCACTACACATATCCGATTTCGACCACACTCAACATCACCTCTGTTTTCAAGCTTCATCTTCTTCCCTGGGTCGTCGCGACCAAGGACAAAACCAATGATGGGGAAATACAAAAAACGTCATCTTGCTTTTTGGGTGGTTTTCAGTCCTTTTCTCCTTCTTCTTTCCCTCCTTCCGGCTGCAAAATCCGACGACGCAGCGGTGATGATGAAGCTGAGAGATGAGTTGGGCAACCCAGCAAGTCTTAACTGGGCTGGGTCCAACCTATGTAATCCTGAGTGGGATCATGTCACATGCGACAAAGGCACTGGCCGGATCCAAGCCATCCAAATCAGAAACCAGAAATTGGCGAACTCAGTGACCTCACTGAGTTAACTATCTTCGAGGTCATGAACAACCAACTCACCGGACCAATCCCCAGTCTTGCAGGCCTAAGCCAGCTCCAGCGCATCCTCTTGAACGGCAACAAGTTCTCTTCAATCCCTGCCGATTTCTTCCAGGGAATGACCTCTCTATTTCCTCATCTCCGTTGTAACTTTTCCTTATTATTTGTGCCAGTGGTAATTTATTGATCAGAACAAGGATCACCTCATCCAATTACACAATGATGGGTGTAGTGTTTCAAGCCCCAAAGCTGGATCATCTTGCTCTCTATTGCAACTAGATTTGTTTGAAATAATTGGATGTTTAATTATTTCAAACAGTCTGTTCTGTGAATAAAGTTAAAATTGTAAAATCAAATTTTTTCTTTTTATTGTTGTCATCAATAAAATTAAAATTTCCTTCCTTTTTCCCTTGTATATAAAGATGCAGCTATACAAGGGAATTTCTCTACAAGTTCCCTTCCTTTCCTTTCCTTTCCCTAGTTAAATTTCCCCTCTTTTATTCCGTGCATTTTAGTTTCCATACAAAGCATTAAAAAGAATTCTAAACCAAAAAAAAAGGAAAATCTTTGTTCATAGACCAAAGGGTAAGCATTGAAAAACAACAAATTTCTTGGAGTTATAAATTGTAATAGTATCCTCTTCGAAATTGGAGTGATTTTGTATAATATCCTCGGCTTCCTCCAAATCGTTTACTTCTTACTAAAACTATATTATAAGTAAGTAATTATATATATAAAAAAAATGTTGCAGAACATTGCAAGCATAGTTGAAGTTTTCATTATCTTGTCATGAGCAGAAGAAACAGGTCATTCCTGTGTTCCATAAGGTTCATTAGGAGAGGTTCATTAGGAGAAGGGTTCGCCAAAGTTAAAGCATTGGCGAAGGAAGAGCAGGTACAGAGCTATCCCAAAGCTGGATAGCTCCTTGAAGGCAGCAGCCGATTTATCTGGCCGGCATCAAGATGAGCACAAGTAACACATTCTTCACACTTTAACTGTTAATAATACGCAAGCACATGACAATTAATTTCTAAATAAAAATCTTGACCGGTGAATCATTGACTACTACTGTATAAAATTTGTTTTTTTTCTTCTAATACTGCATGAAATTTGTCGAGGTTGTTTGGTACGAAAGATTTGAATGCCTTCCGGTGCTTTTTAAGATTTTGTTTTCCAAGAAAAATCCTGATCATTAACAACTTTTTGTTCCTGATGTTAATTTTCTAGGTCTAAATCCGAGTTCATTGAAGAACTTGCTGAGTTTGTTTGAAATGATCATACAGCATATGAATAAGTGAGTTAAGAAAGTTGAGATCCTGGAGGTTTCCGAATTGGTTTGGATTGGATGCTATGGGACTGGAGCGGATCATACAGCAGACATACTCCAGAATTCATCAGGTCAATGCCGTAACTCTCTATGACACTTGTACACACACTCTTTCGATTGACTTAATAGTTTTCCCACCAGATTTGTGTACTACAGTTGGCCTTGCCAGTTGAAGTTGTTTTACCAGGGAGTGACATTCCAACATGGTTCCGTCATACAAGCCAGGGAGATTCTGTAACCGTACAACTGTCCTCAGTGTATGTGGGCATTGGTTTTTATCCACTCACTAGGTGGTATAGCTGATCTCCTGATCAAATGCAAATGTCGCGCATATGCTGATAACGGTGAAGACAATCACCTTACATTGAAATCAATTGTTGTCACGCGGCTCAGATATGTTGAACGAGGTAATAATCAGGTAGGTACTGCAGTATTTCCAGGATTCTCGGACATTGGAATCCATGCATAAAGTGTCTTCCAATGAATATTCTGAGGTAACGTTTGAATTCTGTCATCACTGTACTGAGTGGTATGAGGTGACAAAGTGTGGTGGTGAGTCTTTCTCATTTTTGATGAGAGATCTTGTGCGGGATTGTCCTCCTTGGAAGCTTGGAGAAATTGTCCATAATTGCCTGATCTTTTTAGTTCCTTTGTAGTTTGTACCGTTTCTTTGAATTTCCTTTGTAATATCATTTCAACATTACAAATTTCAGCATCAATGTTCTGGAAACCATTTGCTATATATCATCCCTATCTTCATGGTATTTTTATTAGTGAATGATAGATTTTCACCAATTAAGAAAAGCCCACTGATATTTGTTGAACTTGAGATTTTCTCAAGCATTGTGAAAATCCAATCTTTAGAGATGGTGAAAATCGTGCAAAAGATCATAACTGTGTTCTACAACCGTAATCCGTCGGATGTAAGACGTCAAAGAGAGGACGTTTAGCAGCGGCATTTGCTAATCACGACGAAAGGGAGAAGGAGAAGAAGGTGCCGCTGCGCTGGAGAGCTGGCTTGTCTTGAGGAAAGCAGCCGGTTTATTGTCTTGTCATCGACCATACGTATTTTCTTGCCAGCTGTCTATGCTTGGTTATATTATCAACATTCAAATTGATGGGATCATTTCATAAATCAACCACTTTAGAAAAAGACTTGCTTTTGCTGTTCACGTTTCTTTTTTATTTCTTGCACCATAAGCAATCCTACAAATTTATTTTAAAAAAAAAAAAAACTGACTTTACTTTTAGTATCTTTTTGCTCAGTGCTGTTCCGCATATACATCTTTCACTTGAACAGGAAGTAAAAATCATCCGCACACACGTACTCATTTAATTAACCTTAGATGTTTTGTATTACAGGTAATTAGCTTGCAAGTTGAGGCTGTTTTATCTGGGGCATTTAGTGACATGGCAACATGGTTTCAGCATACAAGTGAGGGAGCTTCCGTAACTGTACAACTGCCTTCAATCAATTCTAATCCCCTCATAGGTATTGCTTTCTGCACATCTATCCGCTCAATTACTGCAGCTGGGAAAGAGAGCCTGCAGTGAAAGAGTCTCAATTATTTTGGGCTCTTTTCTCTCTTTTTTTCATCCCTGGACTCCAAAGTCTGTTCTTCGTATTTACAAGGTTTATTATTATTATTTTTTTAAATTTGTCATCACCCTTTTTCACTAAATTCCTATTTTTTTCTTCATAAATAATTCCATATTTTTGTCATTTTGTATCAAATATCCCCCTGTATGTTTTCACTTGGTGTTATACGGTAAATACATAGGTAGTGTTTTTTATTTATTTTATGTAATGTTATTTTCCCCATCAAATCACTTTCATAAGATAGTGATTCGAGAGTGATTGCGAAAAAAAGTTAGATTATTATATTTGAATGACATTTAAAATTCTTAAGAATATTATTATGTTTCTTGTATACTCCAGAATTTTAAAAGAAACTAAAAAAGATATTACTTTATCCTTAAATAGTAATTATTTATTTTATTTTATATATTCTCAAATTAGTATGGTTGATTTTTTTGGTAAAATAAAATTTCTGTTAATTTTTTTTGTTATTTACAGCTCGTTTGGAATCTCAAATTTATTAGAAAATGAGATGATTTGATTTCAAATGTATTTTTTGGTAAATAAGAGTTTAAGTCACACTTATTTATTTTTTATCAGAAAGTAAATTTCATTAAAATAAATCAGATTTGTATAGAATTTTTTTGAGGTTTTACTTAAAATATTAAAATTACAAACATAACCTTAACGAACAAATGGAAAAGGGATTACAGAATGAAAAGTGGGAAAGAGGATGAGTGGGAATGAGTATCCCCATAGATTTGTTTACTATTTTTACTCCAAGAATGAGAACAAAAAGGGGAAAAACTTTATTTTATTTGATATAAGAATTAAAGAAAGCGTATAAATATGTAAATTGTCTCCAATACCCTTTTATTATTGATTATTATTTTTTAATCTATTTATGATATTAACATTACAAATAAATTCAATCAAACATCTCAATATTTTTGTCAATATAATAATTAGTTTTTGTTATGAAACTCATTTTGTATGCTACCGTGCTTAATTATAATATTTACATAATAAACGTGTTATTGTCTATTTCTTTTAAGAGTAATTATTTCATATCTACACTTTCCTAATAATTTTATTAATCTTTTTCAAATATTATTCGGTTTAAAAAAAAAGATAACAAAACTTTTGATATGCTAGTAATATTCTTGTTATATAGTTGTGATGAAGATTTAATCACAAAACTCAACCATAATATGATTTTTTTATCATTGCATTTAACCCGGAAAGTAGTTATATTTTATTTATTATTATTATAATATTAGGGATCGAACTCACGACATATGTTATAAGATAACATGTACTAACTGATTAAATTACAACCTTATGTGTCGAACAAAATCCTCTAATGATTCTTTTTCTGTTAATTAAAAGTAAAATTCAAATTAAAAAATTTGGTTGGCATATCATAATCAGTCTTGACTAGAAATAGAGCACGTAAATTAATTAGATAGTGGCAAGCAATACGTTTATCATAACCGCGTAGTAGGAAACATCACAATATTTGCTAGCTTCTTGAAGTCGAATATAATATGAATGGAATGGTAGAGAGGTGGTTATATATATGTTTTATCAAATATATATCAGTTATACATTCATGGATGATTCAAATACGACACCTCCATGTTTTTCTTCTTCTAATTTTTTGCAAAAAAAAAAAATGTTGCACATTTCAACTCTTAAGCGAATCTTTTATTTATTACACAAAAATAGTAAAATTGAAAACATGATAGTTACAAAACATCAAAGTAATAATTAAAGAAAAAAATTATTATTTAATCAGCACTGATATTGGTGATGGTTTGATTCATTAAAAAGACCTTATGTTATAAGAACTATTGTTTCAAGTACCTTACAAGTTTGACACTTTTTTGAATTTGAGAAATATTGTGAGTGACTTCAGTTTGCCATAATTTTTAATTTGAGATATTTTAGTTCAATGGTGATTTATGAATTCATTTCTATTATATTTAAAGATATTCCAAACAACTGAAATGAAATCTAATTTTTTTTTTGAAAAACCAAGCATAAGAATTTACTATGAAATGATTTCATTTTTACTAATTAAATTGAAATGAATTATTTTCCGATGAAGAATTGATTCTAATATGGTATTAGCAGTTTTTAACTAAATATATACAAAATACAATATCAAGTTACTCTTTAATAATGAAGCATATCATACTTTTAACCTATTATAAAATACCAAAAATTAATTACACTAAACTATTTTATTAGTTACATAAATTAATAATCAAAATAAATATTATTAAAAGAAGAAAATAAATTTCATAAATCGTAACTTCATATTTATAGACTAAAAAGTTAATAACTTAAACATGTAGCAAGAAGTATGCAACTATTAATTTAAAATGTAATCTCTACGCTCGGAAAAATTAGATTCTGCACCATCTAGGTAGAGAATCACGACGGAAGGGCAAAAGAGAAGGAGAAGGAGAAGGTGCTGTGCTTGAAGGAAGCAGCTGGTTTATCTGGGTTGCATTCATAGGAGCACAAAGTAAGATTCTTTCCCATTTGATAATAATAATATGTAGACATGTTTCTGTTTTGTTTTGTTAATTTGACTTAGAAATCTCAATTCATCTTAGTTGTTAGGTCTGCATCCGGGTTGATATCTTCAAGCTATCTCCTAATTATTGTATCAGCAGATGTCTTACTTGGACTTTTTAGAGGTTACCAATTGCATTATTCAAATGAAATAATCATCATCACTACCATACAAACACTGCTGTGTGGAACTTCTCCGCATGGACTAAGTCCATGCATTCGTACCTATCCAACATTTAACAACATTAGTTTGCAATTCTAATGACAATTTAAAATGAGGTTAGTTGGAAATACAATTCTAACACTAGCAACTTGCAATTTTTAAAACAAGTTGAATTTTCATTGTTTTGGTTTTCAAGAAGCAGGAAGTAAACATTTATGCACACGCAGAGACTTTACCCAAGATAACATTAATTGTATCCTTCCAATATGTCTGCTGCTGCTGCCTCTTCTTCTTCTTCTCACCCAAATACCATTGGTGTTCCTAACTCTGAGGTCTTTGATGTCTTCATCAGTTTTAGAGGGAAGGACACTCGTAATAGTTTTACAAGCCATGTCCATTCTGCTTTAACAAGAAAACAGATCAAAGCCTTCATTGATAGTAAAGACCTCAGGAGTGGAGATGAAATTTCTGGCGCTCTTCTCGATGCAATTGAAGGGTCAAAGCTTTATCTTGTAATCTTTTCTCCTGAGTATGCATCTTCCACTTGGTGCTTGCGAGAACTTGAAAAGATCCTCCAATGCAGGAGACAACACAAGAAACAGGTCATACCTGTGTTCCATAAGGTTGATCCGACACACATAAGAAACCAAACTGAAAGCTTTGGAGAAGGCTTCACCAAAGTTAAAGCAAAGGCGAAGGAAGAGCAGGTACAACGCTGGAAAGCTGCCTTGAAGGAAGCAGCCAATTTATCTGGCCGGCATCAAGATGAGCACAAGTAACATATTCTTTCACACTTTAACTGTTAATAATGCTCATGCACACATGACAGGTGTTAATTTCTAAATCAAAATCTAGACTGGTGAATTGTTGAATTCCATGTGAAATTGTTTAGGTTGTTTGGTATGAATTGAATTGAATGCCCTCTGGTGCTCTTTTAGAAAACTTCTTTTTAAAGAAGAAAAAATTAAATCTTGAGCACTAACAATTTTTTATTCTTGATGTTAATTTTCTAGGTCTGAATCCGAGTTTATTGAAAAACTTGCTAAGTTTGTTTGGGATGAATTGTATCGACTGCCCTCATCAAGTCGTGATAACTCCAAATATTTTGTTGGAATTGATCCACATGTTGAGAAAGTTATATCTTCACTGTGGTTGGCTTCCCCACAAGTCCGTAGTGTTGGATTGTGGGGCATGGGTGGTGTAGGAAAAACAACAATTGCTGAAGCTGTATTTCATCGTATTCGTACACAATTTCAGAGCTCCCATTTTTTTAGAAATGTTAGAGAGGAATTAAATAGGTTTGGTGAAACTGCTTTCTGGAACAAAGTCCTTTCAGAAATACTTGACGAAAAGAACTCACGTAATCTCAGTTTAAGGCATGATTTTGTAAGGGAAAGGCTTGCTGGTAAAAAGGTTTTTATTGTTTTCGATGATGTGGAAAGTTCAGGGTTTCTAAAATTGGAAGATTTGTCTCACCGCCATAAATTGTTTGGTGCTGGAAGTAAAATTCTAGTGACAAGTAGAGACAGGCAAGTGCTAGCGAACTTAGAAGTTGATGAGAAGTGTGAAGTAGTAGGATTGAAAGAGGATGATGCACTAAAACTATTTAGCAAGCAGGCCTTTCATAATGAATGCCCTGCAGATGGGTTCACGGAGTTATCTAAACGGGTGGTAGATTATGCTGAAGGAAATCCATTGGCTTTGAAAGTTTTGGGTTCTGCTCTGTTTGCCCAAGACAAAAAGTATTGGGAAAGTAAGTTGAAAGAAATGGAAAGTTTTATTGACAAGAGCATTTTGAATGTACTGAGAGTCAGTTTTGATGGACTTTCTGATGCGGAAAAAGAAATTTTTCTTGATATTGCATGCTTATTCCAGGGCCAGGACGAGGATGAGGTCACAGAGTCGTTAAAATGTTACTTTTCTTCTGCTTACTATTATTCTCCTCTCAGTTGTATAACTAATTTGAAGAATAAATCTCTGCTAAAGATTTCTTGGGGCAAGAGGCTAGAGGTACATCATTTATTACAAGAAATGAGTTGGAAAATTGAACGTGAACAATCTAAGCGTAAAAGACTTCATATTCCAGTGGATATTGATTATCTATTGACAAAGAATGAGGTAAGACATTCAGCCACGAATTTCTCTTCTGCTTTTCCTCGTTACCTTCCTCACTAAATTTGCTTTGTTTTTTGAGAGAAACATTGTGCAAACACTAATCTTCTAACTTTGCTTATCAGGGGACCAATGAAATTCTAAGCATTGTCATAGACCTCTCTTCTTCAAGAGATGCGTCGGCTGTTGATTGTGCGCGCTCTGTAGAAATGCTGAAAAAGATGGTTAATCTTCGTGTCCTCAAAGTCTATGGTAGAAATGAAGAGTTTCCGGAGCATGTCCTGCACCTTGTGTCCAATACCTTAAGGTATGTCCATTGGGAGATGTTTTCACAGAAATCTTTGCCGCCAACATTTGATCTTCCAGATCTTGTCAAGTTTTGCTTACCAAGTAGCAACATTGAGCGACTAGATTTGGGACAGGTATTCTCTTAAAATTAACTCATCACATTTTTTTAAATTTGCATACTGGAATTGGTGTTGGCACACAACATTTTTGACTTGGTAGATTTGGGGTTTCATTTCACCAATATTTACTTACATTTCATCAGTTTATTATTGTTACAATTCATCCGGTATTGATTATTGTACTGATATTTAAGTTTCTATTTATAATTATATGATATATTTGTTTTCTTATTTCCCTAGCATGCACGAAGCACGATGGTTATTGTTGTTATGGTTTGATAGATGATACGTCAATTGTCTCTACCTTTTTGTGGCTCATGATTTTCTAGTTTTCCTTTCAAAAAGAGTAGTTATGTTTAGTAGAATTATATTTTGCTTTCACGTTTGGGTTCTTCTAGTCTGGAAATTCATGTCAAAGGGAAAATGATAAATAGGCAACCTCTCATTCCAAAAATCATGGATGTCCTTACTTTTCAATTTGGGTACTATTTTTACCAGATTAACTTTAATGTTAACCGCCAAAAGTCATTGCTCCCTTTATGGTTTATACTACACCCAAAAATCATGATTTTCTTTTTGTATTCTTTATTTCAGAGAAGTTCTGTTAATTCTTTTTATCATATTATGTTTTCCTATAGGAATTGGTGAACCTAAGATGGTTGGACCTCAAAAAATGTCCTCACTTGGTCGAATCCCCTGATTTGTCAAAGGCCAGGGGCATTGAGTATCTGGATCTTAGTGCATGCGAAAGTTTACGTAAACTTCACCCTTCTACCGGATATCTTACCAAGCTGGAAGTACTCAATCTCCGATTGTGTGGCGTACTCGAGACACTCCCAGACAAGTTTGATTCTGAAGCTCTTAGAGTTCTAGACCTGGAACTATGCTCTAGGATCCAAGGATGTCCAGAGGTTTTGGGTAAGTTGGAAATATTGAGCTTGCAAGGGAGTGGGATAACAGAACTGCCTCGATGTTTTGGATTCGAATCTCTTAGAGAACTCAGTCTGTCATACTGCTCGAATGTGACCAAGTTTCCAGATTTTTGTACAAATCTGGAGACGTTAATCTTAGAAGAAACTGGCATTAAGGAGATCCCTTCATCTGTGAAGTTTCTCAATAAACTTGAATTCTTGAACTTGTCTCACAATTGGCGTCTCTCTAGCATTTCAAGCAACATCTGGGCATTGGAATCTCTTAAGACTCTCTATCTAATTGGTAATCAGGGGTGCATCCCAAGAATCATGGAGGTCAATAGTAGTCTACAGAAACTTCATTTTAGTAAATCGCTGTGGGAATTGGAGATACTTCCAGAGGGGATGTGTAACTTGAAATCGCTGTGCGAATTGGAGATACTTCATTGCTGGAGGCTTCCATCTATACCAGAGCTTCCCCATTCTCTAGAAGTTCTTTATGTAACTGACTGTTGGGAACTGGAAACCATAACAATAAGCAACTTAAGCAAGTTGAAATCCGTGAGCTTTCCACATTGCTCCAGATTGGATGCAACGTCGTGTCAACAGATCATGCAACATGCATACTCCAGAATTCATCAGGTCTAGCTGTGCCCTTATTGATACTCTTAGTCACATGTACACACACTCGCATACTCATTTAATTAACCTTAGATGTTTTGTACTGCAGGAAATTAGCTTGCCAGTTGATGTTATTTTACCAGGGACTGACATTCCAACTTGGTTTCATCATACAAGTGAGGGAGCTTCTGTAACCGTACGACTGCCTTCAATCAATTCGAATCCCCTCATAGGTATTGGTTTCTGCATATCTATCCGCTCATACCGTAGTATAGGTGCTCTCGCGATCATATGCATATGCCGTGCAAATACTAAAGATGGTGTATGCATTCTTCGCATACTCAATTTTGGTTACGGAGACAAAACGCCCAATCACATAGTACTATGGTATTTTGAGGACTGGACATCAATGGAATACATTCATGAAATGTCTTCCAGTAAATATTCGGAGGCGACATTTAAGTTCCTTCCTATATGTAGTAGTGACTTGTGTGAAGTGACGAACTGTGGAGTGTATCTCAAGTTTGATGAGAAATTGTTGGAATCAACACCAACCTTGGCGTTATCCAACCCGTAAAGACAAGGGCAGCGTCCAACCCGTAAGGACAAGGGAGTCAGCGTCATCAAGCTTAGTGTTATTATCAAGCAGCAGCGTCAACTAGCACGGCAGCGTCAGCGTAATCACCATGTTGCACCTCAAGTCAAAGAAAAGAATGGGCTGGAAAGAACTCGTTAACTCCTTTTGTCTGATAACGTAATGTCAACGTTATGTTATTAATGTAATATCAACGTTATGTCAACGTAATGTCATTAACGTTATGGTTGTTAACGTAAAGGTACAGAAAGGTGTAGAAGAGTGTAGAATAGATTATAAAAGAATGTCTTGTAAGAATTAGAAGGTGGGAGAACAAACGTTCTCACCCACAGAAAAAATGTGTTCATGGGGGAGCAAGCGTTCCTTGTTCCCACCCAGAAAAAAGAAATCAGGTGTGGATGTTATGAAAAGCATTCCACCCATCAAGAAATGAAATCAGAATGAGAGGAGAAGAGTGTGCAGAGTGATGAAGCGCACACCACTCACTGAGTAAAGTGTGCAAGACACCACTCCCATCATCATCATCAAAGCTTGTGTGATTCTACCAACGTAGATCACATAGAAAAAGAAGAAATCTTTCTGTGTGCGGTTCTACAAACAAGGCTGTAGAACAAAAACTTTTGTATCAAGAAAAAGTTTGTATCTGTAAGTTAAATGAAGTTGAAATTTGTGAGCGTTCCTTGGAGCAAGAAGATGATAAAGTTAACAGATGCCTTGGACCGGTTCAGAATCAAGAAGACTTTTTAGCGGCAGAAGAGACGGAGGAAAGGCATGATGAATCGCAGTATTTGTGTTTGGATTTTTGCGTTTAGTTTTTTGTAAAGTTTTGTACGAGTGGGTTTGTGGGTTAAGTTGATTGTGTTGTTTTCTATTTGAAGGTTTTCTGGTGTAATTTTGATTGTGTGGGATAACTATATTATGGATTGGTTATTTTGTAGGATTTAGGTTCTATACTTTTGTTGCTGTATTGTTGATTTTTGACGTGCTGTTCGACTGTTGTGTGGGACTGCTTTGATGTCGTTGTTCTGATTTTGATGTGTATCTGTGAGAATGAAAATATTTGTGCAGGAGTGTGGAAAGGCCTTAGCTGTTTGGTTATCTTTGCTTGAAGGTCTGATTTTGTACTGAAGTGTTGTGTTGATAGTTTTGTCAATTTGTATACTATGTGAGTAGTATTATAGGTAAATTGTGGAAAGTGTATGTTTATTTGTTTCCAGTGCATTACTCTTGCTGTTTTTTCAGTTGTCGTTTACTTTGTACTATTCCATTAGAGTGGAAGAAGGTCTGGTTTTGTACTGCAGTGTTTTGTTGATAGTTTTTCCAGTTAATTACTCTTGCTGTTTTTCAGTCGTGGACTTTTTTGTCCTGTTCCATTAGAGTGGCAGAAGGTGGGTTTTATATACTGAAGTGTTTGGTGATAGTTTTCTAGTTAATTTGTTAATATGACTATTGTATTATGCATCTATCTTTAATGTTGTTTAACCCATTTGTGTTCATATTTTGTAAGTAATTTCAGGGTATATAATTATGTCTTATTCTGGAAGT
The DNA here is from genome assembly GCA_963691705.1 of Viola odorata. Taxonomy (NCBI): domain Eukaryota; kingdom Viridiplantae; phylum Streptophyta; class Magnoliopsida; order Malpighiales; family Violaceae; genus Viola; species Viola odorata. Next base: position 56,969,573 of record OY829544.1, read on the forward strand.
GATGCCGGGTTGGGAAGAGTGCCTGGCACTAAAGTGAAGAAACCCCAAAATGTGTACATGATGTACGGTTTTATTTGGCGATTGTTGTTTTAGCATTTCAGTTTCCGAAGCATTTAGGTACTGATGAGTGTGTAGGTTATTGTTATTCTTGCGTATTCACTCGGGGTTGTTTATTAATGATGCAGTAACCATATGCAAAATTCAGTGAGGGATAAGAGCGGAGGAGAGAAAAAATTGGTATTGAATCACTTCCTTTTGGTCACTCATGATATTATTTGGATAATATGAATGAGTAATTTTGTGTTTTTTGTTAGACTACAAGGGATGTGTTTGCAGTTGATTTTGTTGCCTCCGTAGAAATGTGAAAAAGTTGTCTAATCTTCGGGTCCTCAAAGTGTATGGTAGTAATGACGAGTTGGCTGAGCATGCCGCTCACCCTGTGTCCATTAATACTTTGAGATGCATCTACTGGGAGATGTTTTCACAGAAATCACTGCCGTCAACATTGATGTTCCAAATCTAGTCAAGTTTAGCTTACCAAGTAGCAACATTGAGCGACTAAATTAGAGACAGGGAAGTTGTTGATGTAACTGCATGCGAGGAACATTATTCTCAAATTAGTATGGTTGATTTTTTTTGGTAAAATAAATTTTCTGTTATTTTTCATTTTGTTATTTACATTTCTTTTGGAATCTCAAATTTATTAAAAAATGAGATGATTTGATTGAGATTATTTATTGATATTAACATTACAAATAAACTCAATCAAACATCTCAATATTTTTGTCAATATAATAATTAGTTTTTGTTATGAAACTCATTTTGTATGCTACTCTGCTTAATTATAATATTTACATAATAAACGGGTTATTGTATATTTCTTTTAAGAGTGATTATTGATATGAACTAATTAATCATTCTTCCCCATATCCCTATAAGATTAAGAGTTGATTTTTTTTAATTATTCTATCTACACTTTCCTAATAATTTTATTAATCTTTTTTTGAATATTATTCGGTTTAAAAAAAAGATAACAAAACTTTTAATATGATAGCAATATTCTTGTTATATAGTTGTTATATAGTCGGTTAAATTACATCCATATGTGTTGAACAAAATCCTCTAATCATTCTTTTTCTGTTAATTAAAAGTAATATTCAAATTAAAAAATTTGGTTGGCATATCATAATCAGTCTTGACTAGAAGAAATAGAGCAAGTAAGTTAATTAGATAGTGGCAAGTAAATTAATTAGATAGTGGCAAACATATATATATATAGCCAATAGACTGTCGGCTTGATGGTTGGTCATCATCGAGAATCAAACTTGTTTGCTTGTACCTTCTTACCAAACAAAAGCAAGTAAAATAAAACAATTTGATAAGTAAATAAATATATATTGGCGGGATTTTTAATCGAATCACATAACCTATCAGTTATACATACATGGATGATTCAAATCCTGCACCTTCATGTTTTTCTTCTTATTTTTTGGAAAAAAGTTGTTGCACATTTCAACTCTTAAGCGAATCTTTTATGTATTACACAAAAATAGTAAAATTGAAAACATGATAGTTACAAATGAAACAATCACCATCACTACCATACAAACACTGCTGTGTGGAACTTCTCCGCATGGACTTAGTCCATGCATTCGTACCTATCCAACATTTAACAGCATTAGTTTGCAATTCTAATGACAATTTAAAAACAGGTTAGTTGGAAATACAATTTTTAAAACAAGTTGAATTTTCATTGTTTTGGTTTTCAAGAAGCAGGAAGGAAACATTTATGCACAAACAGAGACTATACCCAAGATAACATTAATTGTATCCTTCCAATATGGCTGCTGCTGCTTCTTCTTCGTCTTCTCGCCCAAACACCAATGAAGTTCTTAACCCTGAGAATTTTGATGTCTTCATCAGTTTTAGAGGGGAAGACACTCGTTATAATTTTACAAGTGATGGGTGCCGAAACCAACAAAAATAAATCATATAATTCACCATGCACAATTAATTAAAACTGTAGCAAGTGGTAAAAGGATCGAACCACAGGGATTTCTGGACAATAATAATTTCTGTTAAAAGGCCGAAATAGTAACAGTGGTAAATACCAATAATGGGGGTTTTTGTGTTGCAATTTAAATAACAAACAGAGAGAATAGAAACAGTAAATAAATGGTATTTAGAAGAACTCAGATGATGATAAATTCCAGATAAAGACTCTTTTCGGGTCACGATTCATAAATGTCGATCATTGATGCAAGTGTTTTCAAAACCAAATTTAATAGAAAAGCTATAGAGACCAGCGGTACTCTGAGTCTCCTGCTGTCCTCCTACTCAAGATTCCTAAGGCGGTACTCCTACTAGGATCCCTAACCGTTCAATAACTTTAAAGCGGTACTCCTAATAAAGTTTAATAAAGTTTAATTGAAGGGTTGATTAAACACGGGGAAAGACCTTTCCCGATCTAGAAAAGAATTTCTTCTACTCCTATAAACCGGATTCTACCCTTTTCTAATTAGATCTTACATTAATTAGTTACCTACAGATTCCTATCAACGATGTAGAATCCAACGTTTCTAAGAAAATATGTAATCATTCATATTTAAAATCAAGTTAGCTACTCTTAACCAAAACATGAACAAATTGACATTTAATTAAAAAGAATAGAAATACAAACTTGGATTTTATGAAGCTTAATTCGATCTCACAACATATGAATCATAACCCTCGAGCTTTTACCAAGAATAGATAACTTAGCTAGAACAAGATATAATTAATTCAAACAATTATTGTGCATGAATTTATTAAATCAAGGAATAAAGAAGAAAAGAATAATATATTGCTCCTAGAACCAGTAGCCGTCTAACAAAAGTTCAAAGGAAGAAGAGATCCTTTCTCTGCTGTTTCCCGCTAGGTATTTAACAAACCAAGTCCAACTAAAATTCTTAGAAAATAGGGTTTAGATAATTATTAAACTAATTATTATGTTTCAACTAATTACAAAGTATTGTTCTTTCACAATTCCAGTACGCGTCTCTCTCTTCTCACCATGGGCCCAAGCCTACTTCTTTGAATTTCTTTTGATCTCTTTTGCTGTTGATTAATTTAGCCTTGCAACAATTAAACAGCATGGTCAAAATCACTATGTTGAGTTTGCTACTGCCTTCTTTCCTCGTGTTTCACAGAACTTCAAGTTTTGTATAATATTTAGGCTCTGTAGCTTACTCTCTGCAAAAAAGATTGAAAAGTGCACACAATCAGTGTAATTGGCATCCAAAACAGCAAGAAAATATGGTGATAAATTTAGCATATTAGCACTCAATCAACAAGCCATGTCCATTCTGCTTTAAAAAGAAAACAGATCAAAGCCTTCATTGATAGTGAAGACCTCAGGAGTGGAGATGGAATTTCTGGCGCTCTTCTCGATGCAATTGAAGGGTCAAAGCTTTATCTTGTAATATTTTCTCCTGAGTATGCATCTTCCACTTGGTGCTTGCGAGAACTTGAAGAGATCCTCCAATGCAGGAAACAACACAGGAAACAGGTAATACCTGTGTTCCATAAGGTTGATCCCACGGATGTAAGATACCAAACTGGAAGCTTTGGAGAAGGCTTCACCAAAGCTAAAGCAAGGGCGAAGGAAGAGCAGGTACAACGCTGGAAAGCTGGCTTGAAGGAAGCAGCCGATTTATCTGGCCGGCATCAAGATGAGCACAAGTAACATATTCTTTCACACTTTAACTGTCAACAATACTCATGCACACATGACAGATGTTAATTTCTAAATCAAAATCTAGACTGGGGAATTGTTGAATTCCGTGTGAAATTGTTTAGGTTGTTTGGTATGAATTGAATTGAATGTCCTCTGGTGCTCTTTTAGATTTTTTTTTTATTCTTATTCTTGATGTTAATTTTCTAGGTCTGAATCCGAGTTTATTGATGAACTTGTGGAGTTTGTTTGGAATGAATTGTATCGACTGCCCTCATCAAGTCGTGATAACTCCAAATTTTTGGTTGGAATCGATCCACCTGTTGAGAAAGTTATATCTTCACTGTGTCTGGCTTCCCCACAAGTTCGTAGTGTTGGATTGTGGGGCATGGGTGGTGTAGGGAAAACAACAATTGCTGAAGCTGTATTTGATTGTATTCGTACACAATTTCAGAGCTCCCATTTTTTTAGAAATGTTAGAGAGGAATTAAATCGGTTTGGTGAAATTGCTTTCTGGAACAATGTCCTCTCAGAAATACTTGAGGAAACGAATTCACTTAGTCTCAATTTAAGGCATCCTTTTGTAAGGAAAGGACTTGCTCGTAAAAGGGTCTTTATTGTTTTTGATGATTTGGAGTATTCAGGGTTACTAAAATTGAAAGGTTTATTGGACCACCATAGTCTGTTTGGTGATGGAAGTAAAATTCTTGTGACGAGTAGGGACATCCACGTGCTAGTGAAATTGAGAGTTGATGAGACATTTGACGTAATTGGATTGAGACCTGAAGATTCCCGGCAGATGGCTTTGTTGAGTTATCTAAGGGGGTGGTAGATTATACTGAGGGAAATCCATTGGCTCTTGAATTGTTGGGTTCTGCTCTAATTGGCAAAGAGAAAAAATACTGGGAAAGTAAGCTGAACGAAATGAAAAGTTTTATTGACAAGGACATTTTCAAAGTGCTGAGAGTCAGTTTTGATGGACTTTCTGATGCAGAAAAAGAAATTTTTCTTGATATTGCATGCTTATTCCAGGGCCAGGACGTGCATGAAGTCACAGAGTCGTTAAAATGTTTCTTTTCCTCTGCGTACTATTCTTCTCCTTACAGTTGTATAATTAATTTGAGGGATAAATCTCTGCTAAAGATTTCTAGTGACAAGAGGCTAGAGGTACATCATTTATTACAAGAAATGAGTTGGAAAATTGAACGTGAACAATCTAAGCGTAAAAGACTTCATATTCCGGTGGATATTGATTATTTATTGACAAAAAATGAGGTAAGACATTCAGCCATGAATTTCTCTTCTTCTTCGTTTCCTCCTTACCTTCCTCACTAAATTTGCTTTGTTTTTTGAGAGAAACATGTGCAAACACTAATCTTCTAACTTTGCTTCTCAGGGGACCAAAGAAATTCTAAGCATTGTCATAGACCTCTCTGCTTCAAGAGATGTGTTCGCTGTTGATTTTGTGGCCTCTGTAGAAATGCTGAAAAAGATGTTAAATCTTCGGGTCCTCAAAGTGTACGGTAGTAATGAAGAGTTCGCTGAGCATGCCACGCACCTTGTGTCCAATACTTTGAGATACATCCACTGGGAGATGTTTTCACAGAAATCACTGCCGTCAACATTTCATGTTCCAAATCTTGTCAAGTTTAGCTTACCAATTAGCAACATTGGGCGACTAGATTGGAGACAGGTATTCTTCTGCTTTTAAACTTGCATACTGGATTTGGGATTTCATTTCACCAACATTTACTTACAATTGGTCTCTACTTTTTTGTGTGGTTTATACTACATTATGATGATTTTCTTTTTGTATTCTTTATTTAAGAGAAGTTCTGTTAATTTTTTTGTATTTTGTGGATTTAAAAATGATAATAATAACAATAGTAACAGTGTACTAATACTTTATCATGTTATGTTTTCCTGTAGGAATTGGTGAACTTAAAATGGTTGGACCTCAAAAATTGTCGTCACTTGGTCGAATCCCCAGATTTGTCAAAGGCCAGGGGCATTGAGTATATGGATCTTACTGAATGCCGCAGTTTACGTAAACTTCACCCCTCTACCCAACATCTTACCAAGCTGGAAGTACTCAATCTCGCATGGTGCGAAAACCTCGAGATACTCCCGGACAAGTTTGATTCTGAAACTCTTAGAGTTCTAAACCTGCTAAATTGCGAAAATATCCAAGGATGTCCAGAGGTTTTGGGTAAGTTGGACAGATTGGGTTTGTATGGGAGTGGGATAACAGAACTGCCTCCATGTTGTGGGTTTCAATCTCTTAGAGAACTCAATCTGGTAAACTGCATGAATGTGACCAAGTTTCCAGATTTTTGTACAAATCTAGAGCGGTTATACTTAAAAAAAACTGGCATTAAGGAGATCCCTTCATCTGTGGAGTTTCTCAATAAACTTGATTACTTGTTCTTGGGTGAGAACGAATTTCTCTCCAGTATTTCAAGCAACATCTGGACATTGAAATCTCTTAAGACTCTTCATCTAATTAATAATCAGGGGAGCATCCCAAGAATCATGGAGGACAATGGTAGTGGTCTACAGGAACTTCATTTTGCGAATTGGTGGTGGCCTAGGAATCTTCCAGAGGGCATGTGTAACTTGAAATCGCTGTGCAAATTGGAGATACTTTCTTGCATTAGCCTTCGAAATATACCAGAGCTTCCCCATTCTCTAGAAGTTCTTGATGTAACTGAATGTCCGGAACTGGAAACCATAACATTAAGCAAGTTAAGCAAGTTGAAATGCTTGAGATTTCCAAATTGCTTCAGATTGGATGCAATGGGGTGTCAACAGATCATGCAACATGCAGACTTCAGAATTCATCAGGTCTAGCTGTGCCCTTATTGATACTCTTAGTCACATGTACACGCACACACATACTCATTTAATTAACCTTAGATGTTTTGTAGTACAGGTAATTAGCTTGCCAGTTGCGGTTGTTTTACCAGGGAGTGACATTCCAACTTGGTTTAATCATACAAGTGAGGGAGCTTCTGTAACCGTACGACTGGCTTCAATCAATTCGAATCCCCTCATAGGTATTGCTTTCTGCATATCTATCCGCTCAGCCGATACTATAGGTCATCTCCGGATCAAATGCATATGCCGTGCAAATACTAAAGATGGTCAAAACAACCACCTGACATTGAGATCTATTGTTGACACACCACTCAATTGTGGTGTTGGAGGAGGTCATACAGAAAGACCACGCAATCACATAGCACTACGGTATTTGGAGGACCGGCCAACAATGGAATCCATTCATAAAGTGTTTTCCAGTAAATATTCGGAGGTGACATTTGAGTTCCATCTTGGATCTAGTAGACGGTGTGACGTGACGAACTGTGGAGTGTATCTCAAGTTTGATGAGAGATCTTGTGAGCGTTTCTTAGAGCAAGATGGGTTCATGGAGTTATCTAGAGGAGTGGTAGATTATGCTGAAGGAAATCCATTGGCTCTGAAAGTTTTGGGTTCTGCTCTGATTGCCCAAGACAAAAAGTACTGGGAAAGTGAGTTAAAGAAAATGAAAAGTTTTCTGAACAAAGACATTTTGGATGTACTGAGACTCAGTTTTGATAGACTGGATGATGGGGAAAAAGACATTTTCCTTGATATTGCATGCCTGTTTCAGGGCCAGGAAATAAATGAGGTGATGGAGTCTTTAAAATGCTCATGTTCTTCTGCCTATTATGATTCTGCTTACAGCTGTATAATCAATTTGAGAAATAAATCTCTCCTAACAATTTCTGGCCACAACACGCTGGGGGTGCATCACTTGTTACAAGAAATGAGTTGGAAGATTGAACGTGAACAATCTAAGCGTAGAAGATTGCAGATTCCGATGGATATTTGTTATTTGTTGACAAACAACAAGGTATGTAAAACATTTAGCCATGACTTTTTCATTTTCCTTTCCCTCATATTCACTATCTTGCTCACAAGATTTCATTAGAGAAGTGAGCTACTGAAATGGATTAAATGGGACTTCTGTTAGTTAGAGGAACATACAAACTTATCTTCCATCTTTCCTTATCAGGCAGCCAAAGAAATCCAAAGCTTAATCATAGACTTGTCTTCTGCAAAAGATGTGTTCGCTATTGATTTTGCCGCCTCCGTGGAAATGCTGAAAAAGATGGTTAATCTTCGTGTCCTCAAAGTCTATGGTAGAAATGAAGAGTTTCCGGAGCATGCTCTGCACCTTGTGTCCAATACCTTAAGATATGTCCATTGGGAGATGTTTCAAAGAAATCTTTGCCGACAACATTTGATGTTCCAGCTCTTGTCAAGCTTAGCTTATCAAATAGCAACATTGAGCAACTGCCTTGGAGACAGGTATTGACCATGGATCTCCTTACCTTTCAATTTGGGTACTATTTTTACCAGATTAACTTTAATGTTAACCACCAAAAGTAGGGGCCAAAAATCATTGCTCTCTTTTGTGGTTTATACTACACTGTCATGATTTTTTTTGTATACTATTGAAGATTCTAATTTGACCTACATTATGAGCCGTGATTTACTTCCTAATTGGTGGCTGATTTACTTCCTAATTAGTGACTTATTTTCTTTCCTTAATTCATTGCTGTAATTGCTCTCATATGTGTATATATATGTACCAATGTAAAGAGTCTAAATAAGTAAGAAATAAAAGACTACTCTTACTCTTCAAATTCTCACATGGTAGCGGAGCTTTAGGTTTCTTAACCTAAGAAACAAAGCCATTAGAGCTATAGGAAATTCCTTGAGGATTATCCTTTTTTTCTTTTGAGCAGCCTTCATTGCTGCAAATTTCCTATCTATTTAAAACTTCAGCCTTCATTGCTGAACGTTCGTATTTGGCTTCTCTTTTCCTACTCCCCATTTATGATGTCAACTGTTAGTGATCAGCGTAGAGAAGGACAGTGGAGGAAGAATAGAGATGATCTTTGGTGCACCTATTGCAATAAACCAAGGCACACTAAAAAAGAGTGCTGGAAACTGCATGGGAAGACGCTACACAGAGAGGCAGGAAATAAAGGGGGTTGGCAAAAGCCCCAAACCAGAATGACAGGAGCAGTCACAGTTGGTACTGTAGAAGGATTCAACCCAGAAGAGGTTGAAAAATTGAGACAGCTATTGGATTCACGGGATACAAAGCTAACAGAAGTAGCAGCAGCCTCATCCTCAATCGTGACAGGTATAACTACATTCCCTACTGTTTTAAGTGTTCAAAAGCAATGTTATAAGAATACTTGGCTGATAGACTCAGGTGCCTCACACCACATGACCTACTCATCTAAACCTTTTCACAACTACACACCCTGTCCAAGCAACAGAAAAGTTATTGTTGCAAATGGCTCCCTAGCCACTGTGGCGGGTACTGGCGACATACAGGTCACACCTACTATCATTCTTAAAAATGTCCTCCATGTACCAGAACTATCAGCTAACCTCATTTATATCCACAGACTCACCAATGATGCCAATTGTTGTGCTATATTTCTTCCCACACATTGTACCTTTCAGGACCAAAAAACGAGGAGGAGGATTGGACTGGCTAAGGAGTGGCATGGCTTGTATCAACTAGAAGTTACTCCAGAGGTCAAAAATAAAGAACCAGTAGCTTTAGTAAGCTTGACAAGTAAGGAAACCATTTGGTTACATCATTTGCGTTTAGGTCATCCATCCTTTAAAGTTCTAAAAGTTATGTTTCCTCACCTGTTTCTAGGAATAGATACAGAATCATTTCATTGTGAGGTGTGTGAACTTACAAAACATACTCGTGTGACTTTTCCTATAAGTGATAAGAGAAGTTCTCAGCCTTTCCAATTGATTCATAGTGATATATGGGGACCATCTGTGATTCCAAATATTTCTGGCTCTCGCTGGTTTGTTACTTTGATTGATGATTGCACTAGGGTCACATGGGTTTTCTTACTCAAACAAAAATCTGATGTCAGTAACATTATCCCTCACTTCCATTCTATGATCCAAAACCAATTTGGAGTTAAGATTAAGTGCTTTAGGACAGACAATGCTAAAGACTACTTTAATAACACTCTTTCCTCATATTTCCAGTCACAAGGAATTATTCATGAATCATCTTGTGTCTATACACCTCAACAGAATGGAATTGCAGAAAGGAAAAATGGACACATTCTTAACTCCACTAGAGCTTTATTATTTCAAGGAAATGTTCCCAAGGCCTATTGGGGAGAAGCAGTTCTTGCTGCTACATACATGATTAATAGATTGCCATCTCCTATTTTGGGAAACAAAAGCCTTATGACTGTCCTAAACTCTTTCTATCCACATTTCAGAACTACAAATGGTCTTATTCCTAGGATATTTGGATGCACAGCGTATGTCCATGTTCATCAACCTCTTAGGAATAAATTAGAATCGAGAGCAGTAAAGTGTATATTTTTGGGATACTGTCCTACTCAAAAAGGTTACAAGTGTTATGATCCAATCACCAGAAAAAGGTTCGTTTCTATAGATGTCACTTTTTCAGAAAGTGTTCCCTTCTTCCAGAAAATTTCACCCCAAGTAGAAGAGCTCAATTTTGAAAATTCCCAGCCTATCCCACCATTGAAACTTCCACCTAATCCACCAGCAGCTCCACCAGCAGAAGCTCCACCTGCAGCTCCAATTCAGGCACCACAACAAGAAGATCCTAAGGCTACAGATTTATCTAGATTCTCTCGAGCATACTCAAGAAGAATTGTTCCTGAGTTGATACAAGACCAAGAGTCCAGTCCCTCTCCTCAAAATGAAACCACTGTAAGTCCTACTCAACCTCCATCCAATCAAAATACGGACTTACCAGATGACCCTAACAATGATATTGATCTACCAATTGCTATTCGAAAAGGAACCAGAGAATGCACAAAGAAACCCTTGTACCCACTATCAAATTACATTTCACTAAAACACCTTTCAGATCCACATAAGAGGTTCATCTTGAGTCTAAATGCTATTAGTATTCCTAACACTGTTTTTGAAGCTTTAAGACAGGAGGAATGGAGAAATGCGATGAAGGACGAGATGAATGTATTGGAGAAGAACAAAACTTGGGAGATTGTGAAAAGACCTACTGGAGTAAATATAGTAGGGTGCAAGTGGGTATTTACTATCAAATATAGGGCAGATGGATCACTAGAGAGGTACAAGGCCAGATTAGTAGCAAAGGGGTATACTCAGTCATATGGAGTAGACTATCAGGAGACCTTTGCCCCAGTGGCAAAGATAAATACAGTAAGGATTCTTCTGTCACTTGCAGCGCACTACAACTGGACTCTCCTTCAATATGATGTAAAGAATGCCTTCTTGCATGGTGAGCTTGATGAAGAAATTTATATGCGCATGCCACCAGGTTTTGAGGAGAATGAAGGTGACAAGGTCTGCAAACTCAAAAAGGCACTCTATGGCCTAAAACAATCACCAAGGGCTTGGTTTGGGAGATTCTCTAAGGCGATGAAGGGGTTTGGATACAAGTAGAGTCAAGGAGATCATACCTTATTCATCAAACAAGGCACTACTGGAGTCACCATTCTCCTAGTGTATGTTGATGATATCATTGTCACAGGGGATGATGATAAGGAGAAAGATGAATTGAAACAGAAGCTGATTTCAGAATTTGAGTTAAAAGAGCTAGGGAGACTAAAATACTTCCTTGGAATAGAAGTTGCTTATTCTTCACAAGGGATCTTCATATCCCAGCAGAAATATGTGGTAGATTTGTTGAAAGAAACAGGAAAATCTGGGTGTAAACCAACCTCTACACCTATAGATGTCAATCATAAGTTGGGAGAAGCTAAAGAAGCACCAGTTGTAGACAAGAAGATGTACCAACAGCTAGTTGGAAAGTTGATTTACTTATCTCACACAAGGCCTGACATTGCTTTTGCAGTGAGCATAATTAGTCAATTTATGCATGATCCACGAATTCCTCACCTACAGGCAGCCTATAGAGTACTACACTACCTTAAAGGTAGTCCAGGGAAGGGAATATTGTACAAGAAAAACAATAAACTCTCTCTTGAAGGCTATGCGGATGCAGATTATGCAGGATCCCATGTGGACAGGAGGTCCACAACAGGATACTGCACTTTTTTGGGAGGAAATTTGATCACTTGGAGAAGCAAAAAACAGAATGTAGTGGCAAGGTCCTCAGCAGAATCTGAGTTCAGAGCTATCTCCCTTGGATTGTGTGAGCTATTGTGGGTGAAAATAATCCTAGACGATCTAGGAATTCAGTTTGAAGGCCCTATAAAGCTATATAGTGACAACAAGTCTGCAATATCGATTGCCCACAATCCTGTGCAGCATGACAGGACGAAACATATAGAAATTGACAGACATTTCATCAAAGAAAAACTAGAGGAAGGACTGGTATGCATGACTTATGTTCCTTCAGCTTCTCAGCTGGCAGATGTTCTCACCAAGGGACTGCATACCTCTACATTCAATGGACTGATTTCCAAGCTGGGAATGAAAAACATCTATTCCTCAGCTTGAGAGGGGGTGTTGAAGATTCTAATTTGACCTACATTATGAGCCGTGATTTACTTCCTAATTGGTGGCTGATTTACTTCCTAATTGGTGGCTGATTTACTTCCTAATTGGTGGCTGATTTTCTTTCCTTAATTCATTGCTGTAATTGCTCTCATATGTGTATATATATGTACCAATGTAAAGAGTCTAAATAAGTAAGAAATAAAAGACTACTCTTACTCTTCAAATTCTCACATATACTAATACTTTATCATATTATGTTTTCCTATAGGAATTGGTGAACCTAAGATGGTTGGACCTCAAAAATTGTTGTCACTTGGTCGAATCCCCTGATTTATCAAAGGCCAGGGGCATTGAGTATCTGGATCTTACTGAATGCCGCAGTTTACGTAAACTTCACCCCTCTACCCAACATCTTACCAAGCTGGAGGTACTCAATCTCGCATGGTGCGAAAACCTCGAGATAATCCCCGACAAGTTTGATTCTGAAGCTCTTAGAGTTCTGAACCTGCTAAATTGCGAAAATATCCGAGGATGTCCAGAGGTTTTGGGTAAGTTGGACAGATTGGGTTTGTATGGGAGTGGGATAACAGAACTGCCTCCATGTTGTGGATTTAAATCTCTTAGAGAACTCAATCTGGTAAACTGCCAGAATGTGACCAAGTTTCCAGATTTTTGTACAAATCTAGAGCGGTTATACTTGAGACACACTGGCATTGAAGAGGTTCCCTCATCTATGGAGTTTCTCAATAAACTTGATTACTTGTACTCGAGTGACAACTTTTCTCTCTCTAGTATTTCAAGCAACATCTGGACATTGAAATCTCTTAAGACTCTTTATCTAATTGATAATCAGGCGAGCGTCCCAAGAATCATGGAGGTCAATGGTAGTGGTGTACGGGAATTTCATTTTAGGGCCTGGAAGACTCGGGGTGCCTGGAATTCTATCCCGAGTCTTCCGGAGGGCATGTGTAAGTTGAAATCGCTGTGCAAATTGGAGATACTTCCTTGTAGGAGGCTTCGATCTATACCAGAGCTTCCCAATTCTCTAGAAGTTCTTGATGTAACTGCATGTTGGGAACTGGAAACCATAACAATAAGCAACTTAAGCAAGTTGAAATCCGTGAGATTTCCAAATTGCTACAGATTGGATGCAATGGCATGTCAACAGATCATGCAACATGCATACTTCAGAATTCATCAGGTCTATCTGTGCCCTTATTGATACTCTTAGTCACATGTACACACACGCACATACTCATTTAATTAACCTTAGATGTTTTGTACTACAGGTAATTAGCTTGCCAGTTGAGGTTGTTTTACCAGGGACTGACATTCCAACTTGGTTTCATCATACAAGTGAGGGAGCTTCTGTAACCATACGACTGCCTTCAATCAATTCAAATCCCCTCATAGGTATTGCTTTCTGCATATCTATCTACGGCTCCATATATAATCTCCGGATCAAATGCATATGCCGTGCAAATACTAAAAATGGTCAAAACAACCACCTGACATTGAGATCCATTGTTGTCACACGACTCAATTGTGGCTATGTAGAAGCTGGTAATTACAATCACATAGCACTACGGTATTTGGAGGACCGGCCAACAATGGAATTCATTCATAATGTGTTTCCCAGTAAATATTCAGAGGCGACATTTGATTTCCATCTTGAATCTAGTGATATTCCGTGTGACGTGACGAACTGTGGAGTGTATCTCAAGTTTGATGAGAAATCTTGTGAGTCGTTCCTTGGAGCAAGAAGGCTAGGGGAAGAAGAGACGGAGGAAAGGCGAGAGGAACATCTTAGTGTAGAGGAAGGAGAGTTTTATAGCTGTGACGAAGATTCTTAAGCGCATCAGAGAGAGAACCTGTAATGCAACCATGGTTTCTGCGGCCTACTTCTTGGTCTTTTCTTCGCTTCTTTTCTTTTCTTTTCTTGGAGCATAAGAAATTATCAATTGGTTGATTGGTTGATTTTGCATAGTATCCTCTTCCAAAATGGAGTGACTTTTTGGCAATTAAGTTTCTTTTCATTTATCCCTCGCAGAAATAGAAATTCAAAAAAAAATATAAATACCGTTGAAATGGAAAAGCTCAACATTATAGTCTGAAAAAAGCATAACTTGGAGTTTAGGTTTGCTAGTCCAGACATGAGAGCAAGAACACCACTGAGATAATGAATAAAACAAATGTTGGTTTTGCCCAGTAATACACAAATTAGAACAAAAAAAGTTCCCCACAGAGATTAAATGGGGACCAAAGACATAAATAACAGAGGCAGCTCTACTAGAAACAAAACAATGTCCTATTCCAAGAAATGAACTTTTTACCTCACGAATGTCGACTTCAAGAGATGGTTGAATCTACCAGACCTAAACTTGCACTCACAATTAAAGAATCAAAATCAAACGAATGATGGCTCTGCCTGTCAATATGGTCAGTCTATAAACACTCCAAGAAGAAGAAACATTAGGCTAAACTGTAGATCAGCGAAATTTTCATCAAATGCTGCTGCTTTCACTGGCAGAAATCGAGGGGCCTTCAGATTTAACTAGAAGAGAGCTTCTGCTACTGATATCTAGCCCCTGCATCCGAAGATCCTGTGGCAACATCTTTGAAAATGCATGTGACTGTGATGCACCGACCATACGTTGATGATGATGAGGAGTTGGTATGTTAGACTGGAATGAATGAAACTGTGCCATTTGCATGTTGAGTGTGTCAACCGGCCCATGTTGTTGTTGGGATGGAAAGAAGGAAGGTTGGGCGAATGGCATGTGGTGCATTCCCAAATTAAAGGTTTCCGTTGGGGTCATTATCTCTCCAGTGGCAACCTTGAGTCTCTCTACTTCCTTCTTGAGCGCATCATTCAGAGCTGCAAGTGACAGACATACACAAACACACAAATACAGTCACTAACCTCCAATGTAAACTAAACAAAGGTGACAAGAGAGATGATAACAGGCATGCAAGCTACAGGCACAATCTACTCTCCCTACATGCTACAGGTGCTAAACCATCTAAACTGTCAAGAAACAAAGCAAACAGTAATAAGCATCCAAAATTCTATGTGGTGGAGTGACATGCTGCAAAAAGGATGTGATACTCAAATACCCATCTATTAACATTACAGGGAATTCATCAATCAGATAACAAGGAACAGTTTTTCATATTACTTTATTCACTGCGTCTTTCACATTACTCTAGTATATTCACTTCCGGAACAACGCAATGACTTTCCTAGAAACTAATTCTCAGCATCTGAAGCCGATGCCCCCAACATTAAACAATGTAGTGGACTGAAAACATAACATCACTGAGAGTCTGAGACATACCATCACGTAACTGGGCCTGTTGCTCCATAGCTTGTAACCGCAGCTTAAGCTCCGTGTTCTCACTACTAAGACTCGATGTATCTCTCTGAAAAAGAACACAAGAGCAGTAAATGGCAACACTGAAAATTTGACATTGCACATGCTCTAACGAGTATATATAACCACCAGCCCAAAGTAAGCACAGAAAAAAAAACTAAGATAAATTTAGTGATAACTAATCTTAGTTTGAAGATAAATGATGTCAAACCTGAAATAGTGTAAGCTGCGCAGAAAGTGTAGTTGCTTCTGTCTGAAGAGTCTGAACTTTTCTTTCAAGCTCTCCTATATAGCGGGCTTTCCTCTCTTTAGAACGAGCAGCAGACTGCCGGTTGGCTATAATCCTGCATCAATTATGTATTAGCATACTAGTTACTACAACCCCCTAAGGTTTCCCAGACAGTATTTGTTCTCTAAATGTCCAGTACATTTCCAGCACGGATCCATTGTGGATCCCTATAACCATCAATTTGTAAGTTAGATGTAATTTCAAGCAATTATAATTTAGTGGTCATTATGCCGTTTTGTAGCACTAAAACATCAAGAATAAAGTGGCCATGCTTTCAAACATTACAACGATGCAGCCTAAACACGGTTATGATACCAAATCCTATCCACCTTCAGCATAGATACAACCCCAGGATCTGAATGCTGGCAATGTGGAAGATGTAACTACGCTAATAGGTTATCAGCTAGAAGAAAGAGAGTAGTCAAGAACAAAACATAATAAGATTACAATATATGTCTATCCTCAACAACCATGCTCATCTCTGTTGACATTACCAAGGAAAACAAAACTCACTTCACTTCTGACCACTCTGAATAATTCATTATCCAGGAAGCCAATGGTAACAAACAAAAAGCTAGATACCAAAGGAAAAGAGATTTGCCTTGCAACCAAAGACACATATTAGAGAGAAAATAAATTTGATGGAATTACATTAAAAAGAGAGGAAAACAGGGTCAATGCTTACAAAACGTTGAAATATCAGCTCAACCACCGTTTTGCAAATAAAGTCAATTAAAGAACTGGTATTGATAAATGAAATGCATATCAACCATTGTAGTCTCAGAAACAACACCAACAACAACAACAACAACAACAATAAAAGAATGCATTCATGCAAAAGCAGTACAACTGCACAAGCAATCTGCACCATAACAATGTCAATATCTATAAATTTATCAACATTAAAGACAAATGCAAATCAGTCTCATCTAACCACATATAAATCCCTGAGCACATTACTACAATCATGATACCGCAAGCCAAACCTTGTTTGGAACATCAAACAGCACAATCCAACTCTTAAACACATCAAAAGCCAAAATTATTATGTTTAAACAAAAATGATGATAACCCATTTGTTCAGAAACATAATGAAACCATTGTAGGCCAAAAATCATAACGCTTATATATCCTAATTTACAAATTAGGGACACATCCAACCACAAACAAGCGTAAAAGAGCAAATCTTGAAGTTACTAAATGTTAGAAAGGCACAACCTTTTTGCTCGTTTAGGATCCAAAGACCACAATTCAGCTAGCTTATCAGGATCCATTGCTTTCTTGGCCTCTATAGATTCCAGCATCGAAGACCCATCAACAGAATTGCTATACCTATGCCTTGGCTTCACATTCTTCTCACCTTCCTCCGCCTGCGCCCCACCTGACCGATCTGAGGAACCCGACCCAGGTCCCGCATTGTCCGGTTTGATATCAGAGGGGGATTCATCAGGCCTGGATCCGAGCTTCTCAATGTCCATGTAAGTGCAGAAGAGGTCATCCTCGGATCCAAGCTCATCAAAAGAGCTTCCTGATGGAGCATCCAAGGGGTCAGGGCCCAGATCCAGGTCATGCGGGATCCGGAAATGGACCTCAGAGTGGGCCCGACGGTGGCCGGAGCTCCGGAAAGGGAATTGCTGGGACTGAAAGGGAGGATGAGGAGGAGCGCGTTGAGCTTCAGGTAAGGAGTTCGGATTTGGCGGAAGCTGCATTGTTTGAAAGATTGTTCCTTTTTGCCTCTGTATTTTGCAATAACAATGTAGAAGATTGTTTCTTTTATGGTATTTTTTTTTTCGGCTTAAGAAATGAAAAGAAAAGGTAGCTGTTGATGTTGAAGGTGTCGCCGTTGAAGGTCGCTCATGGTCAGTCACTGGTGAATTGGGGGTGATGATGATGAGATAGAGATAGAGAGAGAGAGAGAGAGGAGACGTTGGGTTTTTTGGATTTAATTACCGATTTCTTAGCAAGACTGTAAGAAACAAAGAAACATGCACCACGCTGGTTTTTTAGAAGACCATTTTTCTTTTTCTTTTCTTTTCTTTTCTTTTCTTCTCTTTTCTCAAATTTAGGATGATTTTTCTTTTCTCTAGTATCCTTTCATTTCAACTTCTACTTTATATTTTTTCGGAAATAATAATTCTCACTACCTAGTTTTTCTATTTCTGAGTAACTAATTATTATCTTTGAAATTAAAAAAAAATTAAAAAAAATAATTTCTATTGTTTACCTTCACTTGTATGGAAAACATTAAAAAAATGTTAAATTAGTTGAGAATTGTTCTAATTTAATTAGAAGTCTTAATTATACAATTACATTTATATTTGTGAGGATATTTCATCATTTGAAGTTTTATTTAGCTCGAGTTTAGAGTAATTAACACTTAATATAGTGACCAAATATTAAATAATTTTCGCAATAAAAATTTACTGATTTTTTTTTTGTAAAGTAAAGTAAGGAAAGTTAAATATCGGTTAAATATCGGATTCAAGTATTGGTTTTAGGTTCTAAAAGAATAGTAACATTTATAGATATTTCCAACCAAAAATTATCCTTTCCTACTTATTTGAAAAAAAGTATGAGAAAGAAAAAAAAGAGAAATATTATGGAGCATTTATTTTGAAAATAAAATCATAAGAACTCTAATTAACAAAATAAAGCACAATTGAATTCTCAAGCAACTCAATTACATGAAGAAAAAAAAATCTATTTTGCTCTCCTTTACCCAAATATAGTAAAAATCCCATTGCTCGCTAGCAGTGGAGCAAACAAAGCTCAATTCTAAAAGGCCCACAAACAAAAAACAAAATACAAGTTGGGCCCATTAAGGCCCATAAAATGTTAACCTGTCTCCAAAATTAGCCAATTATTGTGAGGATAGTCCCTTGTTTGAGCCCAAATAAAAATGGCCATACAAGAATTTGTGTTTCGATTTTATAAATAAATAAATAAAAATCAATGTGATCCTAAAGTTTGCCTTTTTAAAATCTTAACAAAATATTATAAGTTTTATAATTCGTTATATATTCGGGACTTGAATTAAAAGTGAATTAAAATGCACGGCATAACTATATGGTATGGAGAGGGGCAACGGTGCAGTGACATTTCATCCTATGTGACATGGAAATAAATAAGAAAAAGAAAGCTGCCAAAATTACATTATTATGGATGGCATTCTTGTGACGTGGTGGGTGCTTGTGTCCTCTAACACATCATTGCTTGCCCCAGCAACTAAAGTCCCTAACTATAACATTGTCCACGTGCTATCATGCGGTCCGTAAAATTTCTATCCCCTTATTTTTGTTTAAATTCTTGAACGTTTAAGAATATATTATAATAAAAATGACACTAAATAGTTCATTTTATCGGAAAAAACTTGGGTAGATCATGATGTACCGACATCATGATCTAAGATGATGACACGTGCCCCAAATAGTGCTAGAATATCACTATTTTTGATACTTTTGGACACGTGTCATCATCCTACATTATGATGTAGGTACATCATGATCTACCCAAATTTTACTCCATTTTATCCGTTTGACGAAACGAAGTTTAACGCGAGATTTTGAGTACTGTTATTGAAATAAGTGCTACAGAATATTGTACAACACTTTAACACTAGGGCATTAATATTTTAGTAGAAAATTTGTAACCCAAGGGCTTTCTTTATTTCCCTCTACTTATCCATGTACATAGTCAAGATCCCTTACGTGTTGTTGATTAACATGATTTAATCATGTTAATTAAAAGTTCTAATCACTCACCACGCTCAAGTATGGATAACAAAAGATATGGCAATCAACTAAACATGTGTATAGGTATCAAAAAATGGCATTTGGTCACGCAATAATCAACCATATCCATGAATTTACCTCAGTTTCTCGATCAAAAGAGGAATGGATGAGTGGAGAAGGGATTGATTTGGTGCTACAGAATATTGAATAAGCATAATTTGCACACTAATTGTGCTTATATAGGTGGGATCCGGTGCGTCCACAATCATTTTAAAAAGAAATTCCCAAGCCACTTCTTTTTTGTTTTTTCTCCTCTCCTTGATTCTAAATTAATTAACTAGGTTGTTGGTGGTTTTTTTAGTTACAAGAGTCTCGCAACATAAAAAATTCACTTATCGAATTTATAATCTACTTCATAAGAAAAAAATCTATTGAGTTACAACTTGAGAGTTGTTAATGTTTTCTTTTTTCGTTTTTTACTTCTTTGTTTATAAAGACTTAATTTCACGCCCTCTTTGTTCTTTCTTAATATTTTTTTAGGTTTATTAGACTCTGATTAATCATATTTGCATCGAGTTAGCCCACTAAAGAATAAAATATTTTCTGTATATAATTTCTCTACACACAAGATCAAACTTTAAGACCTCTTGTCAAACTACTCGTACCAACTAATTCGTCTTAATATTGACGTGTCATAATATTAAGGACTGGATTAACACATTTATGGAGCAAAGTTAACAATTCGTGAGAGAAATTATGGCAATTTAAAATTAACCAAGAGTGTCCTATTCTTATCTACCAACAATGACTTGAAAAAGACACCAAATGCTATCAAATTTCTTCTTTCTTTCAATTGGAATCTTCTTTCTACCACCATCATGTACTTCCAATTCACATCCAAACTGTACAAGTCTACAATTACAGCCACTTTAATTTGATTAAAGGGATTCTTTCTTACCTTCCTCTTACTTGTGTTAGTATATATAAAGAGAAAAATACCCACAACTCCTGCTTCTGCTAATCAGTAACAACTTTCATAAGGAAAGCCCAGAAAAGCACAATCCTCTTCACCTATATCAGATATTATAATCTGAAAATTCCTTCAGCAATCAAGAAAAGTTAAAAAAAGATGATTTCTTGATGTCTTTTATCCAGTTACAAATCCTGACAGATATCATTCCCATAAACCCACAAAACAAAACAATTGCTCTCCTTTTTCCTTTCTAGCTGGGAGCAGATCATCAAGAACCAAAAGAAAACAAACACCCATACTTCCTTATACTTTCTTGGTTCTACCTTTCCCCTGCATACAGTCAAGAAGTCCAAATTCAGAAAGAAAAAACAGAAAGTGAAAGTGAATCAGATAACAGAAGCTCTTATTCTACACATGAGTGAAATGAATTCTTTACTTTCTGTGTCATTTGTTGTCCGATTCGATGCGAAAAGCAGCTGGAAACATCGATTCTACAGCTAATTTTCAGGAATTGCGAAAAAGGGTATTTCTGTTTTTCCCCTGCTTTTGAAAGTATTGTAAGAAAGACTCAATCTTTACATCAATGGTGAAAATGATGAATCATCACAGGCTATTGCTCAGCTCAGAACCAAGCACACGACAACAGCCCGAAAATGGAAGCATCAGGGCGCGATCTGCTGCGAACACGAGCGAGGCCAATTTCGACACGAACATGATCATAATCTTAGCTGCTCTGCTCTGTGCACTCATATGTGCACTTGGGCTTAACTCCATCGTTCGTTGCGCCTTGCGTTGCAGCAGAAGGTTCACTTTCGAAACTCCTGACGAGACTGCTGCTCGGCTAGCAGCGAGAGGGATAAAGAAGAGGGCCTTGCGAGAGATTCCGGTGATCGTTTATGGGTCGTCGGCGGTGGAGATAAAAATTAAGGCTACGGATTGTGCAATTTGTCTTGGGGAGTTCTGTGATGGGGAGAAAGTCCGAGTCTTGCCGAAATGTAATCATGGGTTTCATGTTAGATGCATAGATACATGGTTGGTTTCTCATTCCTCTTGCCCAACTTGCCGGCATTCGTTGCTAGAACCGCCGCCGTCAACTGCTGACGGTGGTGAAGTTGATGGTGGGATTAGACATCATGGGAACGCCGCAGCAGGACAGAGTGATCTGCCTTTGTCTGCAGATGAAGCAGCAGGTTGATCCCAGAAGAAGGAGTAGCTACACTCAATTTGTTTGAAGTTTTGGATTTTTCGAGATGTTTGTTTTGGTTTGGTTAGGTCAAAACTTTGTGGGGTTTGGTAATTATGCATAATATTTCAGTAAAGATTAATCTGTTTTAGCAAAATTTCAATTTCATTACTAAGCATTGGACAACGCTACATTCCCGGTCAATTCACGACTTGTATGTATAATGTATTGGCCGGGCAGCAGTGATGCCTATATAATTTCCATTTTAATATATAGTTTAGACATGAAGACAATATGATTATATAAACAAAACAATGTGGTTCAAAACTCGGAAATTCCATGAATTTTGGGGGGATTTGCAATTGAAATTTTAATTTTTTTTGTTTTTTATTTGTTGCTCGTGGCGGCCTCATGATAAATCTCAATCAAAATTCAAAGTGGTTGTAATTGTTTCAGATTTAAATACAATATTTCAAGATCTGGATTCCTTTAATAAAATGACATTGTTTGTAGGGCATCATTTTGCCACTCATGGCTATTGCTTGTTTTAGTAAAAAGCAATTGGACTTGAAAATATTCTTTCAATTTTTGTGTACAATGCATATGCACCTCAAAAAATGTTGTCACTCTCTAATACCATAATGTATTCTCTCCTTCATTTTCATCCACTAGTTTCTCCATTCATTGTGTTGTGTAGTAATAGTTCTAACATTTTCATCTCATTACAGTTGATGCCATTAACTTTGCTGTGTAGATAAAAAAAATGCGTATAGAATTTCTCGTAACACGAGAATATAGAATTATTTTCACAGATATATCGGTAATTTTACTGTATAGATCAAAAGAAACAAGTATAAATTTCTCGTAACATGAATATATAGAATTATTTTCGCAGGTGTATCGGTAACTTTGTTGTGTACTTGCGTACAGTACATGTTAGTTTAGCATGTCACTAACTTTAACATGTGAGCATGGGCTGGGCATGGCTGCTAATTGATATTCTTACATAGTCTTATAGTCCACTTCTACTCTGTGTTGATCATTGATGTGATGGGCAATGAAAAAATGAACCTTTTCAAAATAGAATCTTTCAAACTCAATTTCTCCTCTTCTTCCTTTTTATTTTTTCAACTTGTGTGGGTCTTAAAATCTAGTAGTAGGGTAGGTCCATTATTAATGTATATGGCGTAAGATATCATCATCATTTAAAAGTCTGACAGTATTCGAACGTAATTAGTTTCGGTTGAAAAAATATTCATATATGTCATTTTCCCTCTGCATGTAGACTTTATATCAAGCATCTCTCTTTATTTCTTATCAACTAACCAATCCATATCTTGCATACATCTTTTCCTAGATCTGAAAAATTGAAAACAAAATAAATGTTTTTGTTTATATCCTCAACTAGTGACTGGGCTGACCATACATCACAAATTAACATAAAAATGCTCACTGGGCTGAGATGTCATGAGCTCGTTTAGTTTGGGCCTAGCTTGCTATTCAATATTTACATTTACAGAATATTGCTATCCACCAGCCCATTGTAGCTTTAACATCTAAATCGGCCCACCTCACCGTTTTAACTTTTTTTTTTTTTAAATGACACCGTTTTAACTTTCTGGTAAGGAAAAAAATGGAAAAGACGTTTTTTTTAAGGACGCATCCACAATATTTTCCTGACATGCCGCCCAAACACGTATTTTTTTAAAGGACGCACCAGATTTTTCAAGCCGCGTCATAAACACGTTTTTTTAAGACGCACACGGAATGTTTTCTGATACGTCCTTGATTGAGTGCTAAAATGTCTTATTATTCATCCTATTTTCCTTTTATTCTGGATGATGATTCTACTGATTGTGTGCTCATTTCGCTCCTTTTTGCAGAAAGTAGGTTGTAAAGCCTAAATATTGAAAAGAGGGTGAAAATCGCATGTTAGCTTGAGTTTGATGGAAGCATGGAAAGAATGCAGTAGCTCATCTTTATTTTGCGCTGAGCAATTATACAAGCAGCCAAAGAAATTGAAAGACAAGAAATGGGCTTAGGCCCATTAGAGCCAAATTGCTGCTTTGTGCGGCTGCAACCAGCAGCCACCTCCTTTGATTTATTTTTAAGACCTTTTATTTTTAATAATTAGTTTTAATCCTATTTTGAAGGATTATAGTTGGACTAGGATTTTGTTTAATAACCTAGCTGAATAGAAAGGAGGCAGGACGATCTCTTCTTCCTTGGACATAGACGGCTACTGGTTCCAAAAAATTCTATCAAGTTTTATTTCTTCTTCTTTCTTTGATATTTATTAATTCATGCATAATAATTGTCTCAATTAATTATGTCTGTTCTAGCTAAATTCTCTATTCTTGGTAAGGACTCTAGGGTTATGATTCATATGTTGTGAGATCTAATTAAGCTTCATAAAATCTAAATTTGTATTTCTATTCTTTTTAATTAAATGCCAATTTGTTCTCATTCGATCTAAGTTTGATCACCTTAGACTTTAATTCGAACAATTACATCTTTTCTTAGAAACGATGGATTCTACATCGTTTACAGGAATCTGCAGGTAACTAATTAGTGTAAGAGCTAATTAGAAAAGAGTAGGATCCGGTTTATAGGAGTAGAAGAAATTCTCTTCTAGATCGGGAAAGGTCTCTCCCCGTGTTTAATCAACTGTTCAGTTAAACTTTATTAGGAGTACCGCCTTAAAGTTATTGACGGTTAGGGATCCTAGTAGGAGTACCGCCTTAGGAATCTTGAGTAGGAGGAGAGCAGGAGACTCAGAGTACCGCTGGTCTCTATAGCTTTTCTATAAATTCAGATTTGAACACACTTGCATCAATGATCGACATTAATGAATCGTGACCCGAAAAGAGTCTTTACCGGGAATTAGTCATCATCTGAGTTATTCTAATTACTACTTGTTTACTGTTTTTATTCTCTCTGTTTGTTATTTAAATTGCAACACAAAAACCCCCATTATTGGTATTTACCACTGTTACAATTTCGGTCTTAAAAACAGAAATTATTATTGTCCAGAAATCCCTGTGGTTCGATCCTTTTACCACTTGCTACAGTTTTAATTAATTGTGCATGGTGAATTGTATGATTTATTTTTGCTGGTTTCGGCACCCATCAAATTTTGGCGCCGTTGCCGGGGATTTCAATCGGTTCTAATTTTAATTTCTTTGTTATATGACCAGGTCCTCTTGTTAGCAATTAAACAACCCAGAGATTGACAAGGACAGAGGACAGAAAAAAACATATCCAGAGGAAAGTTTTACACAATCAGTCATTGAACTCTTTCCCAGACCTGGGAGAGAGCGCATCTGCACTCAGATGGCTGGTGCAATTGAGATACAACAACTCTCATATTGAGTGTCTAGCTTCCAATCACATCCTTGGACGGATGCCCATAACTACAATCAAGGATGGGAGTATCCCCTGAATTTCGACTGGACTCCACAACAGCCATCACAATCACAACAGCCCCTGCAGATCACTAGTGTTCCGTTTGAAGATATGCTCAAACAGTGCATTCACGCTACTCAAGCTAGCATTTCAAATCTCACGCAATCTACTCAAGCTAGCATTGCTGCCATACAGAAAGAGATGGGAGAGTTGAAAATCAACAAACAGGAGAAGGGAGGAAGGCTACCAGCAGCTATAGTTGACAACCCGATATATAATGTCAGTTCTATGACATTAAGGAGTGGAACAAAAATTCCAGACATAGCGGACTCGTCCACAGGCCTGGGGAAGAGTCAACCAGAGGCAGTTTTACCTCCACCAGAATTTGAACCAGAAATGAAGGTAATTTCTGAAAAACCAATTCCAGAGACGTTGTCAAGAAAGGAAAATCAGGAAATCCCTCTTCCCTTCCCAAAAAGGTCTTGGAAGACCAAGGAGGAAAGGGAAAAGAGAGCTCTTTTAGATTTGTTCAAAATAACGCCGATCAATCCTATTCCAAAACCGCTACTGCAAAAGAAGGAACAGGTAATCCCTCTTCCTTTTCCTGAAAGGGCTGAAAAGTCCAAGAAGGTAAGGGAAGAAAAAGCTATTTTTGATATTTTTCGTAAAGTAGCCATTAACGTTCCTTTACTTGATATAATTGCTCAAGTTCCTAAATATGCCAAATTTTTAAAAGAATTATGTACTAACAAGAAAAAGATTGCAGGCATAGAAAAGATCAACTTGAATGAGAATGTATCTGCGGTTTTTCAGAAGAAGTTGCCCAACAAATGCAAGGATAGAGGGACGATTGCAATTCCTTGCAAGATTGGAGACCAGAGCATAGAGAAAGCGCTATGTGATCTAGGCGCTGGAATAAATGTTTTGTCACTAACAATTTTTAAGACTCTGAATATTGGTGAATTGAAAGAAACAGGGGTTGTAATTCAATTAGTTGATAGATCGATTATATACCCTGTTGGTGTTATTGAGGATGTGTTAGTGCAGGTTGATAACTTTGTTTTTCCAGCTGACTTCTATGTTGTAGATATGGACAACGAGCCTTCAACAAAGTCTACTGAAATGCTGCTAGGAAGACCCTTCTTGAGGACAGCAAGGGCAAAGATTGATGTGGCAGGAGGGAGTTTAACATTAGAATTTTGTGGTGAACTTATTAAATTTAATATGTATGATGCCATGAGATTTCCTGCTGACATGCATAGTATTAATTGCATAGATATTATTGATCCTGATGCTGATGATGTTAAGAAATTAAATGTTACTGACCCCTTGGAGTGTGTTGTTAGCAGAAATATTGACAAGCCAAAAATGCTTGAGATGGAGAAAGGTTTGGATTTGAATGAGGAGAATAAAAAAGTTGTGACTGAGAAAAATACTTTTAAACCTTGTACTGATGCTCCTAAGATTTTAGAACCACCAGAGACTCACAATAAACTTCTACCTCCAATTTTGCAGGCCCCTAACTTGGAGCTGAAAAGTTTATCAGATTACCCGAAGTACTCTTCCCCAGGCCTGGGAACGAGTCTGCCAATGATAAATTTCAGCAGGCTGACAAAAATGGAGGAAGAAGAGTGTGTGAGAATAAGGAAGGAGTATAAGGAGGCAATTGAATGGAGGATAGGTAACACCAGTGATGCAACCCACAGCCTACCTACTGGAGACTGAACAGGAACAATGTCTAGTCCAAGACTATAAAGAGGGACGCTTCATGGGAGGCAACCCATGTGTTTTTATTTTTCTTTTATTTCTTTATTTCAATAACATCCTTCTTCCAGAGCTGATGAGAGTCTGATTTCTTTCGACAAGAGTTTTAGGAAAGCAGACTCGACTCTCTCCCAGACCTGGGAGAGAGTCCTTGCGAGATGCGCTCAACATGAAGTTGATCACGATGCTTTACCCACCACAACCATGACTGCCCCGGGTACATTCTTTCCTTTTTATTTCTTTTATTTCTATTTTCGTTGTGTCTTTTCCCTTTCTCACACTTTGAGGACAAAGTGTCATCTAGTGTGGGGGAGGAATTTTTGTGTTGAACATGGCTGTTTTGAATGTTTGTTTGTGTCAGGTTTTGAGTCTTTATTTTCTTTTCTTTGGTATGATTTGTGCATGATTTTATTTTCTTAGTTTTGTGCATGTTTTTAGACAGTCATGATTGTGTATAGCATCAGACCCTGATTTCAACCTAGGTTGTATAGTTCACTTCTGAAACTGCATTTTAGACACTTGTTTGATCGAGTCTATGCTTTAGTACCAAGGGAGTGAATGAGCGTAACATGATCAATGCCTAAGGGGCATATTTCCTAATGAACTCAGAACATTAACTATCCACATGGTCTAAAAACAGATAGCTAGGGCTTAACATTCGATTAGGGTGACAATGCTTGCTACGTATAGATTTGAGAGTGCTTTAAATTCCGTCTGATTGAATGTGTGACGTTTTAAAATGTGCTGGAATGTCATAAGAGCAGAGATAGCAAAAAGTGGAAGTTCTGGGTGCCCAAAAAGAACAAGCACTGCTATTTATTATGCCTGTAAAAATACAAAGGGCAAAGAATTGAAAAAAAAAATGATGAAAAATCTGCTAATAAGTGATTTAAATGGCACAAGGTCTAGATACACATTTAGGTGGAATTGCACTTTGGAAGGACTCAAGTCTGTAGTGAGCTTTGTCCCTTAATCAACAATAATTTAAAAAAGTTGGATGTCTTGAAACCATGTGGATGGGGTAAGTTTAGGGTATTGATTGGTCCTTGGTAGTCCAGCATAGACTCGGTAAGGGAAGTATCTTGGTAGTTTCAGCAGTGAGGTATGCAGCCAAAAGAAGAGATTTGGGTCTCGATGTTTATTCTGTTTTGTTGTATTTTGAATTGTTTTTCTTTTTATGCTCGAGGACGAGCATTGGGTTAGTGTGGGGGATTTGATTGAGTGCTAAAATGTCTTATTATTCATCCTATTTTCCTTTTATTCTGGATGATGATTCTACTGATTGTGTGCTCATTTCGCTCCTTTTTGCAGAAAGTAGGTTGTAAAGCCTAAATATTGAAAAGAGGGTGAAAATCGCATGTTAGCTTGAGTTTGATGGAAGCATGGAAAGAATGCAGTAGCTCATCTTTATTTTGCGCTGAGCAATTATACAAGCAGCCAAAGAAATTGAAAGACAAGAAATGGGCTTAGGCCCATTAGAGCCAAATTGCTGCTTTGTGCGGCTGCAACCAGCAGCCACCTCCTTTGATTTATTTTTAAGACCTTTTATTTTTAATAATTAGTTTTAATCCTATTTTGAAGGATTATAGTTGGACTAGGATTTTGTTTAATAACCTAGCTGAATAGAAAGGAGGCAGGACGATCTCTTCTTCCTTGGACATAGACGGCTACTGGTTCCAAAAAATTCTATCAAGTTTTATTTCTTCTTCTTTCTTTGATATTTATTAATTCATGCATAATAATTGTCTCAATTAATTATGTCTTGTTCTAGCTAAATTCTCTATTCTTGGTAAGGACTCTAGGGTTATGATTCATATGTTGTGAGATCTAATTAAGCTTCATAAAATCTAAATTTGTATTTCTATTCTTTTTAATTAAATGCCAATTTGTTCTCATTCGATCTAAGTTTGATCACCTTAGACTTTAATTCGAACAATTACATCTTTTCTTAGAAACGATGGATTCTACATCGTTTACAGGAATCTGCAGGTAACTAATTAGTGTAAGAGCTAATTAGAAAAGAGTAGGATCCGGTTTATAGGAGTAGAAGAAATTCTCTTCTAGATCGGGAAAGGTCTCTCCCCGTGTTTAATCAACTGTTCAGTTAAACTTTATTAGGAGTACCGCCTTAAAGTTATTGACGGTTAGGGATCCTAGTAGGAGTACCGCCTTAGGAATCTTGAGTAGGAGGAGAGCAGGAGACTCAGAGTACCGCTGGTCTCTATAGCTTTTCTATAAATTCAGATTTGAACACACTTGCATCAATGATCGACATTAATGAATCGTGACCCGAAAAGAGTCTTTACCGGGAATTAGTCATCATCTGAGTTATTCTAATTACTACTTGTTTACTGTTTTTATTCTCTCTGTTTGTTATTTAAATTGCAACACAAAAACCCCCATTATTGGTATTTACCACTGTTACAATTTCGGTCTTAAAAACAGAAATTATTATTGTCCAGAAATCCCTGTGGTTCGATCCTTTTACCACTTGCTACAGTTTTAATTAATTGTGCATGGTGAATTGTATGATTTATTTTTGCTGGTTTCGGCACCCATCAGTCCTAAACGCATTTTTTTTAAAATCACGCTTTATGATATACTATGCGTCCTTTCTAAAAGTTGCGTCTTATTGAAAAAGACGTGCCAGGTCATATTTCCCGATACATCTTAAACGCCTCTTTAGGAAAGGACGCGTCCAGAAAATATTTTCCCAGCACGTCCCAACCGCATCCTTTTGATATTTCCTTCCCGTCTTAATCAAATAGACGCGTCTTATTGGTCAAAGGCGCTTATTTTGTGCTCCTTTTGGAAATCGAAGGCTTTTTTTTTTAACTAAATCACGTCTTCTTCGTGGAAAGACGGGCTTATTCAGGAGCTGTAATTTTGCAGCTGATCAATTGGTAAATTCATATGTACGTATACAAAATGAAAACGCAAAAGGCCATCTACTATACTTATTGGAAGATAAGAATGCAATAACAACTGACAAGTTACATTTGCAGGTTTCATGTCAGGAAACAAAATCCCTAACGCACAAGCAAAACAACTCACAAATTTAAGCAGGCTCATGGCTCAGTTTGACAATTTAGCAGAAAGGGTCTCAGCTAAGGAAGATATGGTTGTAGGAGACACACCTCTGGTCCCACCCAAATACCATTTCTTGATCATCTCCACAACATTTGCATTCTCCACTTTGATTTTTGCATCATCTTTCCCTTCGATTGATAGCCCAATCTATCCAAAAACATATACAAGGATTGATGTTAATAAATTATCAGAAACCAAGTTCATCAGCAAGATTAACTTCTTGCAACGAAACCCGTGTTGCTTGTTTCGATCGTTTTCTTACCTCAGCTGCGGCTGAAGAAGTTGCTGGAAAGTGGAATGTGATTATGGAGTCTTTCTTGAAGTACTTAGACTGGAAGAACTCAACGATTTTCTCCAAAGCTTCCTCCTCCTCTTCTTCATATTTGTCATCTGCTGCTAATCTGTCCCTCACTGCACTTTCAAGCTGGACGCCGTACTGCGATCCTTTGATCTCCTTAATCACCACAACCCTCAAGAACTTCTCCACAGGAGCTGTGCATATAGACAGTTGAAAAGTATTCATAAAGACCAAGTTTTTTTCTTGTTCCAGGTTGGATCAAAATCTATACTTTTTGTACTAAAACCAAAAAGAGGGGTTTTCCCAATTCACATCAGACATAAAACTACTAAGATCTTTAACAAATCAAATTAGCAGATTCAGTTGTATAATCCTTTAAATTGGGAAATCTTGATAATAGTAATGTAGATGAACACACAAAACCCTTTTCTTGTTCCAAGTCAATCGGAATCTATGCACACAAAGACTAAGTCCTTATCTTGTTCTATCAAAATACTTAAGTACTAAAAACCAAAATGCTGGGTTTTTATGCAATTAACATCAGAGGGTTTAGCAAAAAATGCCTAAAGTAAACTAGCAGATTCAGCTAAATTGGGAAATGATGATAAATAGTTATACAGATATTTTACCATTAATAACTGCTTCAAAGAAGTCATCATTTTCTGCAAGTTCTTTTCCAGATTTCCCTTTCCATTGCTGCAAATGCTCAACGATTTCAGGCTCAAAGTAAACACCAATTGCTGTGAACTTAATCTGGAGAAAGTGTATCTCAATATCCGTGATCCCTGTCCCATATATCCCCAACACAACAAGACATTACTACAGATGAACGACACAATGTTTCCCACCAAAATTAGGAAAAAGAACAAAAATTTACTTGGAATTAAGACATGGGTTACCTTGACCAAGCAGAGATAAGGGCTTGGAAGTTGTGATCTGTGGAGGGAAAGGGATTTCATCCACCATAACCATTTCAGTTCCCACTGCAGGAAACAGAACAAAAACATAAGACAAATGCAGTTACTAAATTGGTTCAATTCTACTAACAAAACAAGGCAAAATAGCAAAAAGAAACAGAGAGATTTTCAAGAAAAGAGTAGAAAGAGTGGCTCTTACTGATTAGCTTTGGGGTTTTATTCTTCTCTTTTGGTTGAAAAATAGCACAAGAGGGAGCTGTGTCAAGACTCAAGGAGTGATTTTGATAATTTAATGGACTATTATTATTATTTATTTGATTTTCTTAGTACTACTATTTATTGGGGTTTGGTGTTAGAGCTAACACTCACGTGTCATGACTCATGGGTACGGTGGTAGGTAGCGGAAGTGGTGGAGCTTGTATCACCTCGTGGCTGTGTAGTTACACTTACTACCTCACAACCAAATTTCAACAATTTCATTTCATTACCCAAACCAAACCTTCCCTCCTTAATAATTACTATTTGATTTTTTTTTACTAATTTAATTCGAATCTTTTCGAGTTCTAAAGATGATGACTCTCGTGTTATGGTATTTTTATATATTTAATTACACTATCTTAAACATATTTAATTATACCAGTTGCATGTATTATTAGAATATAATAAGTTAGCTCATGTGATAGTATATTTTATGAAATCATGCCTTTATTATTTGTTCAAATATTTTATTAAAATTATTTATTTTTCAAAAACAAATACTTGAACTTTCAGTTTGGAGAACAAAG
Organism: Viola odorata; assembly: GCA_963691705.1. Taxonomy (NCBI): domain Eukaryota; kingdom Viridiplantae; phylum Streptophyta; class Magnoliopsida; order Malpighiales; family Violaceae; genus Viola; species Viola odorata. Next base: position 57,001,611 of record OY829544.1, read on the forward strand.
AACTGTTCTATAATAGTCATTATCTTTTAATTTTACCTTTATCAAGTTTTTGATATGTATCATAAAGTAAACTTCGCCGCGAGTTTTGTTATTAAATTTACGGTACAAATTTTAGCCCATAAATATAAATTACCATCATTGGAAGTAAAAACTTCTAGGGATAATTTAGAGTGTATTCACTAAAAGATCGTAAATTTTTTAATATAATTTACTATAATTAAAAAAAGAATACAAGAAATTATGACACAAGTGATAATTAGTCCATGCTCTTTTTAACGAGGAAAACTTGTATATTGGTACCAATATGAATATAAATGGGTGAACATAAAATTATATGCACCGGATTTATAAAATGTAACTTTGTAACAATAATGATTATATAACATTTTTATTTTAAAAAAAAATAACAATTAAATTTACGCATGATTATGGTAATGGATAAAGCCCATTGCCTTGGTGCTATTATTTTCACGCTCCCTTTTCTGGGTTGGGCTATGTAATGATATTAGTCCAAGTCTGGCCCATGTTGTCAGTAGAATTTGGTGTGATCTGCCATTAAATTTGTATGATTAATAAAAAATATTTCACATGTTCGTATTAATAATTTGAAAAAATGGTTGGGATATAAACTATTTTATAAAAAAAATTATATAAATTAATGTGCTAAGATAATTTAGATTTATCCTTTTCTAATTAGGTTATATTATTATTTTTATTTAAATAAATAATTACTAAGTGAATATTAAAAATGTTTATATCTCTAGCACTACTGTAATAATTTATACGGCTAGTATTGAGGTGAAAATCTAATTTTACTATGTTGTAAAACCGATTAGGATTTACTTAATTAATTATTAGATGTACTTCCACCTCAATATCACCAATCTTAAACTCTAGAGTTAGATGTGCTTTTCTATATTATTGAATTATATACTTATTTATTAATTATAATGCAATTTATGAAAAATAACTTTAAAATCTTTCATTTACATTATTAAATTAAGTTAATTTACATAATTAATCTATTTTATTTATAATTTATTATGAAATTTGAAAGAGATGGTGTTCAAGATTCTGAAAGGTTGCATGATTTTCTATATAAATGCTTTTAAATCGTTTATAAAAATAATTAAGGTATTTACGAGTTTTGATTGTGATATTTATCCAAGTTAAAGTTATATAGTTATATTTTTATTTGAATTAATTATTGTTTAATTGTCAAAATAAGTATGTATTATGTAAAATATTATAGTACATATTATATGAAATTAACGAATATTATTAAACATATATCGTATAAATGATTATTTATAATATAATTCGGACAACGCGCGAGTCTTAAAATTCTGCTAATACTTGTCATTATAAAAAAAAGCTGATTAAGAATCAGTTTAATTAAATAATATTTTAGTCGGTAATACTATGGGATTAGATTGTCCTTAATTTGTCCACAGACATTTGTTGACTTGTGCCATCATCAATTTCGTCGGACTTTTGCAATAATGTTTTGTAGTCATTCATTTGTGCAGACACGGTATTGTTTTATAATTGAAAAATAAGAAAAAAACAATGTTTGAAAACTGTTAAAAAATTATGAAAATAGTCAAAATGTTTTTTTTTTCAATAAATGGAGGTAGGAATAGGAGTTCAACTTGATATATTTATTATCAGGAAAATTAAAAATGAGTTACATGTTCGTTGTTATATTTTTTTTTCTTTTTAGGACGGCATTTTAAAATCTACATATTCCTAAAATATAATTAATTTTTTTTATATAAACCTTAAGATAAAAAATGATGATAAAAATTACGTATAATTCAACTAATTAATATATACTGCATTTATACCAATAATTTATGGAGATTTATAGTATTGTAATGTTAATTAATAATATAATTAATTAAAAATAGGATAAAATGATGGTAATAAGAAATCTTTGAAAGGGTACCGGAATCTAATTATTGAAAGTTGAAACGATTTATTTGAATAATATTATATGCACACACACATTGACATTGTACGTCTGCAACTTTGCAAGTGACAAAAAGACTTGACTTTGTCTTAGATTTATCACAAATGATAAAAAATCACGAAGATAAATCTAAAATGAGCGGGCAGAGCTATTACATGAACTCCAGGCTTTTGCAGGAAATTAAAAATCTGTATATAAGCAGATAACATTCCTCCCCACTCCATCACTACACATACCAACCCAATTTCTTGAGAGAAATTAAAGCCCATATCATTATGGATTTTATAACAATTCTGCTGATACTTGCCATTACCCTTTTTGCATTATTCTACAAATTTAAAGTCTCATTACCTATTTCAGGCAAGAAAGTACTTCCTCCAGGTTCTTTCGGTATTCCACTATTGGGAGAATCCATAAGTTTTTCAAGATTCTTGAAACATGACAAGACAAATGAGTGGATGAAGATAAGAATTGATAAGTTCGGACCAGTGTTCAAGACATCAATCTTTGGTGCCAAGACTGTTGTCCTGACCGGACAAGCCGGTAACCGGTTTCTGTTCAGTGGTGGTGATAATGGGTTGTCTTACAAGCAATCAAAGTCCATAGCTAGTGTTCTTGGGAAGTATAGCCTGTTTGAGATTTCTGGGTTTCGGTATAAGATTTTCAGGGATGCAATTTTTGGGTTTGTTAAGCCAGAAAACATCCATAGATCTGTCAGTAAAATGGATTGTCTAGTTCAGGAGCAACTATTCAAGGTATGCCAAAACTTACTTAATTCTATCTTTTTGTGGTTTCTATTTTTAGATTTGTTTAACTATTGATCGTGTTGAATTATGACTAAATGTTGACTGTTGAAAGAAAAGTTTATAGAATCCTTAATTCATTCGAAATTTAGTTGAAAACCCAGATCAATTTTGCCAATTTTGCTTCGAAATCTCTGTATACCCATTTACTTGAATGGTTTGTATCAAAAGAATAGAACTAGAATAGACTTAGGTAGTATTTTGTTTGGAAAGTTAGAAGCTTTGTTGGAGATTTTATTCCCATGATCAGTTCTAGAGTTTTGTTTTTGACAATTTTGTTTGTTGGTGTGAAAAATACTACGATAATGCAGGAACTAGATGGGAAGGGTTCAGTAAAGATTGTGAGTTTGATGAAGAAGATTGCATTTAATGTTACTTGCAGTATGTTGTTTGGAATTCCAGATGGTAAGGAGAAAGACATACTTTTGGAAGAATTTACAACTCTGGTAAAAGGGGCATGGGCAGTCCCGATTGAAATTCCAGGGACTCAATTTCATAGATCAATGCGAGCGCGGAAAAGACTGTGTAAGAGATTCTCAAAAGTTATGGAAATGTGGAAACTGCAATTGGAAGAAGGGACTGTGGATGGCAACGAAAACATAATCACCAGTTTTCTCAGCTTGCGCGGCGAAAAGGGTGAACCTGTCCTGGATGAGGAGATTCTTGACATGGTCCTGGCTTTGATCATGGCTAGCTATGACACGGTTACGATTCTCATGACTCACCTTGTTAGGTACCTTTCTAGAGATGCAGAGGTTTACAGTAAAGTTCTTGAAGGTATAACTAATGAACAGTGTAAGATTTTAAATGCTGCTTTATTTTCCTGCAATTTTCCTGAGATGGGTTTTTTTCTGTTTTCACAGAGCAGAAAGAAGTTATGAAGGTGAAAAAAGATGGTGATGGGGAGCTGACTTGGATTGATATACAAAAGATGAAGTATACATGGAGAGTAGCTCAGGAAGTGATGAGATTTTACCCTCCATTGTTCGGTAATTTTCGACAGATAACCAGAGATATCACTGTTAATGGTTTTGACATCCCCAAAGGCTGGCAGGTACTATGATAACCTTGTCCTAACGTAACATGTTCGTTTAGGCCAGAAGAAGAAGAAGTGCAATTCGAGTCGATAGATGAGCTAGATTGTACTGAATTCTAACATATGGGATGGTTAAATTGCAGATACTATGGGTGGCTTCTGGTACTCAAATGGACAAGAACATTTTTCAAGATCCAGAGACGTTTGATCCATCAAGATTTGAGACCTCATCTAAAACATATCCTCCATACACCTACATTCCTTTCGGAGCTGGTCCACGAATATGTCCCGGGGCAGAATTTGCTCGAATCGAGTCCATGCTGGTAATTCATCATCTCATAACCAAGTACGAATGGACAGAAATGATACCCGATGAGCCCATAACTCGCGATCCTTTGCCTTATCCGGCTCAGGGTCTGCCGGTGAAGATTTGTCCAAAAAATGATATGTAGAAGCTGATTTTTTTATTGCTGCATGCCTGCAACTGTATCCAATCATCAGAAAACGCTAAATCCAGCTGTAGTTGGTGTCATGGTGCTACATAATGCAAATTGCCTACTTGTGTCTAATACTGTTCGCACCAGCCCAATCTTACAGAAGCTGTAGGTAAAGTTTTTTTAGAACAAAAGAAAATTCTTAAAACAGGCCTTGACAGATGTCTGTTTTTTTCATTATGGGCTCCCAAAGTGTCGAGCTAGCAGAAAATTAGTTGAGCCTTAAGAGAAACCTTGCCCATAGTGCAGTGTTTTCTTTTCTGTCTCAGGCCCATTATGAAGTTAAGTTTTTTTTTATACATATAAAAAAGGAAAAAGTCATAAAATCACCGCAAGTTTGTACTAAATGATCAGAAAACACCTCAAGTTTATAATTGAGTCAAATAAAATTCCATATTTGCCAATTTTAATAGATCACAACTTAATTTTAATATTATCTTAAAACCTATGTGGCCAACGTAAAAATTAATTTATTAAAAAAATGACATGAATTTTTTTTATCTTTTTCCTTACGCCCGATAAACATTAACGTGGAAAAAAAAATTAAACGAAAAATCAACCCCAACATGCATATCATGTAAATCTAAACAAAAAAGTAATGTAAATTTTGAAAATTTATCGAAAGTAAAAAAAATGGACACATTAACTATCCGGATTATATGAAACCGAGTATCAACCATTTTAAAATTTCCAAATAATATCCAAAAAATGCTGGAAAATACAATAAAGCATAACTGGGCATTAATTAATTGTCAGGATTATATTTTTATATTTTTATTTTATTTTTATTGGGTTATGTCACCTCTGCATCTATCTAGTATACAAAGAGAGATGAAAAAAAAATCATTGTCATTTTTTTTATAAATTAATTTCCACATCAGCTACATTTAACATAATTTTTTAGAAAAACCAAACATGTATTAAGGTAAAATTATGGCGTGATCTATTAAAATTGGTAAAGGTGGAGTTCTATTTGATTTAATTATAAATGTGAGGTATTTTTCTGGACATTTGGTACAATCGTGGGGTGATTTTATGATTTTTTCTTATAAAAAATGATATATTTAATTATCATCATAATACGAGGGATAAAACTTATACACATATATTATAAAGATATATGCACTAACCAATTAAAATATAGTTTGATATTGACGGCTAATAAATTAGTAATTCAGTAAAACGGGGAAAAATTGGTCTCCTAAATCCTAATTACCTACAAATTTTAAATTAATACTCCAACTATCTAAATGTACTCGAATTATCCTTCCATATCCAAAAGCATCCCAACACAGATGAGCCTAACAATATTAGTTTTTTTCCCCGCTAAATGCCTATTTTAGTCCCTATATTGGTCTAAAATTTTAAAATTAGTTTTTATATTTGTCTTTGACTGAAATCGATTCCTATATTTATATAATTTATTGAAATCAGTCAAATCGATTTAATTAAATTATTTTTCAAGAAATTTCAGAAAATATGTTTCTTTACAAATATCTTACATGACATAATAACATGGTCAAAATAATAAAAAAATTTTTTTTTGTCTCTGTTATTAATTCAATGTACGATTTTAATAAAAAATAACATTTTAAAAGTTTTTTGAAAAATAAAAATTAATTAAATTAAATTAATTGGATTTATTTCAACCAATTATACAAACATAAGGATCAATTTCAGCCAATTATACAAACATGGGGATTAATTTCAGCCAAAAATAAATGTAAGAACTAATTTTATAATGTTAGACAAACGTAGAGACTAAAATTAGTGTTTATCCTAATTTTTTCATTAAATTCAATAAAACTTATTATCATCTGGAAAATAAAAACAAGACCAGTAAAAAACTCCATAACAATGAGATTTTTAGTGTTAAAAACTAGTGTATGTGTAAATTTAACTATAAATATACATAGTGTATATCTAAAAATATTCACACTTTATTTTATTTTGAAATATATATAGTGTATATTTAAAAATATTAATATTTTATTTTATTTTGAAATATATATAGTGTATATTTAAAAATATTAATATTTTATTTTATTTCGAAATATATATAGTGTATATTTAAAAATATTAATATTTTATTTTATTTCGAAATATATATAGTGTCTGCCAATGGTCACAAAACATATAGGTTAAAATAAAAAAAATGTATACTTAGAAGTAAGGTATAAAATATTCCTGACAAGTAATTTGTTATCAAACCGATAACTTTTGTGTTAAGAGGTGAAAATGTTGAATTATCTACACCAACCTTTTATTAGTAAAATGTAAATGTAAAATAATTAATTGGTAATATTATAATCCTCATTTTATGCTTTCCATTAATTATCTCCACTACATCAAATAGAATTAGAAGTTTCCGCACCAACATATTGATAACAAAATCAAATAGATTATGAGAAAACAAAAAAGAAGAAATAAAAAAAGGACAAAAATTCCATCGATGTATACGTCGCCACATAAGCATGGTCACGTGGCACTTTCTCTAGCAAATAGACGTTTCCACTTTCCATTGATAGATACGTCGCCACATAAGCACGTTGACATGGCACTTTCTCTAGCAAATAGACGCTCTCCGCGTGTGCCAAGCTTTCGCCTGGCATGTAATCGCGGCATGTCGCCACATGCCCGCCTCCTTTCCAAGACAACCGGCTACATTCTCCACGTTCCCTACTCAATCTCAACCCATCCAACGGCCCTGATTAAACCTTCCATCTGAATCTTGTTATTGTCTTGTTACGTGAACCACCTGAACACTCCTCCACCGACCCAATCTCTTGGACTATGTTATTCGCTACAACAAAAACAAACTCCAATAACAACAACCACCCATCTCAGCCGTTTATTCTTATGGTTAGTTGAAAACTGCGACGTTTTGCTTTGGGAAGTACTGACCAACAATTCACATTGCAAGAGGTTGTTGTGTGATGTGGGGTAGAAGATTACACCTTGACATGGATGGAAAATTCGTGGATCACACTTTATTAATTGAGTGAAGTGTGATAATTAAAAAATAAGAACTCAAGTTTTTCCACCCTACATAATCTTGACCGTTCAAGCTTGGTCATCGTGATTTCCTTCTACGTCCCTTCTCCAACTCTACAACTGAAAACGCCATTAAAGAGTTCCAACCTTTGAATTTGATTCATCAAACACTAAACAACCAAGACCGAAACCCAGCAAGCTCTACATCTCCTGCTTCGATTCCCTAATTTTTTAACAATCCAGCAACATTGCCAAGAACCCATTTTAACGATTGATTAATTATTGGTTTTGTGTTGTTGATTTTGGAGATGTCATCGGTGGGGATTCGATGCGGAGGGAGCTGTTTCTTGAATTCTGGATCATTGGAGCGGAACATCAAACAGAATGCGTGCATGGGGTTGGGTAATAATAGAATTAATTTCTCTCCTAACAACGCAATTGATTTGTCGAGATGTAAGCGGGCAAGAGTCGTGATGGCGACAGCGATGATGAAAGGAGGGGACTTGGTGCAGGTGGCGGATTCGAACGAAGGCGGGAGAGGGAAGGCGGTGGTGTACGATAAGGTGGATGAATGGATGAGGGATTCGGTGGGGGAGATTGTGAAGAATTTAAAGGAGGCGCCTTTATTGGTTCATGTTTACTCCGAAGAGAACGGCGGGAAGACGGAGTTGAAGACGGAGACGGCGGTGACGGAGGAGGATTGGCCGGTGGTGAAGGAGAAATGGGAGAAGAAAGAGACCCAGATGCCGGAAGGAGTGATTTTCGTGGAGCGATTACAGGAAGAAGGAGACGGAGGAGACGATGATGTAGATGATGAGAGGGAGAGAGGGGAGGCGCTGACGAGGGCGTGGGGTGTGTTGGTTCAGGGGAGAGGGTCGGATTGTAGTCCGGTTTGCTACTTGTTGAAGACCAGCCGGGTCGGGTCTGGGTTGGGATTGTGGTGCACCCATTTCTGTTTGATGCGGGTCAGTAATTTTAGAGAGACGGCCCGGTCGCAGCTCAAGAATTGTTGGTTGGTGCAAGGAAAATAAGAGTATTGATTTTGAAAAGAAAATATTGTTAATTGTTAATTGGCATGAACCACTGATGATGATTATGTTGTAACTGTAAATGAAAAAGATAAATTATTAATTAGAAAGAGAGTCAATTGTAATAAAAGATTAATTGTTGAAAATTTCAAGGTTCATTGGCATGATTATTTTTTTTATAGTTTATTGATCTTTTCAATTCTTTTTCATTCTTCTCAATTCATTGATGAATTTGGCAATTTCATACCTGTTCTGAAAATTTCAAAGAAAGAACACATGAAAGTGCGATGAATTATTGATGCAACTACAGAAAAAAAAAATCCTCTCGTGTCGGGATCGGACTAATTTTATTTGAGTACTCTTGAATTTTGAAAGGGATGATTGGAGACTTGAATCGGATTAGATTCTTTACTTCAAGCAACTTGCTGACCTTTTGGTGCTAATTAAAGGCATTACACCATGATGTCTTGTTGCTCCAAGCAACTTTCTTGCTGGCGACATCATTCGGGTCATTTATTTTCTTTCTTGCCTTTTACTCTTGTTGTATAAAAGGTTGTAATAATGGTTGCCATTAAGCAATCTCAAATGTAGAATTGAGTTCGGATATTCTAACTCACAACACTCTGCGTGACACAATCAAAATGACAGCATGACAAATGCAGGAAATCCTCCCTGTAAATGCTACTAATCGGCATAGGGCTGAATAACAATTCATTATTCATATCAATAGAAAATAGTGATTTATACCTATATCTAAATTATTAATTGTAAAGAATTATGTTAGGACACATATATTCTTCTGTCCGTATCTTGTATATTGGGCCTATTGGACTCATGTATTACCGATTAATGAAGGGAGGAAAACCTATTTCCCTAAACTTTACATGGTAGCGAAGCCAAGCCGCCTAGCAAACCTACTCTCTTCACGTTGATTCGCCTACTGCAATCGCCTTTAACCCCGACATGGCCGGCGCAGACAAAAACCAAACCCAACCTCCCGAAGATAGAACTCAATCTCCCTTCTACCTCTTTTCGGGTGATCAACCTAGAAACGTTATCACCAACACAGTTCTAAAGGGCGATAACTTTGTTGCATGGTCGAGAGCGATCACGCTAGCTCTCAAATCGCGCCGCAAATTTAGATTCATTGATGGTTCAATCAAAAAGCCCACCGATGCGACGAAGATCTCGGATTGGGAAACCGTGAACTCCATGATTATTTCATGGCTCACTAGAATGATGGATGCTAGAGTTGCTGCGTCCGTCCCGTATCATGAAGAAGCTCGACCTTTGTGGCTGGTTTTGGAGCGCAAGTACATGAAGGCCAATGGTCCACGGATTCAGCAGCTGCGCGTTTCCATCACACTGTGCAAACAATCAAAGGGCGAGTCGATAGATGACTACTACAATCGGTTAGTTGCTCTTTGGGATGAATTGACTCGGTTGAAACCCCTATCCACTTGCCTTTGCGGACTCTACTGCGATCTCTCCGCGAAGCTTGCTAATGAGCAAGATGAGGCATATTTCCATCGATTTCTAATTGGAGTTGATGATGATCTCTAATCCGCCGTGCGCACTAATCTGCTTTCCTAGAAGCCTCAACCACCTCTCTATAAAGCCTATCAAGCATTTGTTCAGGAAGAAAACTCTCGTCACATCGCTCGCGAGAAGGTAATTGAGCAGGAAGTCCATGTATTCGCATTGAGGGCTGATCGCTCTCGGCTGCCATCGGACCGTGTAGACCGGTCCAAGCTCTTCTGTTCTCACTGCAAGCAGAAAGGACATGATACTACCTCCTGTTTTAAGATACACGGTTACCCTGACTGGTGGGCTAAACGTAACAGAATGAGCGGGTCTGGCCGTGGGACTCCCGTCACACCTACCACCGCAAATGCTGCCTCTCCTGGTCCCTTTCCTGCAACGCCAGCCTGTGCCCATGCTGTCACGGAACTGGGTGATTCCCCATTTGTTGATCTTAGCAAATAGGCCCAATATACAAGATACGAACAGAAGAATATATGTGTTCTAACACCTATTTCCCTAAACTTTACAAATTATGACCAAATAATTTAGGCTGGTGAGCTCGACACATGTTATGTTAGTGTCTGCCACATGTCGCATAATTGTAGAGAATTATGATAAAATAATTTAGACACGAAAGATGGTGAACTCGACACATATTATGTTAGTGTTTGCCACACTTCGCATATGTAAAATGAATCCAAGGCCTGAATATGACAAAGAAGAATGTTTTGTGTTATATTTATGGGTAGAGGCAAGTGCGGGGAAAAATACTAAAATTGGCCCGAAAACAAGAATCCCTCCAATATAATATTTGAATTTGAAAAACGTGAAACAAGTGAGTGAGTTGATTGAGTCCACACGTTTAACTCGGTGCCCTGTTCCAATTTGTGCGCGAGAAAGATGAAACGAAATGAAAATCGAATCAGACAAAATTATTAGTTCTAACTTCTAAAGAACGCAACAAAAACAACCAATAATCAATAACTAAGCGCGCTCACTCTCTCTGCAATTTCAAATCAAATACTACTACTTTCCATTGACTCATTTCAAAAACACGGACCTACCCTCCATCTCTTCCCCTTCTCCCTCCTCTTTCAAAACCCTAGCCCACCTGCGCACGCTCTCTTCTCTAATCCATCCTTTACCATAACTATACCTTTGCCTATTTCACCTAACTTCTGGGTTTCTTTACCCTTTCATTTCCTTTCTTGATTTCGTCTTCTCTTTTGTGGCTCATAGCTTTCTTTCATCTGGGTTTCAAGTTTTTCTTCCTATTATTGGGGGTTTTGGTGGCAAAGGTGTTGAATTTGGCTTGGGTTCTTACGAATTCTTTTTGGGTGGTGAAAGTCTGCATTTTTAAGGCCGAAAAGTCTCGTCTCCGAGTTGAGGGTTGCAGTGAGCCTGTGACACGGTGGAGGCCTGTAATCGAAATTGGGGTCAAGATAATGGAGGATCATATTGATTCGGGGATGAGCAGATCTGATTCTAAGGTTGGTTTCTTCTGATTTAATGCTTAGGGTTTCATTTCAACTTTGATGTAGTTCTAAATGGGTTTTCTCGATTTTTTGCTTTTGTTTTGTTTTTGGCCAGTTGACTGGGGAGAAACGAGGTACTGGAGAATTGGGAGACAAACAAGACGTTGATCGTAAGCGGACTAAAATGCGTCATCTGGATTCTGTGTTGAAGACTGGAGGTAAGCATTTTAAATCTATTCATTTTTGTACCTGCCGGTATTGGTTAGTTTTGGTAGTGAATTGTTTATTGTTGGGTGTAAGAGATTAGCTAGTATTCTTTAAATAGAATCATATGTTTTGTAGTAGTCTAGTACAGTTCCATCTGAATGAGTACTAGGTTTGTGTGTGGAGTTATAATTCTTACTTAGATATTCTCTCTGAGTTCAGTCATATTTTTGTGCTTTAAAATGCTGCAGAAACGAACTTACACCACTTCAAAAAGAAGGAAGGTATTGACCAGTTTCACTTTGGGGAAGAGATGTCCCAAGTCACCAATGTGCCTATAACCTTGGATTTAGAGGCTTCTAGAGCAGAAAAAAGTGGGAGGACCACATTCTCGATTGAGGTTAGTCCTCTCCCTGGACCACTGGATCTCAATAGTGAACCTTGCGTTGTTACCAATTCAGCTACTGTAGTTGTTCCTGAACGAGGAGAGAAATGTAAAGAAGTCCCTTTGCTCAAGAAACGTGTAGGCTCTGCAGTTACTGGCTTGGATTTGAATGCTGAACATATTAGCTCTGTGAATCAGGAGCAGTTTTGCCTTCACAAAAAGCGTGACCGTTTGAAGTTAAGTGTGGCCTCTGAGTGCGGGAGCACTACAGGTCCAGTTGAGCAGAAAGATCCATTGAAAATTTGGAAGGAGATGAAGGAAAATGGGTTTCTCTCACCATCTCATGGAGGGGTTTCTATTCAGAGAAGTTTTATGCCTTCTTCTCATGGAGGGATACCTGTACTGAAGCAACGCGTGAGAAAGACCAAGAATGATGTTCTGAAGAAAAAAATGGAACTTGCAAAGCGAGAACAGGTTGATAGGTTTACTAAGATTGCTGCGCCAAGTGGGCTACTAAACGGATTGAACCCGGGAATTATAAACCACGTGAGAAATAGAAAACAAGTCCATTCCATAATAGAAGCCCTAGTAAGGTCTGAAAAGCGTGAAACTGATCGCATACAAAACAAGCAAGCAACCTGTCCCCAAAGTGGAAATGAAGTCACTGTTAGCGAGTTCGATTCAGGAATGGATCGACTAGGTTTATGCCATGGAGATGGTAGTTCAACTGCTATATGTGGGATCGAGCAAACTGGAATCCACTCTGCGTCAGGCAGAGGAACAGACACTAGTTTGGTAGATAGGGCATGCTCAATGGAACTGGTTTCTAACTCCACCGCTGTCGTTGAGGATGATACATTGGCATTGAAGTTGTCATCATTAGCTAAAGCATCTGATGAATCTAGCACTTTCTGTAATGGGGATTTGGAAAATTTCAGCAGTGTTTCTTACCTTTCTGTAAGAGGTGTGCATTGAATTTCTGTTTTGCAATCTTAGTAAGTTTATGTCAGAATGCAAGATATGTTTATGCATCTAGAGTTAATGTATTACTGTTTTCACTAATGAATTTTGTGCTAACCATAAACTAAAGAACTTGGTAGCTAACATACATGATGTTTCTGTCCTTTCAGCTGCTAGTGTTGCTTCTCAATGGTTGGAGCTCCTTCACCAAGACATTAAAGGACGCCTATCTGGTGGTTCTTTGTTGCTATAGCTTTGATTTGAGTATAATACTAGCTGATTTTCCACATTATAACTTGCCAACTAACTGTGTTGTTTGGTTGCAGCATTGCGCCGTAGTAAGAAAAGAGTTCGAGCTGTAATCACCACAGAATTGCCCTTTTTAATGGCAAAAGAATTCTCATCCCATCAAGAGAATGATCCTTATAGTGTTGAGAATTCTTCTGATGCGTTGCCCTCTAATGCAACTGCTGCCGTGCATCAAACAAGATGGAACACCCTATTTGCTCAGATGGATAAGGCACTCTCTGAAGAAGAGAAACAACTTGTACGTATGATGGATGAAATTTCTGTTATGTTAATGGTTTCAACAAATGTCTTATTAAACACTACACTTTGGTGATCGTTGCGCTTGTTAGCAACTGTTTGGTTTATTTATGCACGACCTAATTATTTCACAGTTAACAAGATCCTTTTTTCAGTGAAATACAAATGGCTTCGTGATAGAATAGGCTTGGACCTTTTTAGTTATTCATCACAGATTGTGGCAGAATAAAAGTTTTTCTAGAAAGACTTCCTAATAAGATTTTTCTGTATAGATGTTATGTTCTGTTGAAGAAGTGTATTTAAAGATTCTCTCTTATGGTTTAAATTTCAGGAAATTTGGTTGAACCAAGTAAAAGACATGCAACTGCACTGTGATCATGGACTGCAAAATTTCCACCACAACAGTGGTCTTTTTGGTTTCCGGCAGCAGGGAACATCAGAGTATTATACAAGGTTAGTAATTTTGAACTTAATACAGTCCTTGTCGGTTTCTGTGCATTAAGGCCTCCATAAATAGGTTCAAGTAAGTGATTAATGCTTTTGGTGTTGAATCACTGCAAAGACTTTCCTTTTGATAATCATAAGATAGGCCAACTTATACTGTTATAGGATATATTTCTTAGAGCTGAGTGATATGGTGTTGGAAATATGTTCAAGTATGGTTTGTGTACCCGTCTTGTCTGTCTGCCAAGTATATTTCACAATGTCTTTACCTTCAGGTATGCAATGTGGTGAATATCCTGCAGAATTATTGACACGGTTTTGTTCTTGGCTCTGCAGACCGGGAAAAGCAGATAGCTCTGATAAGGAATTAGCTGTTAGGGCTGCCGCGGCATCCATATATTCGACGTGCAACTTTCTGATGTCCAAGGAAAACGTGCCATGCTTCTGATACATGTTCCTAACAGTTGACTTCTCCTTTCAACCTATTATACCGTCTTGAGCTTGTGCTTGAAATTCCTGTGCATCCTGTGATCTGCTGGTTCAATCTTCACCTTAACAATTGTAACATTATAACTTAGAAACTTTTGTTTTGTTTGTTTTACTTTTTACAAGATTGTTTGTCAAAGTGAGATAGTTGTAGAGAATCTGATGTTGAAAGTTGAAACTTTAGTTGTAGTTCTTTGTGTTGAGACTAGGGGTGTAAAAAAACCGGACTAAACCGGAACTGGAGCATTTTGTACCGAACTGGACCGAACTGAAAAGTTCCGGTTCAGTTTGGTTCTACTTGTAGCAGAACCGGAAATTTCCGGTTTTATTCCTACCAAAATCCGTAAACTGAACTGTAGAGCCGGTAGAATCGGAATATATATATATATGCAATCATGTAACATAGGTGATGCTTTGCTTCGGTGACGAAATGTTTGTTTCCTTTTCAAAGGGAAGGGGTTCGAACATCTCTTTCATCAAAATTCTTTTTTCCTTCTAATTGGGCTGGGCCGGGCCATCTTTTCCTTCTTTCTTCCTTCTAACTGGGCTGGGCTAATTAGCTAGGCCCATTGTTTTATTTTTTAATTGTTTCTAAATTGTACTAATAGTAGTAGCTAATAATTTATTTAATTATTTGTAATAGCTAGCTAATATTTTTTTAATTTATAATTAATTTAATGACTTTTTAAATAATATTTTATTGACATTTCATGTGAAATTTAATACTTATATTTTATTTAATAAATTTATATATAAATTACTATTAAATAATATAATCAATAAATTTTATTATATATGTAATAATGACTCCATAAAAATAAAAAATAAAATAGAAATTTACTTTCATTTTCTCAATCTTTACCATTCATACCAAATAAAAATAATTAGTTATTCAAATTTTTTTATTCTCATTTCTAGTGGTAGGATACTAAACACATTAAAACATGCTCCATAATTCTCACTTCTTACCTCCATTGAATCCATTCTCATTTCTTGTGGTTTATTACGAGCAACCAAACAAGTTGTAAAAATATCAAATGAAACATGGGTGTGAAAATGTATAAATTCACGACAAACTCTTATTATTGACAATGTGACATGTTAAAAACTTAGCTATCTAACTATTAATATAATTAACAATAATATTATCATTTTAAAAAATTTATTATTATCATTATAATACAATCTCAATTCCAATAAACCACTCGAGAGAAAATAAATACATATAAATTCCCTATAATAAAACTAAGAAATTTAAACAAATTCTTTATTTCCTTTTGTTTTCTTTCAAAACGACGCCATTTTGAACCAAAACACATCATTTTAGTGCTTAACGTATTTTACCTCCAAATAAATAAATATATATATATATATATATATACACGCAATATATATCAAAAGTTTTATTGACATGCCCTCTTAAGGGAGAGGTTCGAATCCCCTCCCACTCAAAATTTCCTTTTACCAACTTTCTTTAGGAAAATAATTATATTATTAAAACAAAAATTTAAAACAAAATTTAAAAAATTAAAATAAAAAAAAAAAATCAGAACCGGACCGGACTGTCCGGTTTCAGGCCGAACAGAACCGAAAATTTCTGGTTCTGTCCGGTTCTAAGCCTATCATAACTGAAAGTTTCCGGTTCAGTCCGATTCTAAGACTAAAACCGGACCGAACCGAACCGGTTACACCCCTAGTTGAGACTTGAGACGACCATCAGGTCTTTTGGTGTATTTTCCTCATCATATAATAACATGTTCTTTCTTTTTGTTTGTGAATTTGTTTAATTTAATAATGTAAAAACCAACCACTTCCATATAATAGTAATTATTTTGTGGACTAATTGTGTTAAAAGCATATTTGGAGGATTTTGTGACCCATATATCTTGGTTATACATGGGTGCTTCATGGAAAAATAATGAAAGGTACAACTCCAAATACTGAAGTTCACACCAACTTTCATACAATGGTACAATTCCTTCATACAAATATAAATAAATAGTACAACTCTAAACACCACTAGCATAAAGTAATGCTCCGTTAATTACTTCAGGGGATGAGTCTCCTGAAGGTGGTTTTGTTATGATGTGTTCATCAGCTTCAGAGGCGAAAACACCCGCACCAATTTCACAAGCCATGTTTACGATGCCCTTTGCAGAAAACAAATTAAAGCCTTCATTGACAACGAAGATCTCAGAGTAGGAGATGAAGTGCATGGCTCACTCCTCAAAGCAATCGACATGTCAAAACTTTATCTCATCATCTTCTCTCCCGACTGTGGTTCTTCCAGGTGGTGCTTGACGGAACTTGTAAAGATTTTCCAATGCAGCAAACAACCACATGGGAAGAAGATGGTGATACTAGTGTTCTACTGTTTTATCGAAAATGTTGGGGAAAAAAATAAACGGCTTGGTGGAGATGCTTTCTGGAATAGTGTTCTTTCTGAAATAGTTGGCAGAAAGAAACATTTTACCAGGCAAAAAGACATAAATGGCCCATGAATTTTATTTTTTTAATTAATGTGGCTCCTAAACTATTAATTTGTTTAATTACAACCCTGCAAATCGAACGTTTTAATAAAATTGGACCCTATCGTGACAGAAATCTGACGTGGCGACGTTATCTTCCACGTCATCCATGTTTCACATGCCACGCCGTCGAGCCACGTCAGCATTTTGCCACCTCACACCTCCACGTCAGAAAATTAATATAATTAATTTAAAAATTTCACAAAATTAATATAATTAATTTAAAAAATTCAGAAAAATAATTTAATTAATTTCAAAAATCCAGAAAAATAATTTAATTAATTTAAAAAATCCAGAAAATTAATATAATTAATTTAAAAAATTCAAAAAATTAATAATATAATTAATTTAAAAAATTCAGAAAAATAATTTAATTAATTTGAAAATTTAAAAAAATTATGTAATTATTTTTAAAAATCCAAGGAAAACGTGCCATGCTTTTGATACATGTTCCTAACAGTTGACTTCTCCTTTCAACCTATTATACCGTCTTGAGCTTGTGCTTGAAATTCCTGTGCATCCTGTGATCTACTGGTTCAATCTTCACCTTAACAATTGTAACATTTTTTTTTTTTGAATAAGCCGAAGGTTTTATTCAAGCCTAGAAGAACTAGGCAATAAGAAAGAAAGAGAGAATGTACAAAAGGTTGTTCCTCCAAAGAGGAAGCGACTAGAGAAACACGTTAGAAGTTGTCGTAGAAGGAACCGTTAATACCGACTACTGAGCCGCCCGACCCAACGTTAGTAACCATGAAGGAGACAGCATCATCATTCCCAAAGTGTAAGGGAATGAATGATCAGTACTCTTAAGCCATCTGTACCAAAATGAGTAGGCGGAATTGAAGACACGTCTCGAGCAGAAGGTGTGTTGATTGAAAACTACCTGGTTCCTCTGCAACCACAAGCTCCAAATCATAGCATAAAACAGAGTCCTCCATTTTTCCTTAAACTGCCTCCCTCCTCTTGGAAATAGGGACTCCCAAGAATCCCATAGATCATCGATTGTCCGAGGAGGGCACCAGGATACTCCTAACCATAACATCACAGCATTCCAGCAAGATACGGATGTTTGACAGTGGAGCAGAATATGCTGGACTGATTCCCCTTGCCTGTCACACATAGGGCAAACGTTGTCCTCCTCATTGAGCATTCCACGAATGCAGAGAAATTCCCTAGTTATCAAACGTCCGCGCAATGCAAGCCATAAGAAAAATTCTACCCTATAAGGAACTAAATTTGACCAGCATGACTCTAAACTCTGATTGGCCTGAAAGCGTTGATTGTCATAACTCAAAGACCAGGACCCAACCGAATATTCTCCTTCTGGATTCAACTGCCACCTATTTTTAGCCGTAACGTGTGTATTGTTTGGCACCGAGAAAAGTCTCAACACAATTATAATTTAGAAACTTTTGTTTTGTTTGTTTTACTTTTTACAAGATTGTTTGTCAAAGTGAGATAATTGTAGAGAATTTGATGTTGAAAGTTGAAGCTTCAGTTGTAGTTCTTTGTGTTGAGACTTGAGACGACCATCAAGTTTTTTGGTGTATTTTCCTCATCATATAATAACATGGTCTTTCTTTTTATTTGTGGATTTGTTTAATTTAATAATGTAAAAACCAACCACTTCCATATAATAGTAATTATTTTGTGGACTAATTGTGTTAAAAGCATATTTGCAGGATTTTGTGACCCATAAGTCTTGGTTATACATGGGTGCTTCATGGAAAAATAATGAAAGGTAAAGCTCCATATACTGAAGTTCACACCCAACTTTCATACAATGGTACAATTCCTTCGTACAAATATAAATAGATAGTACAACTCCAAACACCACTAGCATAAAGTAATGCTCCGTTAATTACTTCAGGGGATGAGTCTCCTGAAGGTTTTTTTTTTTTTTTTTTTTTTTTAAATAAGCCGAAGGTATATTAAAACAGTCATGGGGGGCATGACAGCAACAACAAAGCAGCAGAAGCTGCAGAAACACAAAACCAGAAGAAAGAATCTGAAAAAAAAAAAAAAAAAAAAAAAAAAAAAAAAAAAAAAAACTGCAGAACATAGAATAAAATAAGCCTAAACACAAAGAACAGACACGCTTCTTCCAACACACCGCCTCCCTGCTAAAGGCCGCTCCCTTGCTCCACTGAGATGACTACTAAGGCAAACCAGCAGTAGCTACAACCAGCAAGAACAAGAGAGGCAAGACTCCCACAGAGGAAGAACGGCACAGCAAAACACTCAAGCTACAACACGAGAACATACACCCTAAGCACTTCAGAACTAACTCAGGATAGGCCCGTACCCCAACCGCTTATAGCGTTGACACCCCAAACCTGCAGCCACGTAGAAGAAGACATTGTCTGCAAAACAGAGTAAGGAAAAGAAGAATCAATGTTCCTCATCCAGCGGTTCCAATACCTGAATATTGAGTGAAGCAACTGTTGTGTGTCAACCGATTTATTTTGGAATATCCATTCGTTCCTGGCCTTCCACATAACCCAAGCTATTGCAGGAAGAAGTAAACTCCACTTCTCTTGAGCCTGACGGTTCTTCCCCATCCCTAAGGATGTCCAGGACGAGTACAGACCTTGAAAGTCGCGAGGGCGAACCCAACTGAACCCCGCCCATCTCGCCATAAACTCCCATATCTCATCTCATCCTTCACTGAGTCTCCTGAAGGTGGTTTTGATTACGATGTGTTCATCAGCTTCAGAGGCGAAAACACCTTCGAAAATATTGGGGAAAAAAATAAACGGCTTGGTGGAAATGCTTTCTGGAATGGTGTTCTTTCTGAAATACTTGGCAGAAAGAAACATTTTACCATGAGTTTAAGGCTTTCTTCTGTAAAACAAAAACATGGACGTAAAAAGGTTCTCATTGGTTTCGATGATGTGGACGAATCAATATTTTTAGACTTGCAAGATGTAGCAGAACACCATAATTTATTTGGCGCGGTGAGTAAAATCCTCATGACAAGTAGAGACAAACATGCTCTTACCAAGTTATCAGTTGATGAGGTGTACGAGGCTGTAGAACTAAACTATGGAGGAGCTACGAAACTCTTTAGCCCTTATCTGATCAAACTCGACCATTTCAATTAGATTACTTCATTTATTTTATAGAGCATTAATTTAATTTCTGACTTATCTCGGAGTAAAATTGATCCAATGCAAAATACCCACCTGGTTAGAAAATCAGCAAAAAAAAAAATGAATGAAGTAAAACATATCTTTTTTTTGGGTGGTAATTAAAGAAATAAAGCGCAAACAAACTTCTATAATGTCATAATAAAGTCAATCTTTAATATTCGGAAGCTCTAATCGGTGCACACTTGGATCAAATGAATAAGCATGGCGTGACAAGAAATTAGCTGCAAAATTACACTCTTGATGAACATGAGAAATTTCCACAGTAATAAACTTTCTAATTTTGATGAAACAAACCGCCTCCAAAATGAGTTTAAATGTTCTGTTCTTAACACCATGAAACAAACTGCCTCTCCCCTCAACTTTAAAGTTCTAGCACTCTTCTAATTTCATTTCAATTAATCATATTTATTACTCTTAATCATCTCTTATTATAATATTTAATTCCTTTTTAATGAAACGATTGTAGTAGTGGTGATTTTTTAATGGTGTGATGATCTTTAAATGGTGTGAGCTTGAAAAAAATACACGCGATTGATTTTTATTGGTCGGAGTACAACAACTCATAGATGTGAATTGTCATCTTCGAAATACCCAATAATTCCTCCCCTTTTAGAGTGTAGAATTTACCAGGTACGCCCACGATGTGATTTGATTCACCCTGTTAGTCATCTCTCTTTTTCCATGAAAGGAGTATATTTTAGGAAGATGTTACATTCACGTCCAGACTTTTTTTTCTTTTTTAATTTAGTACTCAATTTTCAATCCGTGCCAATTTTGCACTCAACTTTCCCTCCAATAGCATCTTAACACATGAATTCATAACTTTTTAATTCTTTGACTAACACCATTTTCAGTTCCAATTTTTCAAAAACAAGTTATTCCAGCCCTACAATTTTTTTAGAGATACCACGTTAATTTTTTTTAAAGCTACAAAAAAATAAACGTGACATTTTTAGCAGGAAGTATTGTGGCCGTTGGCCTTTTACCGTTCGATTGCTGTTAACCGCTCAGATTTGAACGGGAGATGTTCAATCTCACACATATACATACATGGGAAATGATTTTTGGCCACCACCGATTTATATTTCTTCTACTTGCTCTCTTTATATCCTTCCCTATAGTATTAAGAATACGGGTGTCAAATATATACTCATACTCAATTATACACCCATACTCAATTAATTAGAATATTAAATAAATTTGTTTAATCTTTAAATAAGTAAAAATGGATAAATACCCATCTGAATTAAAATATGTAAGTTTATTGGATTTGGGCGTGGGTGTGGGTACCTAATTAAACCCAAATCCATTTTCTGTGAGTATTACACAAGGTGAGTAATTTTGAGCTTAACACGGTCCTTGTCAGTTTTCTGTGCATTATGGCCTTCATAAAGACTTTCCTTTTGATAACCATAACATAGGCCAACTTATACTGTTAGGATAACTAATATTATTGGGCCTCACTCACAAGTTATGACTTTTGAGTGTAGTGATTGGTCCTTTGATATGGTAGCGGAGCATTCCTGACCTACTGTTAGGAGTTCGAATCCTATCACCCCCATATTAATTGAGTGAGTAAATAAGCACAAGGTATGCCCCTGATGGGCCGTGCAAGTTTCAAGGTCCTGATGGGCTTTCACTTGAGGGGTGGTGTTAGGATAACTAATATCATTGGGCCTCACTCACAAGTCATGACTTTTGAGTGCAGTGGTTGGTCCTTTAACATATACTATTATAGGGTATATTTCTTAGAACTGAGTGATATGGTGTTTGAATATGGATTTAGTGTTAGAAATATGTTTGAATATGGATTGTGTACCCGTCCTGTCTGTCTGCCAAATACATCTCACAATGTCTTTACTTTCAGGTATGTAATGTAATGTGGTGAATATTCTACAGAATTATTGACAATGTTATGTTCTTAGTTCTACAGACTGGGAAAAGCAGATAGATCTGATAAGGAATTAGCTACTAGGGCTGCTGCGACATCCATATATTGGACGTGCAACTTTCTGATGGCAAAGTAGAATGTGCCATGCTTCTGATATACTATGTACCTAACAGTTGACTTCTCCTTTCAACCTATTATACGTCTTGAGCTTGTGCTTGAAATTTCTGTGCATCCTGCGATCTGCTGGTTCGATCTTCACTTGAACAATTGTAACATTAGAACTTAGAATGGGTGACTCTTTTGTTTTGTTTGTTTTTTTCTTTTTACAAGATTGTTTAATAAAGTGAGATAGTTGTAGAGAATCTGATATTGAAAGTTGGAACCTAAATTGTTAGTTCTTTGTTTTGAGATGATTATCAGGTCTTTTGGTGTATTTTCCTCATCCTATAGTAACATGGGTCTTTCTTTTTGTTCGTTGATTTGTTAAAACTTGCATTTAAAGTAAGAACCAACCACTTCCATAAAATAATAAATTAGTTAAACCATATTTCCAGGATTTTGTTACCCATATTTCCACGATTTTGTTTCAATTATAAGTTAAAATTTTGTAATATATGGATGCTTCATGGAAAATAATAAAAGATACAATACATTTTCAGACATGACTCTTATTAAAAGACCACTAGCATAAAATGATAGTAATTAGGTTGCTAATGCTCACTAACTGTGTCACGACAATTAAATTGCTCCGTTAATTAATTAAAAATTATTGAAAACTCCGATAATTAAATTACTTCCTAATATATTGTATAAACAGTATACTTACTCTATGGAGTTGGTACATATAATCTTGATTATGGATGAAAATATATATCGGGAGACATATCGGTGAAATTTAGCAGATCAACAACAACAGCATCAATCCAAATCAAACCAATAACCCACTGTTATGGTCTCTCCAATTTTATTCAAAGCAACAAAATTTATTGAGTAAAGGGAATAAATACATTTAAAAAAAAAGGCATCCACTAACAATTCAAAGACGCGAAATCTGGTAAATAAATAAAAAATAAATAAAGTCAAGAAGTGAAGCTTCCAGAATCCATAGCATGATGGGTGTTTGCTGTTGTTGGGTATTTCATTTTAGCCCTTATCTGATCTGATGTTCATGGAAATTTCATCTGACGATTCCTTTCGGATGTCTCGTGTACGCTAATGGAGTATATAAATTATTAATAATAGTAGTAGAAAAAAAGTAAAAACTGTTGCTTGACTATAAAATATAAATAAATAAAAATTAAAAATCCTTTTACTTATGTATATGAACATTTGTGTTTTTAAAATACAAGAATTGTCTTAGTGGTTGGTTGGATTTAAGGTTTAATTAGTGTAGTAATCTACTAAGGAGAGCGACAATGATGAGTCAATGGCGTCACAGAAAAGGAAGAGGAGTTTCCTTTGCGGGCAGCAGTACTAGTATTGTTTTCTCAGATGAAAAAGTGAAACAACTTGTTCATATGATAGATGAAACTACCGTTGTGTTTATGGTTCCAAGTTCCAACACTACTTCACTTTGGTGATCCTTACACTCGTTAACAACTGTTTGGTTTATTTATGCATGACCTAATTATTTCACAGTACAGATGGCTAGTAGTGCAATTTGCATTCTTTCCTATTGATTTCTAGGTCAATGGCGTGACTTTGACAACATTCACACACTTACATGTATATATCTTAAGCACAGACTCTCCTTTAATTCACAACACCACCAATACTCTTTGCATTAATTCCTCTTCTTCTACCACTATGGAGAGGAAAGATCGTTTCGTGGAAATCGGTTCTTCTTCATCTGATTCCTCGCCATCTTTGGGGAGGAAAAGGGGATCAGGAGATGAGTCTCCTGAAGATCATTTCAATCATGATGTGTTCATCAGCTTCAGAGGGAAAGACACCCGCACCAATTTTACAAGCCATGTTTATAAAGCCCTCTGCAGAACACAAATTAAAGCCTTTATTGACAGTGAAAATCTGAGATTTGGACATGAAATCTGTGGCTCACTCCTCAAAGCAATTGAAGTGTCAAAACTTTATATCGTCATCTTCTCACCCGACTATGGATCTTCCAGGTGGTGCTTGATGGAACTTGAAAAAATCCTCCTTTGCAGCAAACAACATGGGAAGATTGTTATTCCTGTGTTCTACAAAGTTGAACCAACTGATGTGAGACACCAAACTGGAAGCTTTAAAGATGCATTTACGAAACATGAAGCAAAGGAGGAGAAGGAGAAAGTGCTAGGTTGGAGAGCCACCTTGGAGGAAGCAGCAGGCAAATCTGGGTTTTATTTAAATGAACTCAAGTAAGCTATACTGTACATTAATTTGTTTTTGTGGATTCTGATTTAGTACATACTGTACATTAATTCTTCCTTACATATATATACTATTTTGTTATAGGCTTGAAACTGAGTTTATCGATGAGATTGTTGATGCGATTATAAAGGAATTGACCCTACCAACTCCTTCCAAAGATTTGGTTGAAATTGATGCACATATTGATAAAGTTTTGTCCTTATTGCGCGTGGATTCTTCTGAAGTTCATAGCGTTGGAATATGGGGGATGGGCGGTATAGGGAAAACAACCATAGCCAAAGCTGTATTTGATCGTATTGATCATGCACAGTTTCATGGATGCTATTTTCTAGAAAATGTTCGGGAAGAAATAAAACGGCTTGGTGTAGGTGCTTACTGGAACAAAGTTCTTTCTGAAATACTTGATCAAAAGGAAGCTTTTACTATGAGTTTAAGGCTTTCTGATGTAAAGCAAAGACTTGGACGTAAGAAGGTTCTTATTGCTTTTGATGATGTGGATGATTCAATATTTTTATACATAAAAGATTTAGCCGAACACCATGGTTTGTTTGGCGCAGGGAGTAAAATCCTCATGACAAGTAGAGACAGACATGTTCTTACGAAATTATTGGTTGATGAGGTGTATGAGGTCGGGAGATTACAAGATAAAGAAGCTCTAAAACTCTTTAGCTTGAAAGCTTTCAAGAACGTATCTCCACCAGTTGGATATGTAGAGTTATCCAATCGAGTGGTTCGTTATACACAAGGCAATCCATTGGCTCTTACAGTTTTAGGATCCGCGTTGTTCAACAGAGACAAAAAATATTGGGATGATGCATTACATAAAATGAATTTTTGTTCTAAGCAATCAATTTTCGATCTATTGAGGATTAGTTATGACGGACTATGTCGTGAAGAAAGAGACGTATTTTTGGATATTGCTTGCTTCTTCAGAGGTGTGGACGAGGACCATGTCAAGAACTTATTAGGTTGTTGTTATGAGAGCGCGAGTGTGCACACCATTATAATCCGTTTGATCGACAAGTCTCTTATAACTATTTCTCAACAAAAGAGAATAGAGCTACATGATTTAGTGCAAGAGATGGGCTGGAAAATGGATGATGAGGAGGAAGTTACTGATGATCCTGGGAAACGGAAGAGATTGTATAAATCGAACGATATCTATCGTGTCTTAACTGGAAAAAAAATGGTACAAATTTTTTTTTTCTTTATTATTCTAACTTCAATTTCTCATACTTTTTATTGCTGTATTTGCACATATGAATTAATAAATTTGATTTATTTATTGTTGTTGTTAGGCCACGGGAGCAATTCAAGGCATAAGTTTAAACTTAAGTGAAGCGAAAACAATGAATTTTGGAGTTGATGCATTTGCTGAAATGGTAAATCTTCGATGGCTCATAGTCTATGGACAAAATGATCAAGTGTTCCTTTCGAATGCTCATAGGAAGATTCTTCATGATCCTTTCGAATGCCTTTTGAATGCTCAAAGAATGAGTAGCTTTGGAACAAATAATAAAGTATTCCTTCCTCCTATGTTGTCTCTTGGGGTACTTTTGAGTATTCCTTTCTTATTGTGGCCGCATAACTTTGGAACAAATTATGAAGTATTCCTTCCTCATATGAAGTATCTTTATTGGGAAGCATTTCCATTGAAGTCTTTATCATCAACATTTAATGTTAAAACCCTCGTAAAACTTAGTCTACCTGATAGCAAGGTTGAGCGGCTATGGTCAGGAGTACAGGTACGCATATAGTTGCATATTCCTACTAGTTATAGTTAATTAGTATGTAGTTTTTGTTAATTGTGAACACAAGTTAGTGACATGATTTGAAGTTGAACTCCCCATTTTCTTTTTTCTTCGATATTTGATTAGCATTCCTGAATATGTTATTCTAAGTATTATTATTTACTTGTTTTACTTATTTAAATTAAAATGGTAAAACTAATAATAATTAATATTGCTTGTTTTTGGTGTGCATGTACAGGATGTTGTGAATTTAAGATGGATGGATCTCTCTCATTCCCATAATTTGACTGAAACTCCAGATCTGTCAAAAGCGAAAAATCTGGAGTCTATGGTTCTTGAAAACTGCAAGAAATTAACAAGGCTTCACCCATCTGTTCAGTATCTTAAGAAGTTACAAGTCCTAAAACTCACTAGTTGTTCCAACCTTAGTGAGATCCCAAGAGTGGTGGAATCCGAAGTTCTCAAGGAATTCAACATATACTTCTGCAAAAAGATCAAAGAGTGGCCAACGTTTTACGGTAATAAGTTGGAGGTGCTGGTTTTAACTGCATCTGAGATGAAAGAAGTTCCTGATTTCAGTGGATTTCAGTTTCTTAAACGTCTTTCCCTGTATGATTGCCCAAATATAACCAAGTTTCCGGAGATGCCGCGGGGTAGTCGCCTGGAAGTTTTGTCTGCGTGGAATACAGGTGTGGAAGAGGTCCCCTCATCCGTACAGTTTCTCACTGGACTTCACAGTTTGCATTTGATCGATAACCACAAGCTAAGGAGCATATCTGACAGCTTCTCCAGATTGATATCTCTCAAGAAACTTTTTATAGTCAGATGCAAGCTTCTCAGCTTTATACCAGTTCTTCCCACATCTCTAGAATGTCTAGAAGTCATAGACTGCCCTTCACTAGAGACAGTATCACCCATCAGCAGCCAAAGCCAGTTGGAAGACATATGGTTACTTGGTTGTGGTAAATTGGATCTTGAGTCACTCAAAAATATCATACCTAAACTACAGGTATGTAATATGTATGGAATTGGGCTGGAATCCTTCTTTCTCTTTTGATTTCTGACTCTATTGGTTGCTCCTGTTTTTGTGTCACAGCTGAGGAAGACCTTCAAAGCTGTTATTCAGGGGAGTGAAATCTCAGAATGGTTCCCTCATCAAAATGTGCGCGTGGGCTCTTCCATCACCCTGTATTCCAAGCAAAATAACCGTGATGATATCTCCCCGGGATTTGCTTTTTCCTATGTTTTGGAATTCAATCCGCTCTACGTGGATGATAAAAACTACTTCGGGCTTAAATTTAAAGCTCGTGCCCATCCACAAACTGATGATCAGGATCTTCCCCCGGCAGAAGTGGAAGCCGAAATGAATACGATTCTACGGAAATCACACTATACTATACGTCCCAAGTCAGATCTAGTGGTACTGTGGTCGACTCCTCATCCGTCCCAACTCATTTGTGAATTGTGTTCTCTTAAATATTCTTCCATATCATTTCAATTCACCCCTTCACTTCCTGAGGTCAAGGTAAAACAGTGTGGTGTGTATTTTGTAATTTGACCAAGAATGATATTGCCGATATTTCTTTCCTGATCAAATTCAAAAATAGGAAATTAGGAGAATGAAAGGAATAAACCAGTATCCGTGTGACAAGGTGTTTCGAAAAAACTTTCTTTAAGGATAATTATTTCCTCACTTAATACATGTAAACGTCTACCGGAAATATTAACCCCAATGTACAATGTGTTGTAAAACCTAACCAATGGGACATGGAAAACTTGGGACTCAGGTACTAACCTCGACCTTCTTCTATTACCCAGTCCATAGTTTCGATTTTACAACCTTTGCTAAATGCTATATGTTAATAATTTCCATGTGAAAATGTAAATAGTAACGAAAAAAGTCCCACTGTTTGCAAATATATCAACATTTCCCCCATCATCATCGATAATAGTACAACAGCAATGTATCAGGAGTATTCTAAATTCTGCTGAACCCTCTACAGAACATTCCCCCTTTCTACACTGCTGAGCAGCTGCAGCTTAGTGGTGACCACCCCGCTGTCCAGCTGCGACAAATGGTACTAGTTGAATAATGCTATTACCCTTCCACCTCTCCTATGCGAAAGAAAACCCATGTTGAGAATAAAAAGCAGAGGAAACATGAGAGGAGAACAGCAATCATTCAATCAACCCACCCTATTTTCACTTTCTCAACCCTTCACTTCTCCCTCCCCTTCTCTTTCATCCTTTAAATAAAGAAAAAAATTAGAAATATTTTTAAGTTTAATTCGTAAAATTTGATTAGATATACTTAGGGTGTTTGAAACATTATTTACCTACAAAAAAAAAATGCATATGAAACTATTTTTTAGTGAGTTCTAATAATAATACATTATATTGTGATAATAATATCTCACATTATGGGCGAATGATATTTTAAGTGAACCGAGTATATCTAATAAAATTTGTAGATATATTTTTAATATTTTGAAGATACAATGCTCATTGATCTAAATTGAGTTGCCTCCCTCTGCATTTAAACTTTCTTTAACAAAGATAAAATAGAAAGGAAAAGTAAAAGAAAAGAAGAGGAGACCCTCTTGAATGGCATAGCTTTTATATTTTACGTCAATTATTAATCTCCCTTTTCATAATTGTCATCTGAATTTACCTTTGCTTACCTCTCATATTTTACGTCAATTATTAATCATCCCTGAATCAGTTCTTGCTCCTACATATTCTTCCATGTCATTGCGATTCACCCCTTTACATCCTCATGTCATGGTACAAAAGTGTGGGGTCTGTGCTCTCCCATTTTGACCTTCTAACGATGTAGTATCATACGTAAGTAAACGGGTGTGGGTGTGGCAGTGACCCAATGCAAACACCAGGCACAACCGCAACTCAACTCAACCAAGTTCCACTCAATAATCTTTCTTGAAAACACAGATCAAAAAATCTCAAATTCATTCACCAAACGGCCCTCCTCCCAATAAGTATACTGGTTGGTAGTAATCAATGTTCAAAATGGTGTACTACTACTATTTCTTTTGAGTTTCGATAGACTTGTATGAGCAGAACAGCTGGTTTAATTCTAATGGGATTGTTACCCGGTGCGGGTGGGGTTGCCTTGGTTCTGGTCACGATGCTGGATCAATTAGTACACCGTTAAATTTATGAGGTAATTCTGTTTAATTGATGTTAATCGATGTTAATTGGGTTTCTTTCGTTTGATATCATTATAATTAGGTTTTCCTCAGCAATTTTTTATTATTAAGGTAGGAGTAGGAGTAGGAGTAGGAGTAGGATTTTCTTTCTTGTAATTAAACCTTAAACCAGAAAGATCAGTTTTCCTTTTGTTTGTCTTAATAAAGTTCTGGGCATATGGATCCGAAAGGGAAACAAGGTATTGACTCAAATTCCAGTATCAACTCCTTCCCGTGTCGTGTTTGATGTCACTCCTCATGTTATGAAAGTTATGCCTTTACCGTGTATGGATTCTTCAGAAGTTCGTCGTGTTGGAATATGGGGGACTGCCGGCGTAGGGAAAACATATATTGCTGAACTTGTAAAGACGAAAATATACAACGATTCCACAACAATTACCAACTATTTTATTGTTTGCCACATAAGTTCACCTATAAATGTCAAAAAACTTTAAAAACAATATAAATATGATTATTAAACATAAATGATTAGAATTAAAAAATTATAACATTAAAATATAGAATATGATAAATTAAAATATAATAATAATAGTCAATTAATAATCTATAGAACAAAGAAAACTAGCAATTACAAAATAAAATAAAATGATCATTTTTTTTTCTCGTCGTTCAGACTTTTTTCTTGAGTAGACAACATGTTTTAATTTTTTATATTACTATTTCTTTTATAATATATGTCACGAAATTCGTGATTTTACGAAGAAAAAAATTAAAACTGAGAAGCCTAATAGAAATATGTTTAATATCTAAATAAAACATCTTAAGCCGAATGAAGAAACCTTCTCGAATCCATCTATGAAGGACTCATATACTAAATGACAACATATTTTTATAAAAACATCTTTCCCAATGGTATATATATATATATGAAAGTTAAAAAGAATGGAGGCAATCCCAATGGAACTTAACTGACTTCTCATTATATTAATCTGTATACTTCATTTTTCTATTCTATGTTCAATCTCATTTTTCTATTCTATATATAATTATCATAGTAGTTTTTTCAAATTCAACAACTCATAAAATAAAATAAACTCATCTGTTGATGATTCATGTTCATGGCTGCTGCAACTGTCCAAGAATCTTCGTCTTCATCATTTCGATTTGCTTATCATGTGTTCTTGAGTCTTGGAGGCAAAGACACTCGTAAAAGATTTGCAGATCACCTCTACGGGGCACTGGTTCGAGCAGGAATTCACACGTACAGGCATCATGACCAGAATCAAATAGGGGAGAATGTTCTGTTGCAAATTAGAAAAGCAATCCATGGATCAAAAATATCTATGGTTGTTTTGTCTAAAGAATACGCTTCCTCGACTAGGTGCCTTGACGAGCTTGTGATGATTATGGAAGCTAAGAGGACATCTGATGAGCAGCATATTGTGCTCCCAGTTTTCTACCATGTTCTTCCATCTCAAGTCCGGGAGCAAACAGGTAGCTACGGTGATGCATTCGCCGAACACGAAGAGTGTTACAAGGAGGACAAGGACAGGGTCAATAAATGGAGAGCTGCTCTTAGAGGCATAGCGGATTTGGAAGAAAAGATTTTGGAGAGTAGGTAAGGAGTAGTCATCTGAAATCTAGTTGAATTTCTCTTTCAAATATTCCAAATGTTACTGATTTATATCAGAAATTGAAATAAGTTATGACAAGGTCTTTAAGCAGATCATGGTATAGAAGTATCAGTTACATACAAAGCTTAACTACACTATGTTGATTTTCTTTTCTGGTCTCTTCGGGTGTCCTCTCAAGCTCCTTATGGATAAAAGACTAATTTTGTTTGAGTATTGTGCTGCTCCAGAGAGATGACTCTCCCAACATGATTTTTTTCATTCTCCATACTCGAACATGAGACTTGTGTTATGCACTTCCATAGTCTGCAACTAAGTTTGATATTGAGGTTCTTTGTCATGTTGTAGACATGCTTAAGGCCACACTTTCTTTCTAATCATGCATAGAAATTTTCTAACACTCCCATTGTTCGTTCCTTTTATAGTTACGAGGCTCAGCTTATTCGGAATGTTGTTAAAAGGATCAGCAGTAAGCTACACCGTACAGTACTGTATACCGCTCCCTATTTGGTGAATATTGAGACTCGCATTGCTGATGTTAACTCATGGCTGCAAGACGGGTCTAGTAACGTCGGGATTGCCACAATCTATGGAACTGGAGGGATTGGGAAAACAACAACTGCCAAAGTTGTGTATAACCAGAATTTTGATAAATTTCAAGGCAGTAGCTTTCTAGCAAACATTAGACAAATTTCAGAACAGCCTAAAGGGTTGGTTCGTTTGCAAAGGCAACTTCTTTCAGATATCCTAAAGGAGAAGGCGACCAAGATATACAGTGTGGATGAAGGATTGGTTAGAATTAAACATGTTTTATGCTGCAGAAAAGTTTTTCTTGTTCTTGATGATGTAGATGAACAGAACCAATTCAATGCAATCATTGGAATGCAGAAATGGGTTTCTCCTGGAAGCAAGATTATTGTAACTACAAGGCACAAGAACTTACTGAGGACTAATGAAGTGAGTAAGATGTTCAAGATTGAGGGATTAGATGATGATAAATCACTTAAGCTCTTCAGCTGGCATGCGTTCGATCAAGAGCATCCCATTGAAGGTTATTCTGTGATCTCGAGAAATGTAGTACACCACTGTGGAGGGCTTCCACTTGCTATTCAAGTTTTGGGTTCTTCACTATCTGGCAGAAGCTTACAAGTATGGGAAAGTGCACTACAAAAATTGAAAGCAATTCCTGATTGTAAAATCCAAGATACTCTTAGGATAAGCTATGACTCAATAGAAGATGCTCACGACAAAAATATATTCCTTGACATTGCTTGTTTCTTTACTTGGATGGACAAAGATTATGTGGTTAGCATATTGGATGGTTGCAACTTTCACTCAATAGTTGGAATCAATAATCTCATTGACCGGTGTCTGATAACGATCAATGAAGATGATAAGATTACAATGCATCGGTTGCTGAGGGACATGGGAAGGGAAATCATTCGCCAAGAAGCACTCGATCATCCTGGGAAACGTAGTCGACTGTGGAGCTATAAGGATGCATTTACTGTATTGTGCAATAAAACAGTAAGAAAAAACCTTTTCTTTTGCATTTCTGAACTTGAGTGATGCATCAGTAACAATTTCCAGTGCTGTTCTTTCTAATGGCAGGGTACTGAATCGATCAGGGGATTCGATCTCAACTTGGCAATGCAAGGAAAGGACAAGGTTGCTGGAACATTTTCCACTGACAGTGCCTCAATGCTTTCTCAGCAAGAACATCCCTCGAAGAGATGTCGTCTTGGAATTTCGTCTCATCCACCAGCAAGTCTTTCTTACACAATGGAAGACTTGTACCTGGAAACAGAAGGATTTGCAAAGATGCATTCATTGATGCTCCTTAGGCTTTATGATGTTGTACTCCATGGAAGCTATGAAGATATTCCTAAGCATTTGGTATGGTTGTATTGGCATGGATTCCCTCTCAAGTCTATACCCAATATTTTTCATCTAGAGAAGCTTGTTGTCCTCGACATGCGCCACAGTAACCTAACTAATGTTTGGAAAAGACAGAAGGTAATTATGATACTAATCTCTCTTTCAGCAATATCAAACATGCAATTGCTAATTACTACTTTCCTAATTAATTAGATTCTTGTTAAGCTGAAAATCCTTAACCTCAGTCAGTCCCATAGCCTAATCAGCACCCCTGACTTTACCGGGCTCCCTTCTCTTGAAAAGATGATCCTCAAAGACTGCACAAACTTGGTTCATGTCGATGAATCCATTGGAAACCTTCAAAGGCTTGTTTTACTAAATCTGAGAGGCTGCAAGAAACTGAAGAAGCTTCCAGAAAATATCAGTTCACTGGAATCACTAAAGGAACTTAATCTGTCCGGTTGCTCGAGCCTTGATCAGCTGTCAAAGGAACGGGGGAAAACTTTTGCACCGAGAGAATTCCAGGCAGATGGTAGTTTCATAGATAAACTTCACTCTGCTGGAGAAATGAACAGTTCTGATTTCCTATCTTCTAAATATTGGCGTTCAGTCTTCTGGAAAGTGGCGTCTCAAGTAAAAGCGCCAATTCCAGTGAAAAGTGGTTTCTCACTGGCCATTTTACCACAATCTTTGGTGACACTAAAGATTGCTGACTGCAATCTAAGAGACGGTGCCATTCCAAATGATCTTCAGTTTCTACCGTCCTTAGAGACCTTTGACCTCAGTGGAAATCTAATCGATAGCATACCAGAAGGGATCAACAAGCTAAACAATCTCAAGAAACTTACGCTAAACCGGTGCCCATTGCTCCAGGAAATTCCTGAGCTTCCAAATAGTTTACAGGACTTGAGAACACATGAATGTTCGTCGTTGGAAAGAATAAGAAATCTGCCAAACTTGCTAACGTCGCTGTCTGTGGAAACATACGAATGCGACAAGCTCGTTGAAGTTCAAGGTCTATTCAAGTTGGAACCAGCAAGAAGCACTTGTACAGAAATCCTCAGTAGTTTTGGATTGTTCAATCTGGAAAGTCTGGGAAACATTGAATTGGAACTGGGAAATGTTTTATCAGACACAAGAAGGAAAATACCACTTCAGGTCTTCTCTTCCTTACCTTTTTTATATTTTCAAAGCTTTTTTTTCTTCCCATTTTGCCGAAATCTGTCATTCAGGAACAATTTGAATATGGCAGGTGTTGCATGAATGTGGGATATTTAGCATATTTCTTCCAGGAAACGAGATTCCAACTTGGTTTAGCTATCGAAGTGAAGGGTGCACTTTATCTTTTGATCTACCTTACAATCGCAAGATCAGTGGTCTGAACTTATGTGCAGTGTATACTATTTCTAACAATGGTCAAGACATTGGTCAGTCTCATTACGCGAAAATAAACAACAAATCCAGAGGTACAAAATGGACTTACAGCCCAACTTTCTATGGAATTCCTGACGCCAATAAAGATATCATGTGGTTAAGCCACTGGAGATTTGGAGAGCAGATGGAATGTGGGGATCGAATAACATTTTACGCAGCAATGTCACGTGGTTTTCAGGTTAAGAAATGTGGCGTCCACCTCATATTCCAGGATCAAGCGAGCAGCTCCCGGTCGAACGATGAAGATATAGAACAACAAAGCAGAACAGTTCTTGATCAGTACCAAAACCTCGGTACGAATCAGAATTTGTCTGTGTATGAGGTGGGACCATCTGCACACTTCCTCTGCAATCACTGGTACTTAATACATCAAGATGTTGCAAAAAGTGGTTGGGACGGACAGTATGAGTACTTGTTTGAGGAGATATCAGAGGAAGAACTAAATGAGGAGCACCTACTCGAACAAGAGCTAGAGTCATCTACATTCATGGACGGCGTACCAGAACAAGAACTAGCTCAAGAACAAGTAGTAGAATCACATGGCTTCTCGTCGTACTCGGATTGATAACGTATAGTGCTGCAGGATACTGAAACCATGAGGCAATTACTTCAAATGAACAAACTTGATCTCATTGATTCATTTTCCAGTATTTAAACTTACAAAATGGGGGCAAATTAACGATTCAAGCACTAGCCAGCATCAAATCTTGAATCAAGGCATCAAAATCAATGAAAGAGGATCCTCCTTCTTAATCAGGCATCAAATTATACTTTGATACGATAGTTCTGAAAAATGTAGGACACTATATTTTTAATGGATCCGGCTCCTCTAATGTTTCCTCTAACATGACTGGTCATGTTAGAGGAATCTGAACCATCCAATAAAATTGGACGGTTGAGATTAAAAATTTAACTCATTAATGAGTTGACCAGTCAATAAAATTCAACAAGTGTTCAACTCATTAATGAGTTGAATTTTTAATCTCAGACGTCCAATTTTATTGGACGATTGTGGGCGTTACCTGGTAAATTCCACACTCTAAAAAATACTTTTCCAATGAAGATCAAATAATTTTCTAATTTTGACAAAGTCCAATTCTAATAAATCTAAATTTGTTAATAAATTCATACTACTATTTTGGAATAAAAACAGAAATAATGAATTAGTTCGTATAACTATTGAAATTTATTTTGAGATACATTACAATAATTCATAACTATTGAAAATAAAGATCCGGTTTAACTTCGAGATAGTTGATATCCAATATAAAAATTGATACTGATTAATTTTTAAGAAAAAAGTAGTCATGGCCGAATTCTTTTGTAAAAAAATTGGGATACAAAAAGAAAGAAATAATTAATTTGTAATTGTTGAAAATTTGGGATATAAAAAGAGAATGAATTAATTCATATAATTGTTAAATACAAAGAGGAATTTGAGTCCAACACTTTTTTCTAACAAACAACAGCATTTATGATTTTTTCGTTAATATTTTTTTATATATAAAACCTAAATTTATGACTTAAAACTTTAAAATTTAAGTCGGAATTGTTTTGCATGTTTATAAATTAGCCAGTTTTTAAGGTACGAATCTATAAAAATACTCTTTAATTATAAATATCATAATTATGTGTTACCTTATAACTACTATAGAGATTTGAAAATATAAAAATATATATAATATATATAAATTATATACTAATTATACATAAAATTGATGTGTCATTAAAAATGGATTGAGCTCCTCTAATTTTCTTCTGAACATGATCGGTCATGTTAGAAGAATCTGAACCGTTCAATAAAATTAGACGGATGAGATTAAAAATTCAAGTAATTAATAAGTTGACCACTTGTTAAATTTTATTGACCGGTCAACTCATTAATGACTTGAATTTTTAATCTCATCCGTCCAATTTTATTGAACGGTTCAGATTTTTCTAACATCCAGACTTTTTTTTCTTTTTTAATTTAGTACTCAATTTTTAACCTGTGCGAATAATTAACTTTTTAATTATTTTTGACTAACACTGTTAGTCAATACTATTTTTAGTCCCAATTTTTTTAAAATAAGTTATTCCAGTCCTATAATTTTTTTTTAGTGATACCACGTTAATTTTTTTTAGAAAGTTACAAAAAAATAAATTTATAGTTTAAAAAATATAAAATTCAAAAAAATAACACCAAAATAAACCAAAAAATCTATAAATAATCCGAACAATTCATAAATTCAAAAATAACCAAATCTCCAAAATATTGGGTTATTTTCTGATAATTTAATAATTTTAAAACAAAATTATAGAATTTTTGGTTTGTTTTTTTTAAAAATAATTTTGGTGTTATATTTATAAATTTAAAACAAAATTCCTCAGATTTGAACTGGAGATGTTCAATCTCACATATGTAT
The DNA here is from genome assembly GCA_963691705.1 of Viola odorata. Taxonomy (NCBI): domain Eukaryota; kingdom Viridiplantae; phylum Streptophyta; class Magnoliopsida; order Malpighiales; family Violaceae; genus Viola; species Viola odorata. Next base: position 57,038,169 of record OY829544.1, read on the forward strand.
ACATATATGGGAAATGATTTTTGGCCACCACCTATTTATATATCTTCTTCTACTTGCTCTCTCTTTAGATCCTTCCCTATGGTACTATAGAGCATATATACATCCTTTTTCACGTAACCAATTACTACCAACATGGTCATTTATATGTCGTCACTCAGTCATCTCAGCTTTTGGTGTCTTTTCCTCATCGTATAATAACATGGGTCTTTCTTTTGGTTTGTTGATTTGTTCAAACTTGCATTTAAAGTAAGAACTAATTCAATAATATAGATGCTTCATGGAAAATAATAAAAGAGACAAGACTGCGGGCTAGATTGGGAATAAGTCTAGTGATACGGAATTCCAGGTAAGGGCGATGGGTGAGCTTGCGTTCTTATGCATCGATCATTGACCGAAGTATGTTCATCTCTTCTTCATAGTACTGCTATAGAGGGGAGGAACTCCTTTTCCCTCCTATCTTCCCTCCTCTTCAAACTACCTGGCGGGTACTCCCTCTCCTGATAATCCTAGCCAAGGGACACCTTGCTGGTTAAAGGGTTTATCCGTTTGACTGCTGTCTTGAATGGTTGTTCACCTCTTCAATGGCACAGGGGAAGACAGTACCTAGGCTAAGTTCCTAGGTTGTCAATCTGGTCTCTACCTATTTTACCTATTCTTCTAGTGATGCGATCACGGACCCCTCCAAGATGGAACAATTTGGCATGAAGCCAAGAGGACCGGTCACGAGCAGCCGATTCTTGCAAATGAGCATAAATCATGCCCAAGGTCGAGGATCGAGTGCTAAATCTTCCCAATCCCAGTCACCAGGCCACGCTCACCCATCCCAAGGCCTTGACATCAAAAGCTCCATCCAAGATCCTATGCATGTTAGAATTGCGACGCATATTTGCCACCGGAATATGGACAAGCAAATGGAGTCTGATTTGAGAACACATAGGCTTGATGGAAACGTCAAGCTGTTATCTTTCGTTTGGGACAAGTTTCAGGCCAATCGGACGGGTGGATCAAAAGTTAAGCTCGTCGACATTTTAGCGCGCAGTGAGAACGAACCTAGCGGCATGCCGCCAGGAATGTCCTACTTGGAGCGGCATACCGCCAGAAATGAATTAATTTGGTTGTCAAGAGCCGAAGCTAGCGGCATACCGCCAGAGCCATTCCTCCTGGAGCGGCATGCCGCCAGACATCAGAACTTAGGCGGATTTTGGGCTTTCAAGCCTTTTCTTTTGATGCACCTATAAATACCTCTTGTATTTCTTCATTTTAGCTTAGCTTAGACTTTGTGTGTATTTTGTTGAGTGAGAACACTCCTCCCTTATACACCTTGTAAGCTCACTTCTTCCTTGAGAGGGATCGCTTGAGTAGAGAACACTCCTCCCCATCTCTCTTTGGGAAATCTATGTTTGTAATCGTATGGACGATTTGTGTGAAAGAAATATATGTATTTATTGGTTGATCATCCATAGAAACGAGTCCCTACTTGGCCCTCGGATTATATCTTGATCAAGCAACCCCCTTTGTTGATTGTTTGCTTCTTCGTGTTGTGCTCATCTCCGTCCCTTCCATCCGTCTTCGAATTTCGGGTAACATCGTTTCCTTTTCCTTTCCATTTCCGCTGCAAATCCGTGTCTTGTGTGAACCTACTGTTTTCCTTCCAAATCCTTGTTGTTAACTCCTTCGGCTAGATCCTCTAAGCTCCTTATATCATTCGGCTTACTTACACTAGGCCGGATCATATCAAGTGGTAGCGGAGCTTTTGGCGCCTTGGAGTTTAGTTGTGTTCTTCTGTTTTGTGTCACCTTCATGAACAATACCCTTGTGATTTGTCAACTTGTTTTCCTGAGTTTCTTGAGTCAAAAGTGTATAATATTGTTGCCTCATTCAAGTGGTGAAATGTGTGAATGTTATGTCAATGTTTGCTAGCTCAAAAGATCAAAATCTGAAAAGTGTGTTCTTGGTGTTCATCATTGTGTTCTTGGTGTTCTTGCAATATTGTAAAAAGGGAAAAATTTTGATCTAAGAATTTATTCAAAGGGCTAAAGCTGAATGTTTCCCTCTAAAATATTAATTTCCTACACCAAAGTGGCCAACCAAAGAACAAATATTCCCACAAGTGGCAAACATTCTATCTTTCAAGAGAATATTCACCTAAGTGGAGTCTTGTCCCCCATGTGCATGCCCACCCCCTCCTTTGAATGTCCAGCAGTCTTTTACTCCTTCCCAAGTCTCAACCAAGTCCTAAACTCAAGTCTTAAACTCATTAAATCATAAAGTTGAGTTTTAAATCTTTGAGTCTTTTACTCATTTAACCCAAAATGTTTCCAGCCTTCCTTCCCTCCCACGGAAATTCAATCTTTTCTCCAAAACTAAAATTTTGAATTTCCTTGGATTTCTGCAAATTTTCTTCAGCTTTTCCTTGAGTTTTGTAATCTTCTTGAGTCTTTGTTGAGTATAATCTTTCCTATTCTTGTTCTAATCTCTTGAGCACTTGTGAAGGTAGTTGTTGATGAATTGCTTGATTTGAATCACAAGGTTGCTTGCGGCAAGAGTTGTGTGGTGAGCAAGCTTGGTGGAGTTTTGTTGAGCGATTTGTGAGAATATCTTTTGCGAGTGATAAACACCAGTGTTTAAACACGTGAGGGAGAGATTATTTACTAACATCTATATATATATTTAGTTTGTTCAATTTTTCAGGTACAATGTCACAAGATAGTGATTGTGAATCTTATGACCAAGGAGAGTACTATGATGATGATACCTCTCAATGCAATGATGACAGTGGTTATGAATCATATGGTGATGCTAGCTGCCATTCCAACGATGATGAGAATTTTGAACCGTATGGTGACAGTGGTAATGAATATACCATTGATAGTGAGGACGAGTACCAAGATGAAAGTGAAGTAACTTGTAGTGAGAATGACGACGACGAAGATTTTCCAAGTCATCAAGTCTCAAGCTATGGCCTCGGTTCCATTGCACACCAAAGCCTTGGCCATGGCCCCGATCCTAGACTCCATGTCTTCTCCTCAAGTGTACGAGTCCGAACTAGACATGAAGGAATGCACAGCCGAGCACCTCCTCATTCTCATCCTCCTAGAGTTCCACCTTACTAAGGCCGAACTGTCCAAGAACTTCAGCAACACTTCAGTTCCACATCCTTTCCTTCCGCTCCTTCCAAACGAGCAAGCGACACATTTTGCACCACATGTACGGGTAGAGGCCACTTGTGTGACATATGCCCCAATAATAGAGTGGACAAAGTGAATGTGAAAACCAAGAAGCATGAGAAGAATGATCATGCTAAGAAAGGAGAGAGTGAAAAGAAAAAGAAGAATGCTGAATCTTCGAGTGGTGTTATGGATGATGCTTGGTGGGAAAGAATGCACGGGATAGTGAAGAGTATTGCCGAACATAAACGAGTGACCCAAAGGTGACTGAAAATTTTCATTTGATTGAAAGGAG
>OY829544.1:59525501-59590403 GCA_963691705.1 Viola odorata
CCGATTCGAATCTAAAATAATCGATATTACTAATTTAAATTTTTCACTTTAGAATTTTCTATGCGTAATGAGATTTTTTTTTTTAAAAAAAAGAAGAGATTATTTCTTGCTCGTTGCCGCCAGTCTTTGTCCTCTATGCCAGTTTTAGCACATTAAATTGACTGCGATGTGCAGATTTATGTCACGCAGATTAATTAGTACTTTAATCAGAAATCATAAATAAGATCATATTGCAGTTGACAACTCATCAATGATGCAATTATTAGTCACTCTCCAGAGACAACAAGGAAACATATATGCCAATATGCCCCAATACCACTTCACCTTTAATGCCTCTTTCTCTCTAGGTTTTTCTACCAAACAAGTAAATTATTATCATTATTGCTATAATCTACCATTTTTTTTCTTTAATTGCCTTTTTTTTTTCAATCTTAACTAATCAAATATCGAACATAAATTATACTCCCCCGGACCCAAATAAGTGTCTTTGACACTGTAGATACGTATATCGAGAAAGCCGGATGACGCACTATTTAACCCCAAAAAATTCCGTAATTTTTTTAAACGTACGTTTATCCTTTACATACGTCCGAGAAAAAATTAGGAGCAAATTGGGGTCAAATAGTACGTCATACGGCCTCCTCGATATGCGTATATACAGTGTCAGAGACACTTATTTGGGTCCGGAGGGAGTATGAAATTAATCTTTCATCTTAGATGGTCAAAAGTAAAAATTAAAAACGCTCTGTTTTCTTTTATTACTTTTAATTGAACGTAAAATTAAACCTATATTTTTTTTAATTTTGATTTTGTAGCAAGAGCTACAATTTATTTATTTTTTTGGCACCACTAATTTTTAAAAGCCTTATATTATAAATAAATAAATAAAGCATGTATACTTATTCATTTATTTATATTAGTTAAGTCTTAACCCTAAGCTAGCAATACCATGGCACCACTCCACATCATGTGTTCTTTTTAACTTTCTTTCTTCTCACTCTACATTATTATGTTATATTTTATTGGATGCTTTGTCTTTGCCGCAATGCGTCGGTGGACTTATTATCAATGGCGGAGCTACGTGGGGACTAGAGGGGGCTATGGCCCCCCATACTTTTTAATAATTTTTTTTAATATATGTTAGTAGTAAAAAAATAAAAAAAAATAGTTCATGCAGTGGAATAAGTACTAACATTTTAACACCCACCATTATAATAAAATCATTTTCTGCAAGATGATTAGTTATGGTTATTAACTCGTGCTCTTTATCCAATTATGAAACTTCAAATCTAACAAATAATATATCAAACTTAAAGAGTGAAACTAAATAGATTCACAGAATCAGTTTCAACTTAAACCATATCAAACTTAGAGTATGAAACTAACAAAGAACCATAAATCCAACGGCAAAAAATGCAACATCGAAGGTCGGTGCCAATTCAAAAGTGATACTAGATGAGCAAACCATTAGTGCTCTCATCGGTAAGATAGTCTTCTTATTTATCTTTTTGTTAAGTTTACCTAAATATTTATTATTTAGTGACGGATACAAATATTTTTAAGCATTTTTTCAATTTTTTGTTTAACTCGTTTGCCTTGACTTTAAAATACTCAACAAAAAAAAAATTCGGGGGCGCTGCCCCCGAACCCCCGCATCCCCTGAATATAAATTCTGGATCCATTACTAATCTCGCCCCCCCAATCATCGAATCCTGCCTCCGCCACTGCTTATTATGCACCCGATAACAATATTACTATTCTCTGCCTACCATTTGTTTCCCTATTCTCTGTAATTTCAAATGATGAGTGAGCATACGAGAACGAAACATATAGATTGTTGAATTTCTCACCGAATCACATCCCTAACGATAAAATAAATAAAGATTAATGTTATAATATGAAGTAATGTGTATATCCAATAATAATCATAATTTAATCTTTAAACTAACAAGACACTAATGATTTGTTAGCTTTGCCGTCACAAAAGAATGAGTCCCTATGTCTCAAAACTTTAGCAAGCAGTGACACACACAATGACCCTGCCTAGAGGGGGTGAATAGGCAATTAAAAATTCTAACACAAAGAGTAAGGAATTTGAGTGCGGAATTAGAATGTAAAAACACAAGGAGTTATAGTGGTTCCAATTCACAACCGAATTGTACTCTACTACCTAAGAGCTTCACCCTTAGGATTTTGAACAACGAACACTTCGTTATTTACCTTGAGTTTTTACGGGTTCAACTCCAACCTTACACACCTTGGTTTTTCCGGGTTCAACCAATAAACCTATCACCTTGGTTTTTCCGGGTTCAACCAATAAACCTATCACCTTGGTTTTTGCGGGCTCAACCAATAAACCTTACAATGTGATTTTTCCGGGCTCAATCACAACCTTTTTCCGGGCTGCTTTGCAACCTATTTTAATTAAGAACTTGACAAGAGAAATGTAAAATGGCAACACAAAATTGGTGTACAAATAAACTATGTATGATTCAATAATCAACACCAATAAATGCTCAATGTTACCTCAAGAAGAAAGCCAAAGAAACTCTGAAATCAATGCAAGAATATTTGAAATCCTTTAAGAGAAGCTTGCATGAGTTAAAGTTGATTTTGAGAGTTTGTAAATGTGATTTTGTGTTTGGAAGTTTGTATATACTTTCTTGTCACGTTCTAACTCATCTAAGATGAGTATTTATAGTGTTTGATCAAGGGAGGTCCGGACAAGAGAGTATGGAGCCAAAAGTGACCGTTTTAAGTGGACAAAATAGATGTTAGAGCTTGTCAGAGTCTTACCGTGATCACGGTAAGAGCAAGCTCTTCCAGCTAGATTTGAAAAAACTAGCCGTTAGAAATAGCGTGATCACGTTAAGTCGATCACGGTAAGAGAAAAATGCTTACCATGATTCACGTTGAGCTTAACGTGATTCACGTTAGTCACTGGAAATATTTGACAGTTTTGACACAAATCTTAGCGTGATCACGCTAAGAAAAAAACGCTTAGCGTGATTCACGTTAAGCCTTAACGTGATTCACGTTAAGCATTGTTTTTAAAATCTATACGATTTTCAAAGTTCGTTTTTGCATAAAACCTTTTGGCACTTTTTCTTGAGGTATAATTGAACATAAATCAAGTGTTAAATTGAATCATACTTACACATTTAAAGTCCTAAAGTACACTTGATCTTCTAGCTTACGATATCTTGATTTGTTGCCTCTTATGTTTGTTCGTCGCAAACTACACACACTTTAACTTCAAATTGCATTAGAATAGAAATTAGTTTGTGTCTTAAATCATCAAAACAAGAGTAAGTTGCCCTTGGGCTAACAAGCAGACTTTCAGTGTAAGTGAAAGTCCCTATGGTCTCAAAAGTTTAGCAAGCAGACTTTCAGTGTAAGTGAAAATGAAGTTATAATTCAAGGGAAGCCAAAGTAAGATCAGATGTATATGCTGTATTTTCAAATGGTTTTCCCAACTGAAGTGGGCATAGTACTCAGCTGATGGCAAAAGGCACTGGCCGACAAATAAGAAATGCCAGAAACAATAGTTATGTCTGGAGTTATGCCATATTCATTATCCCAATTTATGGACATGTACAACAGGAAAGGTTATTACCACCTACTACCAATATTCATTTGGATAGTTTTCTGAAACTATGCTGTTACACCATTGTCTGTGGGCACAGGTTGATAAGGGAATAAGTCCAGAAATTGTGCGCTCTGTACTTGCAGAACGTGCGAACTTGCCTTGTCTGGCTGCGAAAACAGTGTTCAAAGTAAGTCTTTAATTGCTACTCCTCCAAGGTTTTCATTTTCTTATGATCACTCTTTTCGGGATTTCCTTTTTTAATTGTTACTGATGTGCGTGCATAACAAAGACATCAGATGTATCAGCTAGCTTGAGGCCATGGATAAAGGAATTTGGTTAATGGAGATGATGCCTAAATAGTGTTTGCAATTATATAAGCATTAGATATCCTGGTCTTCTTGTAGTGAAAAGGCATCCAGCTTTTATTCACAATTTAGAGTGCTTGCCATTATTGTGACAAATTAAAGAATGGTGCGATGATGGCTAGCTTGTACTAAATAAGGTTTTAATCTGAGATATCTATAGTTCTGTCTTCATCTAAGCCTTCGTACATCTTTGTCCTGGTGGGCACCTAGCATAAAATCTATAGCTGACTTGGCAGGCTCTTTAAAAGAAACTCTATGTTATGTTTTTGAATTCCAGTCTTTTCCAAGGGGTCAGAATCTAAAAAAATAGAGCTTGCTTTTGTGACATAAGTTTGCTGCATTTTGATATCTAATGAAGCATGCGAATATACGAAGTCTAAGTCTTTTTTGGCCTTCTTGTTGGTTCCAGATGGAAGCCTTGTCAAAGAGTAATGTTTTCCTAAAAGTAGTTGAAGCATATTCCCGACCAACAAGAATTGTTCGTGGAAAGGATGTGGATGCCAATATGGAGGTATTTTTTTGGTTTCCATTGCAGCAGTATCAAATTATCTGGTTTGTTAAAGTTTAGCTTGCCCTTAGATGTACAAGTCCGTTATTGTGCTGAAGAAATTGGGAGCAGAATAATTTATTAGGATTCTGGTACTACAAATAGAACAACAAATGTTGGATAAAAATGTAGTCACAATTTCTGATATGCTTGATTTAAATTGCTTGTATTATTTCATTCTGTAGCATTTTAAGAGTTTATTATTTTCTTGTGAAGGTGCAACTGAATGTGCTTTTATTGTTTGGTCAATGGAATCTATTCATTCCTGGTCATGATAGCACATCTTTATAGTTGTTTATAACTGTCTATTTAGGTGGATGAGGCTGCTTTTGAGACAAATGAAGAAAGGGCATTATGGAGCACTTTTCTGTCCACGGAAAACAAAATTTATTCCGGTACTCAATATTTTATTTATTTATTTTCATTATCCATTGGTATTAAATTTCATCACCATTGTAACGATTCCAATTTTGGTAGAACAATGGCTTTGGGTTTTAAATGGGTGATTCCATCTCTCAATGTTGAATGGGCGAAAGTCCAAACATGGTAAACGTAATCATTAGAAAACATGGAAACTGGAACCATATGTATGGATGAAAACAGACTTAACTGATTCAGCTTTTTGGCCACCATGTGGTGGCTAGCCACCTCTCCTTTTACCTTTGGATTAAAATGACTTAATCTCATCCATTCAAACTTGATAGATCCTATGGATGAGATTAAGTCATTTTAATCAGAGGTGAAAAGGGGTGGCCAAAAATCATTTCCCTAAATTAATTTGTCCTCTCAACCAACCAACTGATCGAGCTGATATTTGCAGGCATTGAGGTTGATGAGTTTTTTGAAATATCTGCAAAGCTAATACAACCACTTGAGGATTTCTTCAACAATGTTTTTGTCATGGTGGTAAGTTCCCCAGCACTTGCATATGCACACATTAAGTTGAGCCCCTATAATGGAAACTATACACCAAATTGAGCCCTTAAAAGTTGAGTAAAGAACATGGATGGATGTCTTCTCTCATGCTGTTTGTCGAACTGTGATAATGCGCAGTAGTGTATGTTTGCTTCTTTGGATCAAAATGATTTGTAGATTGAGCAATTTTGGTTTTGTAATTAAATCGCATCTTGTACAGATGCTGATGACTATATATACAAACATTGTAATGCTTGTTGACATTGGTTTTGAAACAGGAGGATGAAAGGATTAGGAAGAACAGGCTTGGTCTATTGAAGAGAATCGCAGACTTGCCGAAGGGGACAGTGGACCTGTCAGTTTTGCCAGGGTTTTAGATTTGCAAAATGGTGCAGGCAACTTCATTTTAGTTGAGACTCGAGAGCTGTCAGGAGAAACTTTAGGGTTGGATAAGAAATTTTGAAACATTTTCCTAATCAAAGATTTGGAGCTTTTCCTTTCCGAAGAATGCTTTGAACTACTACACTATATAGGAGTATAATTCTTTTACATAAATGAATTTGCAGACAAAAGCCAAAACGATGAGTAATCCTTTTCTATTTACTTTCGTAAGGCAAAAACCAACCGCAATTGAACATTATTGAACTTCTATGGTTACTTAGGGTGTGTTTGGCCTCGTTGTGTTGGGTTGTGTTGTGAGCCTGAGTGTAGTGTAGTGTAGTGTAGTGTTGTGTGATAGTGGTGTGGTGTTGTATTGTGTTGTGTTGTGCTGTGAAATAAAATAAGTAAAAATCATTAGTTTGTTAATTTTTTTAATTCAAATATTGTTATATATTAATTTATAACATTAAAATTATAAATATATAAGATGTATCTATTTAATTTTTAAAAAAAAATTGTATTTAAAATAAATATATTTTAATTTTTTTAAAGCAAATAAGTAGTTTTTTACTTTCAAAAGTATGTTTTTTTTATGATAAATTATAACTAAATAAAAATAGTGTTTTTTTTTATAAAGTTAACCAGCTAAAAATAGGCATGTTAATCAAACACTATTTTTGCCTGCTTAATTTTAAAATAAATCAGCTAAAAGCACACCTTTAAACTTGAAAACGGAAAATGTAATCTGAGGTTTTTAACATTTTAAAAAATGTAAACAAAAAAAATCTGGTAAAATAATAAACCACCGGAAGAAACATGAGCAAAGACGATTGTTTTCGTACTCGTGAATTGGTGCATCATTATAATTGTTAAATAATGTCTCCAATGGATTATTACGATTTATTTAAATTTCAGACTAGGTTGAATTCTTTTTTAGGGCCTAATCTTTTATAGTCCAGTTACTCAGTTTTTCTTCTAATTTTACAATTATTACCTACCAAACCATATATAATTACCTAAAATCAGAAGCCCCAAACTTAACCCTTTAAAATAGTTTGATCGTATCGTACTAAATTTCAGAACGAAGATCCTAATTCGATGATTTAGACTTTCATAATTTGAAATTCTGAAAAATGTACTATTAAAAAATACTTTCTGTACAATCTTATTGAGGCAAGTTTGCAACTTAAATTGAACTATAAATTGAAATATACTTAAAAGTGTAATTTTTTTTAACATTTTGTTTGGATAGATGGAGGGGAAGGAAAAGAAAGGAATGATTCGTAAGGGAAGAGAATGGTAAGTAAGGGGAAGTGAGTGTGTATGTGTGAAAGTGGAGTGTAGAGCGAAAATGAAAACGGGGATGAGAATTGAGACAAATTAGTACACTTTATATACACTCCATGGGAAAGAATTAGGCCTGTGATTTGCAGATTCATTTCTAAAAATTTTAGGCAGCCCAGCCCTCCTCTACTCTAAAACTGTTATGAGGCAGTTCAAGACGCGTGATTTGCGCGTTAGATCCACGCGCTGCAATTCTATTTTTTTCGTATTTCTTCTCACGTTATTGTTCGTATTTTTCGCTAAATTCTTTCTATATTCGTACTTTGGGCGCGTGAGTTTTTCTGATTTTGTTGGCTACATCTATTTATATGTAAAAAAAGATAGGACTAGAAATATTATTGGCCCTGAGATGGATTATCCTTGTTTGTTTTCAATCAAATTGGACATAAATCCATCCTTCAATTTTTATTTTCTTGAGATGTCCAAAATTGTATTGCCCATTTAAAAAATAAATAAAGTTCTTTAATTAGGACTAAAAATCAACCTGGATTTGCTTTCTGATTCCTCCCCCTGATATGTTGCCATTATTAAAAGAACAAAAAGATAAGGATGAGAAAAGTAACGCATAGGATACTATCAGGAATTCAAATCTCTAGTCAAGCCAATTTCACCAAACGGCAGCAATATGCAAATAAAACCAATTTTTCATAATGGTAACCTAAGAAAAGTTAACAAATCTTCTGTCAAAATGGATTCTAGTTCATCTCTCTGTGTTTTGTATGTATTATACAAGGATATTGAGTGGCTTAACTGAAACTTCTCAGTCAACTAACATGCAAAAAGAATGGTAAAAGACAATTTGATTAGTTGGATAATCAATGGTACCAATTAATTTCTCAGTAGAGTCTTATCCGTTGTTTAAATTCTATCGAAATGAAAGATCTAAATTATGAGTGGTCTGTGTAAAAAGTTCAGCATCACGTTGACTCCTTTGATCAGTGTACGTATAAAAAAACTACCTACTGAAAGACGTCCTAACATTTACTAGAATGCTTATTATTTATTGTCTTTGTCGTCAAAAATAGTTCAGAAGAGTAGGCGTTGAGATGCATAGTCGCATCGCCAGCATGTTAAAAGGAGGAAGAAATGGCGACATATGGTATCCAAGAGACCAAACTAATTAATCAACCGTCCCATACATTTCCCCATAATTATGTAAATTTATACATTTTTACATGATTGAATTTGAATAATGACTTCTCATATTTCAACCTTTCATACAAATTTAATATTAAAGTATATAATTTTGTACATTTATTTATAATTAATTGTAGATAAAAAGAGGGGCAGAGTTGTACAGTAGAAACTCGATAAATTAATACTCGATTATTTAATAAACTCTCTAAGATAATATTTTTGGCCTGTCCCGACTCGGGGATAGGGTGCTAAATTAATAATTCGCTAAAATTATAAGATAATACATTTTTGATAATTTCTTTAGACCCCATATAAAATATAAATTAATAATTCCTTATATACATTCACTTTTTCGCCTTCTCGATGATTAGTTCACCTGTCATATTCACATGTTCTTGATATTGAAGAATCCATTCATAGAGAGATTTTTCTAGGTCAGGAAATTTTGCCGGTTTGTGTCGCTTAACATCGCCTCTTTCGGGAGCAAGTGAGAGATACTCTAAAGACCGCTTAACTGTATTCGATATTGTCGCTTGACTCACCTGCAAACCATAGTTACTATGAACCCATTCTTGCAATTGCTTTTGAGTGAGACTTGGATTATCCTTGTTGTGCTTGCATAATGCTCTTCGAATCTCGTCTGTCATTGTTGTTTTTTTCACACCTTTAAGATGGGAAGCCATGTTGTGTGTATGATTTGTTTGTGTTAACCTACAGTATTTTGATCTTGTTTATATAGAAAATATTTTTAATGTCCATAAAGTGATACATTGAACACAAGAAGCATAATAAGGTGGGAGATTGAAGGTTTCTTTCAAATTGGGCCCTTCATTTGATATACAGTACATGCATTGTATACAATAATTACAGTAAGTGGAAGCTTGAAAGGTGTTTGTAAACTAAGTATTTTACTATAAATTAATAAAATATTAATTAATATATAAATTAATAATTATTAATTTATCGATTAATTAATAACTCTTTTAATTAATAAATTTTGGTCGTCCCAAGTGTATTATTTTATAAAGTTTCTACTGTATTTAGTTAAAAAAAAATCGCTTTTAAACAAGGAACATTGGGTACGACCGATGTAGCAGTCCCCATGAGCAGAGTTGCAGATTGCTTGAGCAGGCTTTCCGGCGACGGACGATTCGTCTTTGACGTGGTTCATTATGATATTAGAGCAACATGTCGTAGCACAGTCTAAGGTAATCGCCTTCTCAGTCGCACTTGTTCCATGGATGCCAATGAATGATACGTCGCTCACTTCTACTGCCTTTTCCCTGCCATCAAATTAATCAATCCAAATATTTGGTTTTTGTTATACTATTTACATATCTTTTGCCATTACAATAATGTTGAACGATAATTATCGAATACACAACAACAACAATCGTTATTTGTTGAAATGAATTTTTTCTAAAATATCCCGATTCATCCTAGTAAAAATAAATATACAATTGAGAACACGTAGTATTAGTAAGTATTACTATTTAGAACACAAGGTGATGTTAAGAATAGATGGCAGTTAAACTGCGAAGGAGAGTATTCGGTTGGATCCTGGTGCTTGGGTTATGATATACAACGTTTCCAAGCCAACCCAGTTCTAAAGTCGTGCTGGTCCAATTTAGTCCCATACAGAGTCGAATTTTTCCTTTGGCTGGCGCTGCGCGACCGTTTAGTGACTAGGGAATTTTTATGGAAACGCAGGATGCTCCTTGAGGAAGACAATGTTTGTTCTATGTGCGATGAACAAGGTGAATCTGTCCAACATATTTTGCTTCATTGTAAAACATCCATGACATGCTGGGATGCTGTGATGTGTTGGTTAGGCGTGTCCTGGTGTCCTCCCAGGAATATTGGCGACCTTTGGGGCTCTTGGATGAGCTTTGTGCCTAGGGGAGGGGTGGAGATCCAAAAGAAGTGGAGGGTTCTATTTTATGCTTTGGTATGGAGCTTGTGGTTGCAAAGAAACAAGGTTGTTTTTCATCAAGAAATGTTTTGCTCGAGACGGGTTTTCAACTGCGCCTTTTCGTTTTGGTATAGGTGGTTAAAGACTTCAGATCATGCTTTCCCCTACAGTTTGGGTATGATGTTGTTGTCTCCGTCATGGTTACTTACATTAGGTCGGTTAGCTCAGTAGTCTTGTCTGTTGTATTCCTTCCTCTGCTGGTTTTCTACTTTGTTTGGTAAGTCGCTTCCTCTGTTGAGGAGCTTTTTCTGTACATTCTTTCCTTCTTCTTACCTCCCTCTGGTAGGGAGTGAATAAAATTCTTCAGCTTATTAAAAAAAAAAAAAAAAGTATTACTATTTATTAATTAAATTAATTATAAAATTTAAGTACCGGTACTGTCTTGATTCTTGCCCCATTCAGTGTTTTACTAAACTTACAGTGCATGACATGAACCTCCTCCACCGTCTCCGTCGATTCATTAGGTCCTTCGCTTCCATTTCCAATGCTAAAACGCATGTACGAAGATGCATAAAAATTGCATAAAAAAAATAGTAAAAGTTATTTTTGAATTTTTTACACTTGCGGACCTGATTCTATGACCCGGCTCACATGAAATAAGGGTGATATTGATATTTGAGCAGCCACCATTTATAACGATACAATAGTCACTTATATGTAAAAAAGAGAGGAAATATATAGGGAAAACGCAAAATAAGGCACATGTACGTTGGGGTTTCAGTTGTTTTAACACTTCTATTTTTTGTCGTTAAATGATACTCGTACTAAAATGTTTGATCACATTTGGTACCTGAGGCCGTTTCCATCGCCACTTTACCGTTATGTAGCCTACGTGGCATGACACGCCATCAAATATGATGACATGACATGCCACGTCAGCATTAGTTTAATATTTCTTTTCTTTTCTTTTCTTTCCTTTCTTTTTCTTCCTTTTTCTTTTCTTCTTTCTTTCTTCTCTTTCTTCCTCCTTTTCTTTTCTTTCTTTCTTTCTTTCTCTCTTCTTCTTCCCCGACCCTTTGCCTGCCAACACCAACACCACCACTGCCATCGCCGGCCAACACCACCAACACGTGGCTAAAAAATGTTAACCGTCCACCCGTATCATTCATACACAATGCACAACACAAGATGCCAATCACATCAATTTCCAAGAATTTGAAATGATTTAACTTGATGGGTTTGCCCGTGCTGCCAGCCGTCGTCTTGATCATCAAATCCACCTCGTCCCTCACCGTTTTGAAGTGATGGATTGTTGATTTTTGGTGATTTGGTGGCCGTTTTGTGTAGCTTGGAGGTTTAATTTTGATAGGGATGGATTAATTTGTTAGGTATTCAGTTGAAGCTAAAGAATAGGTCCAAATAAGCTAGTTTCTAGGAGTTGATTCATTCAAGTCTGTTGAGATTTTTTTTCCTTATTATTCTCTGTTTTGGTTAAGATTTGTAAGGCTCTATAAAATCCACGGTAGTCTTTTGAATTCAATAACAAGTATTCTAGCTTTCATAAAATACATTGAGAGTAAAATTTCTGTTCCTTTATTTGGTAGCGGAGCTCGAAAGGGCCTGATAAGAGTGACATACAAATTGAGTGTTTGAGAGAAAAAACACTAAGAGGAAGTAAGGAAAGTATGCAATAGTGTTTGAGAGGAAAAATAGATAAAAAAAAGAAAATGGCAGCAGAAAGTTTCTGAGAACAATTAAGACCATTCCGAGGAGCCTATCGCCCCTAGCTCCTATATCCCGATAAGAGATACCGTAGTCCCAATCGGGATCCTATCGCAGACGTTGCCGCCCCCGACTTAAAGGAACACCCTGGGATGCTCGACACCAGCAGGGGAGGAGTCTCGCGCGTTATCTACCCACATACGCGGCGTCATCCCATCCCAGGTGAGCCATGACGTCACTCGAGGCTATCGTCCAAGACGTCACTTGGGGCGTTATCCCCCCGAGACAACGCCCACCCCCTAGAGGTAACGCCCTCGTTTAGTCTATAAATACCCCACCCTTCAAAACACCAGGTAAGTCTGAGATCACTACCCGAACCTCTGCAGCTAAGAATAACCATCACTGACTTGAGCGTCGGAGTGTCTACGCCGGAGACCCAACTTCGGCGCCTTGCAGGTAATCAGGACGGCGTCTACAACAACTCCGGGCGGTCATAATTGCTCCCTCTGATTCCCCAGAAGTCTGGATCTTATCAGTTTCACATCACCATGCGTTCCGAAGTTCGATGGAGACTACGATCACTGGAGCTTACTTATGGAAAATATTCTCCGTTCTAAGGAGCACTGGAGTGTCATTGAACCTAGTCTTGAAGAGTTGGAAGGGACCAAAACCACAAGCGCGACAGAGCAGAAGGCACTCGACGAAGCAAAAATCAAAGATCTCAAAGCAAAGAACTATCTATTTCAGTCCATAAAGAAGAGCATCTTGAAAACCATCACCCAGAAGGAGACAACCAAACAATTGTGGGATTCAATGAAAGTCAAGTATCAGGGAAGTGCTAGAGTGAAGCGCGCACAACTGCAGCGGCTTCGCAGAACATTCGAAACTCTAGAAATGAGACTGGGAGAAGGTGTGTCTGAGTACTTTACAAGAGTCATGTCTACTGCCAATGATATGAGGAACTGTGGAGAAAACATGAACGATGTCAAAATTGTTGAAAAAATTCTTCGAAGTCTCACAGACAACTTCAACTTTGTGGTATGCTCCATCGAAGAGTCTAAGGACATTGATCATCTCACAGTAGATGAATTGCAAGCATCCTTGCTTGTACATGAACAAAAAGTGATTGAGAAACAGAGTGAAGAGCAAGTTCTACAGGTGGAGAACGAGCAAAGGAATGTACAAGGCAGAGGTAGAGGCACATCTCAGAGAGGAAGCAACAACTTTAGAGGTGGCAACTTTAGAGGCAGTAACTTTAGAGGATGGGGAAGAGGTAGATCTTTCATTAACAGGTCTGCTATCAACTACTTTCGATGTGGAAAACAAGGATATTATCAATTTGAATGTTCAAGTGTAGAAAAATGAGTCAACTATGCTGAGTTCGACGAAGAAGAAGAACTCCTTCTAATGGCACACACAGAAGTTAGTAAAGCTGATGGAAAATGTATTTGGTTTCTCGACTCTGGGTGTTCAAACCATATGACAGGAGACAAAACTTGGTTTGTTGAGCTCAACGAAAGCTTCAAGCACTCTGTCGGATTGGGTAATAGCTCAAGGATGGTAGTTCAAGGAAAAAGCAGTGTCAGGTTTGAAATAGAAGGAATCACCTCTACGGTGTCTGACGTCTACTATGTCCCAAATCTCACCAACAATTTATTGAGCCTAGGACAGCTACAAGAGAAAAGTTTGGTGATTTTAATTAAAGAGGGTACTTGCAGAATCTATCATCATCAAAGGGGTTTGATAGTAGACACTCCAATGACTATAAACCGCATGTTCCTAGTCTACGCAAAGATGAAGCCACTGCCTGGTAGTTGCTTGAAGATGGAAGAAGAAGACTTGGAGAATCTCTGGCATAAGAGATATGGACATTTAAATAACAAGTCCATCCAAATTATGCAGCAAAGACAAATGGTAAAAGCATTACCAAATCTGAAAGAAGCAGCCAAGGTTTGCCAGGTATGCAATGTGGGAAAACAGCAACGGGGAAAATTTCCAAAGAAAAGTGACTGGAGGGCATCAGAGAAATTGGAGTTAATTCATAGAGATCTGTGTGCGTCAATCACTCCAACCTCTCACAGTGGTAAGAGGTATTTGTTGGTGTTCGTAGACGATTTCTCTAGGAAAACTTGGGTCTACTTTCTTGCAGATAAATCAGAATCTTTTGAGATGTTCAAAACCTTCAAAAGTTTTGTAGAAAAGGAAGCAAAAATAGCCATATGCGGATTAAGAACTGATAGGGGAGGAGAATTTACATCAAATAAATTCAACCAGTTCTGCAAGGATCATGACATAAGGCGACAGTTGACAGTGGCGTACACTCCACAGCAAAACAGAGTGGCAAAAAGAAGGAACCGGACCGTCATGAACATGGTGCGTTGTTTATTGTCTGAAAAGGAGATGCCGAGATCACTATGGCCAAATACAGCAAGATGGACGACTCACGTCTTGAATCGAAGTTTTACAAAGGCGGTAAAAGACATGGTACCTGAAGAAAGGTGGACAGGAATAAAACCAAAGGTTGACTACTTTAGAATATTCGGCTCCATTGCACATGTACACGTCCCTGAATAGAAGAGAGTTAAGCTCGATGATCGAAGTCGCAGATGCATCCTGCTTGGAGTCAGTGACAAATCCAAAGCTTAGCTTATCGGTTGTATGATCCAGTAACAAAAAAAATAATCATAAGCAAGGATGTCATATTTGAAGAAGGTGGTAAATGGGATTGGAACTTAAGCGCAGTAGAGCATAATATTCTTGCTTGGGGAGATGATGAAGCTGTTACAGAAGAATCTAAAGTAGAAGAGACTGATGGAGATATTGAAGAAGCTGAATATGGCAGTCCAGAGGTGTTTCCAGAAACTGAGGAGTCAACACCTGAAGAACGAACAAGAAGGGAGCCTGGTTGGATGCGTGATTATGAAAGCGGTGAAGGCTTGTCTGAAGAAGAGGTACCAAAACAAAATTTAGCTTTGTATATCTCCCATGATCCAGTAAGATTTGATGAAGCTGTGAAGGAAGAAAAGTGGCAGGAGGCCATGGAGCTTGAAATTCAAGCTATAGAGAGAAATCGGACTTGGGAGCTTGTGTCACTACCAACTCAAGCAAAGAAAATTGGCGTCAAATGGGTATATAAAACAAAATTGAATGAAGAAGGCAAGGTGGATAAATACAAAGCTAGACTCGTCGCCAAAGGGTATTCACAAACAGCGGGCGTAGACTACAATGAAGTGTATGCGCCTGTGGCTCGGTGGGATACTATCAGAATTCTATTGGCAGTAGCAGCTCAGCGTGGTTGGTGTGTCTACCAACTTGACGTTAAAAGTGCCTTTTTGTATGGTGAATTGAAAGAGGAGGTATACATCGATCAACCGGAAGGGTTTATCAAAAGGGGAGAGGAAGATAAGGTGAATCGGTTGAAAAAGGCTCTCTACGGCTTAAAACAAGCTCCAAGAGCCTAGTTTAGCAGAATTGAGGGTCACTTTAAGAAGGAAGGATTTTAGAAAAGCAACTATGATCACACTTTATTCTTGAAGAAAAATGGAGACAAATTATTGGTGGTAAGTCTTTATGTTGATGATTTAATATATACAGGAAATGATGAGCATATGTGCATAGAGCTCAAGTCGTCAATGTAAAAGGAGTTTGAGATGACAGACTTGGGCAAAATGAAATTTTTTCTTGGAGTCGAAGTTCATCAGAGTAAAGATGGAACTCATTTGTGCCAAAAGAAGTATGCTAAGGAAGTCTTGGAAAGGTTCAATATGTGGAGTTGCAATGCTGTAAAGAATCCAATAGTTCCTGGTATCGTTCTGTTAAAGAAAGGTAGCAAAGGTGCTGACGCAACGCTGTACAAATAGCTAATAGGGTGCTTAATGTATCTTACGGTAACTCATCCTGACTTGATGTTTGTGGTATGCTTAATCTCTCGTTATATGGCTGAACCTAAAGAAGAACATATGATGATTGCTAAAAGGGTACTGAGGTACTTGAAAGGCACACTAGAATTGAGAGTCTTTTACAAGAGAAGCACGGATACGAATCTGCTGGGATACACAGACAGTGACTATGCTCGAGATGTAGACGACAAAAAAAGTACTTCGGGCTACGCCTTTCTTCTAAATGGAGCAGCAATTTGTTGGAGTTCAAGAAAGCAAGTGATTGTTACCCTCTCATCTACAGAGGCTGAATATGTAGCTGTCACTGTATGTGCATGTCATTGCGTCTGGCTGACAGAAATTTTGAAAGAGTTAGGCGTCAAAGGCTGCAATTGCATTGTCATAATGTGTGACAACAGTTCAGCAATTAAGTTGTCCAGAAATCCAGTTATGCATCGAAGGACAAAACACATTGATGTTAGATATCATTATCTACGCAATTTGTCAAGTGAAGGAACTGTGAAGTTAGCATTTTGTGGAACCAATGATCAAGTGGCAGACATAATGACTAAACCTGTTAAGTTGGATCAGTTTGTGAAGCTTAGAGGTTTGCTTGGTGTTCAACGACCTGAGGAGTAAACTAATGCTGGTTTAGCATACGTCAGTTTAAGGGGAGGAATTTGTTGGGTATTCAGTTGAAGCTAAAGAATAGGTCCAAATAAGCTAGTTTCTAGGAGTTGATTCATTCAAGTCTGTTGGGATTTGTTTTCCTTATTATTCTATGTTTTGGTTACTTTAGATTTGTAAGGCTCTATAAAAGCCACGATAGTCTTTTGAATTCCATAACAAGTATTCTAGCTTTCATAAAATACATTGAGAGTAAAATTTCTGTTCCTTTATAATTTTGTAATTGATGCAGGGATGGATTTAGAGAGTTTTTTTGTTAGTTTCTAAGTCGGTATTGAGGTTGTGTTTGGTGTTGGTCGGAAATGGAGCGGCTGACAGGAACGGGTGGTTTGGGCAAGGATTTTGGTTGATTTTATGGATGCTGATCGGAGACGGATTTGGCGGCAGTGGGGAGGTTATGCCAGCAGTGGCGATTCGGCAGCGATTTGTTGATGATGGTGATGATGGTGGCTGTTTGGTGGTGACCGGCGGTGACGTGGCTGTTTGATGGTGGCGGTGATGGGATGAATTCGGTGTTGACAGTGGGGATCGGGTTTGGCAGAGAGATGGGGTGAATTAACTTTGCAGGTGATTGAACTAATTTGACAGAGAGAGATTGGATTTAATTGGATTTGGCAAGGATTGAACTGATTTGGCAGAAGATTAGCTCTTCGATTTAATCGGCAGGAGGATGGATTTGGATTTAATTGGTAGAGGTTTAAATTTGGATTTGGCAGAGAGAGTTTGAATTAATTTTCAGAGGAAAGGGTGAGGTGAATTGGCAGGAGGATGGATTTGGATTTAATTGGTAGAGGTTTAAGATTTGATTTTTAAGATGAAATAGGAGTTTTCGTGTGCAGAGGAGGAAGAAAGAAGAAGATAGAAAGAAGAAAAGAAAAAGGAAGAAAAAGAAAGAAGAAAAGAAAAAGGAAGAAAAGAAAAGAAAAGGAAAGAAAATAAAATAAAAAGAAAAAAGAAAGAAAAGAAATATTAAACTAATGCTGACGTGGCATGCCATGTCATCATATTTGATGACGTGTCATGCCACGTAGGCTACATAACGGTAAAGTGGCGATGGAAACGGTCTCAGGTACCAAATGTGATCAAACATTTCAGTACGAGTACCATTTAACGACGAAAAAAAGTAGAGGTGTTAAAACAACCGAAACCCTAACGTACAGGTGCCTTATTTTGCGTTTTTCCAAATATATATATATAATCATTCATCAAAATTAATATAATTAAGTGAAAACAAAGAGGTTGATATGAAAGAAGAAAGATTAGATTAGATTACCGGCAGCGATGGAAGAGTCCGATATAATCATTTGGGTTGAGGCTGAAAGATTGATTCCGTCGGTGAAAACCATTTGCATCATTAATCATTAATTACAAAAAATATATACTAGTTAATAACTTCATCTCTTTTGATTCATTAGACAAAGCTACCAAAGCTTTTCCAAAAGCCTGAAATCATGAAACAATGCCAGGTAGAATTGATATAAATGCACATTTTTTGTATAAAATAAATTACGAGTTCGATCAAGAAAAAATATACTATATATATTGTACACCGAAACGAGGCATGGAATTGAAGAATTTTACTTTGGAATTATCAGTTTTGACATCTCCCACGGCTTCAAAATCAGTCACGCTTATGGGTTTTTGGGTATCGCGGATCCGTAGATGAGAAACAACGCTCAAAAAATATGACAAAGATAAAGGCTAGTAAGCCCTGCATTGTTTTTAAAATAAGTACAAAAAGAGTGTTTGAAATTACAACAAAAAATATGTTTATTAATTAAATAACAAATAAGCATGTTACACAGTTAGTGGGCTGGACTAACTGAACAAGCCCAACATAAAATACAGTTGAAATCCGGAATACATAATTATACAGTACAAATTGGTTTTGTTAATTGAATCCCTAATTAAATTAATTTAAAAATTGAATTTGTGGTGAGGTATTTTGAAACAAAACACAAGAAGTATCGCTCGCTCTTTCTTAACCCGATCGAGCCTCGAGGTGAGGAATTCATCTCCGCGATGCTAAACTTGCACTGATAACTATATTTCATCTGTCATTCTTGTTCATGCTGGATAAATTTAACCCTTATTTAAACTGTAGCAAAGAAATGCGTTGCTAATGAAAAAATATCTCATTTCTCCTCGAAATATAATATTACATCAATCAAATAAAATAATCAACTTATTCTAAGGAAAAACAAATTATTCAATCAATTATCGTAGCTACGTAGTTACAAATATTTCCCTGTTAGACAAGGGACATTGGGTACGACCGATATTGCAGTCCCATGACTCCCATGAGCAGAGTTGCAAATGGCTTGAGCAGGCTTTCCGGCGGCCAACGATCGAATGTTGACGTCGTTCATTATGATATTAAAGCAACCTCTCTAAGGAAATCGCATCTTCAATCGTACTTGTTCCATGGATGCCAATAAATGAGACGTCGCTCATTACTACTGACTTTGGCTGCAATCAAATTAATTTAATCCAAATATTTTTGTTTTAGTTATACTCTATTTTAATTTTAAAAAATACCATAATTAATTACTATAAAAAAAGCATAAACAATTTAACAAAAGAAAATAATAAATTAATCTGGTCTTGATTTTTACAGCCGTTATAATAATGTTAATCGATAACTATTAGATACGCAGTACCGATAATCGTTATTTGCTCAAATGAAATTTTTCTAGCATATCCTCACCCACCCTGATAACAAAATGATTGAGAACAAGTCATATTAGTAAATATTACTATTAATTAATTGTTAATTATTGATAAATTAAGTACGGGTACTGTCTTGATTCTTGATCCATTTAGTGTTTTAGTGAAGTCACAATGCGTGACATGCACCTCCTCCACCTTGTTCATCGCTCCTCCGACACCTAGACTTCCAATGCTAAAACACATGTATATAAAGATGCATAAAAATTAAAATTAATTTTTTTTTAGTAATTCTTTTAACCCAAAAAAGAAAGTAAAACAAATTCTTTTTCAGTTTTACCCATTTACGGACATGGTTCTATGACCCGGTCCGCACGAAATACGGGCGTTATTGATATTTGAGCAGCCGCCATTTATAGCGATACAATCATCACCTATACATGTAAATGAGAGGAAAATTTCGCAATGCAATTACCAGATTCACAGTACAATTAAGAAAATAAAGCGTCTTGTTAAGAAAAACTAAATTAAATTACCAGACGCGATGGTAGAGTCCGATATCATCACTTGAGTCGAGGCTGAAATATAGATTCCATCGGTATTAGGGCTATTTTGAGGTGAGATGATGTGGATATTACTGATGGAGGCACCATTGCAGCCATTTATAGCTAAATGGCTTCTTTGGCTGTTATGGAGACTAATGACACTTAGCTTAAGGTTATTACATGCGTGAAAAAAAATCATCAATTATTAAGAAAAAAGTTAATTACTTCATCTTTTAATTAATTAGACAAATCTCTAGCTAATTCGATCACTGATTTCTTAAAAAAAAAAGAAAAAGAAAAAAAGAGTACCGATGGTGATATGCAATTCTTATGTGCCTGAAAAAGAAGAAGTTGATTTCCCCCTTAAATTAGAATATAATGAAATTAGAAGAATTGGAAAAGTTATATATAATTAGTACTCCATATGTATGTAAATACATTAAAGAAATTCGTACATTCCACCAGAAAGCACCTTGACCGTCGAGTGAGCCTGATCCATCTACAACCAGATTAGCAATTCCATTGAATTCGATCCAAGATGAAGGGCAACTGTTCTATTATTTTCGCTTTAATCATTTATTATTTGCTTCCTAAAGTTTTAAATTATCTCATATTAGTCCATAATTTTTTAATTTTTTTAAATAATCTCTCGTACTTAAAAGTTTTAGCCCTCCAAAAAAAATCCAGGCTCCGCCAGTCTGGACAAATATATATATATAACATTCATGAATTGTTATGTTTGTGTCTAATTAATGGATATCACATGCAATTGTTTTTATATATTGAGTGAAAAATACAAAGAGGGTTGGGCCATGCATATTCTGATAAAGACTCCACCTATTCATTCCTTGGCATTTCCCGCATTTGTGCTATAACCGTATTAACTACTACCTGCAACCATGAATGATTTCAAAATCTGGTGGTTAGCTAATTTCTACTCTCTTTGTTAGTAATTTATAGGATAGAGATAAATAGACAAGTACAAAACCAACATTTACTTCCATTGTCATCTTCACTTTGGTGTATTGTTTTATTTTTTCCACCTAACTTGCAAAGTAGTACTCTTCTAGGTCAACATGGATTTATTGTACGTTCACTTATGCGATTGGTTGACACAATTTTGGATTGAAATTAAGTCTAGATTGACGCGTAGTAAAACACACCATATTTAATTAAGGTTCGACACAAATAAATAACATCATTAACTTTTTTTTAATAGGTAGATATATATATTAATAGGGTCATAAAAAATGACCATAAAGAACACGAACCAAAAATAAGAGACCCGAGTCAAACAGGCTGGCTCACAGACAACAGGCATCGCTCAAGGCCCAAATAACAATTAACCAAATTAAGCAAGCCACTCTCAAGTCCCAAGCCCAAGCTACTCTTCTAGTAGCCCAAACCTAAACCCTAAAAAAACACAAAAATCTTAATTCTTCTTCTTCATCACCGTCGCCCCATGCTCCACTGCCGCCGACATTGTTCCCTCACCGCTCCATAACCCGGCCGCTTCACCCACCAGAATCACTAGAACTAAACTCATCACCGTCGTCCACACCACAGCTGAATCCATCCAACTCGACCGGCCATCAACAACCATCGTCGTCACCACACTGCCTCCCGATCTGCGCAAACTCCTCCAACCACAATCAACACCACAACCCAACCAAATTGGCAACCGACACCATGCATTCATCTCAGCAGCAGCCACCATCTCTACCACCGCACCATCTCCTCGATCATCACAACCTCTCACTAGTTACCACTGCAACTCAGAAACTAGAAAAACAGCCCCGAAAAATCCACTCGCCAGCCACTTGCCGGCCACCGTTGCAACTCGGACCCAAATCTGACCCGGCCAACACCACATCACCACAACCACCGAGCCCATCCCCCTCGGCTAGACACCAACGAAACGCCGCCACTACCGGTGCCACCTACACAACCACACCCTCGGTCGGTCTCCCATCGTCGTCCTCACACTGCCTCCCGATCTATGCAAACTCCTCCAACCACGATCAACACCACAACCCAACCAAATCGGGAACCATCACCACACATCCATGTTGGCACTAACCACCATCTCCTCAATCATCACAACCTCTCGCCAG
Organism: Viola odorata; assembly: GCA_963691705.1. Classification (NCBI taxonomy): domain Eukaryota; kingdom Viridiplantae; phylum Streptophyta; class Magnoliopsida; order Malpighiales; family Violaceae; genus Viola; species Viola odorata. Next base: position 59,547,305 of record OY829544.1, read on the forward strand.
TCACCGCTGCTTCAGAAACTAGAAAAATAGCCCCGAAAAATTCACTCGTCAGCCACCGCTGCAACTCGGATCCAAATCCCACCAGGCCAATGCCACATCACAACAGCCACCGAGCCCATCCCCCTCGGCCAAACACCAACGAAATGCCGCCACTCCCGACGCCACCTACACAACCACACCCTCGGCCGGTCTCCCACCGCCGTCTCAATCCGTGAAAACCACTCGAACCAACACCTCCTTCACTAGAACCCAACACCAACCTCTATCTCGATACAGATCCGAAGAGAAGAACCAAAGAGAAAGAAACCAGATAAAAAAAGGAGACGAAAAAACACAAAAGAAAGGAAAGGGGGGGTTGCCGCCGCACAGGGAGGCGCCGACGGCAGCCAAACAAAACCCTAAAAAGGAGAAAGAGATGAGAGAGTTTTAGAGAGATTTTTCAATAAATTTGATATTAGTTTTTTATTTGAAAAGTAATAGTTATGACATTAGAAATTTGGTAAATTAATCGAATTACTCTTCTTGATACAAATTTAATTGTAACATGTTGAGTATACTAGCAAGTGATTAATATAAAATGTTAGACGTTATCTATAAAATAGAATTTGCTAGTTCGAACGGGAGGAGAATAAGGTGGATCGAACCCTTTTAGAATACAACATACAACAATGGACGTGTCATTTTTTGTTGATATGGGTGGTTGGGTTGGAATTAGATTAGATGAAGATTATAACAACAATTTAATAATTACAAGTAGTTCTTGGAGAAATTATAAGACTGTTGGATTGGAGAATGGAATTCGAATTTGATAGTACAGGGAGTCTGTTTTTAAAGTAAATGAGAGGTTTCTGTTTTAAAAAATAGTACAGGGAGTCTTTTTGCTATTACCTCCTTTTTCTTTGGTATGAGTTAATATTTGAGATTTCTATTTTACCGTCAACTATAAATTAGAAGGTTAAAACATAAAAAGATAATATATCTGATGACATTTTTACATCAGCGGATAGATTAATAACGTTTTGAGTATTTGTTGTTACCCGAATTTTAATTTTGTCAAAACTTTCACAATTTTAGCATCAATTTTCTAAAATCATATTTCCATTTATTCTCGTCAATCTGTTATTTAGTTTTACGCTTCATGTTATTTAAATTTTATTTCATAATTTTTTCACAAATTCATCATTTTTTTCGTTCGAACTTGTATCGGTTCCGAGTAAAATTCTCGAAACCAAGGGTCGAACATTTTTGCTCATTAGTCACTTATTTTTTATTATTATTTTAACTCGCGCCATTTCATTGCATTTCGCTTAGTTTTTATCTTAGCATTTTCACGTTCGAACTTTTATCGCTTATAAGTGAATTTTTATCGAGCTATATAGCGAACTTTTCGTTACTTACTGTGTACTAATCATTTTGTTTCATTTTATTCTATATTTTAGAATTTTTGGTTCGAGTTTTTATACATTTGCAGGTGAGTCAAATAATCAAGGGGAGAAGTCAACCTTAATTCTCAACCGTTGATCTGGTTGACTTTCATATCAACGGTTCTTAGAATTAACATGTTATGCGCCCTCTTCTTCACCACCTTTCTGCATGATCTGTTGTCGAAGCAGTCAAAAATAATAAAAATAAACCTGCTATCTAGTGCACAAAGAATTGTGTATACTGGTAATAGGGTCGAACACATGGACTAGACGTAGACACTGACTTTTGTGTGTGACAAGGGCAAACAAACCAAAACAGTAATAAATAAGGGGGGTTGTCGCACCCCCTTTTTCGTTGAAAACGAGTTTAGGATCGGGACGGGCCATAATGATAGACAAGCGTTGGACTTGTCTTAACATCATGCAAAATGAAGTCGCCACCCTAATTTTGGAAGGTTTAGGGAACCTAATCGATGGCTTAAAAATAAACAAACTAAGGCACTATGGTCTAAACCAAAGAACGATGGTTCGAGGTCGTATTATGGACTTGGGAAGGTGTTAGGCACCCAAGTCACATCCTAAAAAGGTTACCGGTTATGTGAGGTGTTTTGAAAAATACTTGAACATGTAATTTGGCCCTCTAATGTGACGTTACATCTTAGCATTTGGGTCGTGTTATTTCCGTGGGGTTCGAGGGATGGGGTTACCATTTTGTCTCGATGCTAGAGCGGACGCTCACCTTTTTCAATTGTACCATGCATGACTTATTTACTATGTGATCTATCATGGCTGAAACTAGCAATGTACATTTTTATGAATGCACGTAGGTTGGCATGGCCTTTGGAGCCATCATGTATATCATATAACAAGAAAAGCAGTTTATTTCATGGCATTTAAACGCAAGTGATATAAACGCGTAAGCATGTGGGTTGATTTTATTCGATAGCAATTCTATATGTCATGCATACGCGTAGGGTGGTTCTATTGTTGCCTAAGTGATCATACTTGCGAATAAGGCTTTGGACCTTTGTTATCAACATACAAGGAAGCGTTTTAAGGTAATCTTACCTTTTTGGACGATCCATCCCTTCAAAACCAACGTTAAATGACAATTTACATAAATACGTAGGTATAATAAACATACACGATTTATAACTACTTAACTAATTATTACAAACCATAATTCAAGAATAAAACTACTTATCTAAATATTACAAACCAACTACTTACCTAATTATTACAAATTGGAGGTCGGAATATTTATCTAAATAATTATTACAACAATTAAAATAGCTAATTAATTACAACAAGTTGATAGAGAGTAACTACTTATTACAAGTGAAAATAAGCAATTAATTGTTACAACAAGTTCAGCAATTAATTATTGTTCCAAACATACAATTTTAAAATAATCGATGATTAGTTATCATACTCGAATGCGTGAAAATGATGATTTCAATTTTAATGGGCCGGGTTAGGCCCATTACTTGGTTTTTTATTTTTGGATGTCATGCATGCAAAATACTTACTGAAAATATTCAAATTAAATAACAGAAAGTTAGAAACGTACTTATTGATCGGTAATCCACAATTATACCTACAAAATGAGATTATTAGTACGAACTTTCAAATATAATAAATAGTAAAAGCACATACACCATTTATTTCACACAAAACAGTCATGAAAATAACTAAATATATCATGTGGACATTTCACAATTTTTACATAAATTGGCAAAACACGTAGCAAATAAAACAAACATGTAAAACATACAATTTTAAATTCATGGCAAAATACATGGTATAATTTAAATAAAACCTCACACATGTTATAAAAATAAATAAAACAGCATACAAGTCATACCATTAATTTTAACAAATTAAACATGTCAAGAAATCATACGAATAATTTAAATAAATTGACGATTCCATACGAATGCTTAAAATTGGAGCAAAATAAATAAAAGGGACATATGGGCCTGGCCAAGCCAAGCCCAACAGAAAATAAAACAAGGAAGGGACGGGCTGAAGCCCGTCACCTTCCTCTTCGTCAACGCAAGAACAGCCATGGGGCTGTTCTTCTTCTTCACGTCGCCGGCCACCATGGCCGGCGACTCAAGCTCCTAAAACATGCTAACTACCAACCAACACAGCCCAGAACAATTACACTACAACACAGCAGCAAAACCTACACAAAACAGTAGGCAAAAAGCAAGCAAAACGGAAGGAGAAGAGCGCGCGACTCCCTTCGGAAAACAGCAGCCACAACGGACAAGAACAAGCAACAAATCGACACGAAACTGACTCCTAACGTGCAGGGAATTATCAGGACTATCATACGCACAAAACCTATCAAGAACTAACTCAAACCAGTCATGATCCGTAGGTAATTTAAACATGGCAAAAAACATGCATTAATGTCAATAATGAGTGATTAATTAGCTCAAGCAGTAGATGTTCAAATTGGAGCAAGAACAGACCATATAACTTGACAATCAAACATTTAAAGCAAGTTTAAACCATCAATTTGGTTCATACATACATAAACGAAAATTATCAAGAGAGAGGTTAGAGAGAGAAAGCTTGGAAAACTTACCTTAAACGCTCCCTTTTTGCTCTGGTCTGATGTTGATGATCAGTAGGTGTTGATGATGAGTAGTTGTTAATGAGTAGCTGTTGATGAGTAGCTGTTGATGATCTTTCTGTCCTTCCTCCTTTTTTTTCCTTTTCGCGAAGGTGAATGAACTTGCTATTTATAGGACCAACTGAAGCGTGCTTCAGTGTGAACTACCAATTAGCTTTGGTCTTTGTCTTCTATCTGTCTGTTGCAACATAATATCTAGGGGACAAGGAATATTTGTCTGCAGTCAACGGACCAATGAAGAAGAAGGAATAAAAACATGCATTAACATGTATTAATTCCCATACGAACTGGAAATTTTGGTACGAGCGGGGATGTAAGAAAGCGAAAATAAATTCGAGCCGACGGTACAACAAAATGCAGAAAAATAAGACGAGAAAAGTAATATACAGTGGAAAAATGCGAAAGCTGATTTAACGTATTTATTTTCTTATTCAGAAACATCAAAACGTTCGTGCGCAAAATAAATGTCCTTACGACAAAAATTGAGCGAAACTGAACGAGGCGTCATGAAATAGAAAATTAACACGTAATTATCAATTAAATAAAAAGGGCGTTCTACACTCGGTCCCGAGAACCTTACTCGAGACCGATAGAAGTTCGCGAAAATACAGTCAAAAGTACGAAAAAATTAAAAAGGCACGAAATGACCAGAAAATTTAAACAAACTAGACTAGGACCAGAAATCGACAGAAAATTGATTCAGACAAGCTAATAGTGGCAAAAACATAAAGGTTGTAATGAAAAAGTCAAAAATCAGGTAGCAACAGTTGCCCCCTCTTTACTGTCTGATCAAAAATACAGTGTAACTGAAATTTTTGATAAGCAGTAAAGATGGTTGCTTCAAGTCTCTACCATATTTTGGAAATGATGACGACTTACCTGAGAGTGTGGCGAGGAAGGTGGTCACCTCGGACATTTTATTTGATTTGAGGAAGATTGTCACCTCGGACATTTTATTTGATTTGAGGAAGATTGTTACCTCGGACCTTATCTAAATTTGAGGAAGGTTGTCACCTCGGACTTTTACCTAAATTTTGAGGAAGCTAGTCACCTCGGACATTTACCTAAATTTTGAGGAAGCTGGTCACCCCGGACATTTACCTAAATTTTGAGGAAGCTGGTCACCTCGGACATTTACCTAAATTTTGAGGAAGCTGGTCACCTCGGACATTTACCTAAATTTTGAGGAAGCTGGTCACCCCGGACATTTACCTAAATTTTGAGGAAGCTGGTCACCCCGGACATTTACCTAAATTTTGAGGAAGCTGGTCACCCCGGACATTTACCTAAATTTTGAGGAAGCTGGTCACCCCGGACATTTACCTAAATTTTGAGGAAGCTGGTCACCTCGGGCATTTACCTAAATTTTGAGGAAGCTGGTCACCCCGGACATTTACCTTGAACTTACCATGAGTACTGAAGTTGATTTGGACGTGAGGGTGCATGATCCACCACATGAATTTGATTTGGGAGTGGTAACGTACTCCATTCGATTTGTTGACTGGATTTTAATGAAAATCCAAGGTGAGGGCTTTACAACGACTTCTTTATCGAAGACCCAAATTGAATGCTGATTTCCATATCTGTATTCTGCAAATGAGAAGGAAACAAACACGAAGCAGCAACAGATGGAAAGAAAAAGCAAATGACCTATGTGAGAAATACCAAATATTTCTACATTTAACCCATGATTTGCCCCCAAGTTTTTTTTGTGTGGAATGAAAATGACTCCTTTGTTTAAGAAATTCAGCTCCATTCACTTTTCTTTGAAAGAATGTTCGTTCAAATTTCGTTACATAAACATGCTTGATACAAGTCTAGATAACATCTGCGTCTTGTTCAGGAAATAACGACCTCAAGAACAAAACTTTCCCATGACATGTAGCTGTAAGCAATCCTCACCAGATATTAGTGTTTGTGCTCACGCTCAGAAAACAAGGCTATGTGTTTACACTCCTAAACATGCAATAAACATAGCACAAAAGTTAAATTTGCAATGTCAATCCGAGTGAATAGACTTCAAATGAAGATGCTCATGCATGGGTCTACTAATAATCGAAAGGACTTTGCGAGGGAGAAAGAAAGAGGAATTTGTAGAGGAAAGTGTTGTGTTTTCATTTTGTGATGAGGTTTTAATGAGTTTGTGCTCGACGACTGATTGTGACGAGGAGCAAAGTGTACCAATCCTTGAAGCTTTGTTGAAGAGGTTTCTTCTTGACTACTTGGAAGGCACCAAGCCCAAGTTCTATGACACTTACAGGGACTGATCTCCTTTCCTTTTGAGATCATTCTGTTGTTGATGCTTGATCACTTTGAAATCAATTTGTCGTTGAGGCTTGACCACTTTCTTTCCTTTTTGCATGAATGCGCTTCTGTTGTTGTTTTATTGACTTGTGTTCTTTGAACACCTTTTGAACACTTTCTGATTGATGTTTTTTTTTTTTTTCTTCCCTTTTTTTTCTTTTTTTTTCTTTTTTTTTTCTTCTTCTTCTCTTTTTTTTTTTTTTTTTTTTTTTTTTTTTTTTTGGGTAGGCAAAGCAAGTACAATCTCTTGTTTGGTCTAATACCCTCTCTATCTTTGGTAGGAACCTCCAAGTCTTGATTTACTTTGGCATTCTTCTGACGTTGTTTTGTCAGCGGTCCTCCAAGGGCTTCCTTGACATTCCCTTACTTGATGTGTAATTCCAACTTAGCAGTCCCAGTCGAGCACCAACTCATTTGGTTGAAAGACTTTTAGGTGTGTGTTAGAGTTGTACCTGGTGTGTAAAAATATTTATTTTGGGGGAGAAATGTTAAAGATGAAAATGTGGAAGAAGAGCAAAGCAAAGTCCCCTGTCATCTTACTGTTATCCCATGTCTGACAGTTCATGTACCCTGGATATTATGCAAATCTAACTAGCACCTAGTTTAGCATTTACACTTATGAAAGAAATAAGGCGTGAAGGCCCAAATTACTCACAGGGATACGTTTGAGATTGCTTACCTCTAAACATGTCATGGATATAAGAATTAACAGACAAAATCATGTATGTTCATACAATTTCCAAATGAACGCAAAACGATGAATGTTTTGACTTAAAATGTTTAGAAAAAGTGGGATGTTTTTGTTTCCTTTCTTTTAACCCAAGTGAAATGCAAGGTTACGAAAATGCGAATTGTGAAACCTAAATTGTAAAAGGGTGAAAGTACAACTTCCCTGAAAAATGAGCTTGGACATTTTTCCAACGCCTTTTTTCTGGTCGTCACTTCACCTGCTTGCCCCCCAAGTTGACAAGTCTTTATTGCACCTGAAATGCAAAATTGCAGAAATGTAAATAACGAAGACTAGATTGCAAAAGTGTGAAAGGACGACTCCCCTGAAAAATGAGCTTGGATATTTTTCCAACGCCTTCTTTCTGGTCGTCACTTCATCTGTTTGCCCCCAAGTTGCCAAGTCTTTATTGCACCTGAATTGTAAAATTGCAGAAGTAAAAATTGTGAAAACACAAATCACAGAATCGTAAATTGCGAAAGCGGAACTTGTAAACATAAAGGACAACTCCCTTGAAAAATGAGCTTGGACATTTTTCAACGCCTTCCTTTGGTTGTCGCTTCACTTGTTTGTCTCCCTGAATTTGCCAATCTCATTGCACCTGAAATGTAGAATTGCAGAAATGTAAACTGCAAAAACATAACTGCTGAATTGTGAAGGGCGACTTCCCTGAAAAATGAGCTTGGACATTTTTCTGACACCTTCTTCGGGTCGTCACTTCACCTGCTTGCCTCCAGTTTGCAAATCTCATTGCACCTTTGTTATGCGATCGAGATTGAAGTAGGGGTGTGGGCCACTCCGCCTAAGTTCTGTTGTCGACGTCTCTGATGGTTCCATCACAGTACCTCGAAGGCTAGCCATCAAGTTCTTTGACTAGTGTCCTGAATGTAAATGGCCTGTTTCACCATCATTACTCGTGCGCACGGATAGAGTGTTACATGCTAAACCATGTATGAAAACACATCTCTATTCGTTATGTACCTGCAAAACTTAGCACTTGATTAGTGGGGTTAGTCTAACTGCCAGTTCTACGACTTTAACTACTCCCAAGTGCCACCGACACCACACTTCCTTTATTTAACTTAAAAGATTTGACATGCAAGTTTTTTAGAAGAAAAAGCTCTCATTTTATTGATTCAGAATAAACATTAAGCAGATTGGTCGAGAAGAACCCTATGTCCTTTTAATCGACGAGATACAGTCTACTGATTCCTACGCGAAATACATCCTGACGGCATCCGCGTTCACAGGTCTTGGTAGATCATCCCCATCCATTCTGGCGAGCATTAGAGCTCCACCCGAGAAGGCGCTCTTGACGACGTATGGACCTTCATATTTAGGGGCCCACTTTCCTTGACTCTCCTCCTGGTGAGGAAGAATTTTTTTTAACACTAAGTCCCCAATCTTGAACTCGCGCGGCCGCACTTTCTTGTTGTAAGCATTAGCCACTCTCTTTTGATATAACTGGGCATGACACATAGCGGCTAAGAGTTTCTCCGAGATGAGATTCAACTGCTCATATCTCACTCTCGCCCAATCTGATTCTTCTATTCCAGATTCAGCCAAGACTCTGAGGGAGGGAATCTCCACCTCAAGTGGTATCACTGCCTCCATGCCGTAGACCAAAGAGTAAGGGGTTGCTCCCGTAGAGGTGCGAATTGCAATCCGATAGGCATGTAAGGCGAAAGGGAGCATGTCATGCCAATCTTTGTGGGTGACTACCATTTTCTGGATGATTTTCTTTAAATTCTTGTTTGCGGCTTCAACCGCGCCATTCATCTTTGGGCGGTAAGGCGAAAAATTGCGATGTTTCATCTTCCATTGTTGGCAAAGATCATTGATCATCTTTCCATTCAGATTGGTACCATTGTCGGTAATGATCGTTTCAGGGACCCCATAGCGGCAAATAATGTTCCTCTCAATGAACCGCATGGTTGTCTTTTGAGTAATGCTTGAGTAAGACGCGGCTTCTACCCACTTGGTGAAATAATCAATCGCTACCAGGATGAAGCAATGACCATTGGAGGCTTTCGGATAAATCTGACCGATGATATCAATTCCCCACATTGCAAAAGGCCAAGGTGATGTCATGCTAAAAAGGGGTACCGGAGGGACGTGGAGGTGATCCGCGTAGACTTGGCACTTGTGGCATTTCTGGAAATAATCAATGCAATCTCTTTCGATGGTGAGCCAAAAATAACCTTGCCTCATGATTTGTCTTGCCATCATATGTCCACTAGCATGCGTGGAGCAAATCCCTTCGTGAATTTCAGTCATGATCCTCTTAGCTTCGAGAACAGTAACGCAACGAAGTAAGGCCCCATCTGCTCTTCTCTTGTACAACACCTCACCGTCGAGATAGAAGTCCAAAGCCAAACGTTGAAGGGTTTTCTTACTACTTTGGCTTGCTCCCAGCAGATACTCTCGATAATTGATGAACTGAACCAAATCGTGGAACCACGGATTCCCATCGGGCTCATCCTCCAATGTGGCACAACATGCCGGAGTTTCTTTCACTTCCACCCTCAAGGGTTGAAGCAATACCCCACATTCTAATTTGAACATCGAGGCTAAAGTAGCCAGTGCATCCGCAAAGCGGTTCTTATCTCGATCAATTCGGTCGAATTTGGTTTCGTCGAATTCCTCCATGAGTTGGGTGAGCAACCTTTGATAAGGTATCAACTTAGAATCTCGGGTTTGCCATAGATCTTGAGCTTGATAAATGACGAGGGCCGAGTCTCCGAAGATTTTCAACTTTTTCACCTTTAGGTCAATGGCTGCCATCAAGCCACTAACACATGCCTCATATTCGGCGACATTGTTGGTGCATGGAAAATTCAATTTGCATGCCACGGGGAATTGCCGACCATCCGGGGCTATGACTACCGCCCCTACCCCTTTTCCTGAGAGATTTACCGCGCCATCGAAGAACATGGTCCACCAATCGTCTTCTTCTAAATCTTCCGTGATCTCATCGTTGATTACCATGATATCTTCGTCAGGGAAGTCAAACTTCATAGGCTCATAATCATCCATGGCATTATCGGCTAAGTGGTCAGCAAGAGCACTAGCCTTGACTGCTTTTCGTGTCACGTAAATGATCTCGTATTCGGCCAACAAGACTTGCCATCTACAAATCCGACTTGATAGGTATGGCTTCTCGAAGATGTACTTCAAAGGATCCATGCGAGAAATCAGCCATGTTGTGTGATATAACATGTATTGTCTGAGTCTTCGGGCACTCCATGCTAAAGCACAACATGTTTGTTCCAAAGCAGAATAACGCATCTCGCATTCGTTAAACTTCTTACTCAAGTAGTAAATGGCTCGTTCACGTCTTCCGGAGTCATCGTGTTGCCCTAAGACACACCCCATGGCACTGGTTGTGACTGTTAAATAAATGATCAAATGGCGCCCTGAAGTAGGAGGGACTAGTACTGGCGGATTTTGTAGATATGTCTTGATTTTCTCAAAAGCCCTCTGACAATCTTCATCCCATTCAGCCTCTCCATTCTTTCTCAACATCTTGAACATTGGCTCACAAGTGAGTGTCAACTGACTGATAAAGCGGGCGATGTAGTTAATGCGCCCTAAGAAGCTCCGTACCTCTTTTTCAGTCCTGGGCGAAGGTAGCTCTTGAATGGCTTTCACTTTATCCGGGTCTACCTCAATGCCTCTGCTACTGACAATGAACCCTAGCAATTTTCCGGATGTCACTCCGAAGGTACACTTAGTGGGGTTCAAGCGTAAACGAAATCGTCGCAATCTTTCGAAAACCTTCCTTAGGATGTCTATATGATCTTGTTCTCCGCGAGACTTGGCAATCATATCATCGACATAAATTTCGACCTCTTTATGCATCATGTCATGAAAAAGAGTGACAGCGGCGCGTTGGTAAGTGGCACCCGCATTTTTTAATCCAAAAGGCATCACTTTGTAGCAAAAGGTCCCCCAAGGCGTGATGAATGTTGTCTTCTCACTATCTTCCGGAGCCATCTTGATTTGATTGTATCCTGAAAACCCATCCATGAAGGAGAACATGTCACTGTGAGCGGCGCTGTCCACTAGGATATCGATATGAGGGAGTGGGAAGTCATCTTTGGGGCTTGCCCGATTGAGGTCTCTAAAGTCCACGCACATGCGGACCTTCCCATCCTTCTTTGGCACCGGTACAATATTGGCGACCCATTCTGGATATTCAGCAACCTTTAAGAAACCTGCCTCTAGTTGTTTGGTAACTTCCTCTTTTATCTTCAGAAGGAGGTCTGGATGCATTCTTCGGAGTTTTTGCTTTATGGGCTTGAACTCAGGTTTTAAAGGTATGCGGTGTTCGACTATGCTAGGATCGAGGCCAGGCATATCGTCATAAGACCAAGCGAATACGTCCGAGTATTCCTTGAGGAGGGAGATCATCCTTTCTTTCTGAGCGGAGTTCAAAGTCGTTCCGATCTTGACAATTTTCCGATCTTCTTCACTTATCCCCAAATTTATTTCTTCTAACTCCTCCTGATGAGGAATTATTTCTGTCTCTGAACTCTCGACTAAGTGGGCCAACTCACGCGGAACCTCACTTTCATCCTCGGTTGCGGCGAAAATTTCTTCATCAGTAAGGACATAGGGTATATCAAGACCAATCGGTTTAACATTTATCACGTGGACATCAGGAAGTGTGATGGCGGTCCAATTGCGCACGGGCCCCTCGGACTTCTTCACAAAAATGGCCAAGCCTTGAGATGACTCTTCTTCTCCGAGTGTGCAAACATGGAAATCTGAGGTCACACTGACTGTGGTTGGGCTCGAGTTGACGATTTCAGCTGCGAAAGGGAATGTAGTTCTAATGTGCGGGATACTCATGCTATATGAAGGCGTAGGACGCCCAAAGAGCTTGGCTAATTGCTTCCCTTTCTTCTCCTCAGCGATCCTCACGAAATCAGCCTTGGTCGGTTGATACCCCAACCCGAAGCGGTCCCCGAACTTCTTAGGCAGCACTAGGCCTTTTGCCCCCTGTAGCATTGCTCCTAACCTTTTCCCTAATTGGGAGTTGTCCTTCGACATAACATGAGTGACTAACACGGGCTCCTTGGGAACTTGAGCTTTGACGATGGGTGATCCCTCCTCTATCCATTCCGCGTTAACTATCTCAAAAGCTTGGAAGGAGCTCTCCAAGGTTTCTGTAGCCTCGATGTAAGGCACGGATGAGTGCTTTGCTAGAATCAGAGCCTCTTCTGCTTTTATGGTAATGAGGACACCATCCTTTACATACTTAAGGCATTGATGTAAAGATGAGGGAACGACCCCCGCTGCGTGAATCCAAGGTCGGCCTAAAAGCATGCTGTATGCGGGTTCGATTTCCATGATTTGGAACGCCAAGGTAAATGTGTGGGGCCCTATTACCATATCCAAATCAAGGCTTCCAATGATCTCTCGGATGGTTCCATCGAATGCTCGGGCCATCAATCCACTTGGTTTCAGAAGAGCCATGTCTATTGGCAATTGTGCGAGGACATGTTTGGGCATAACATTCAGTGCGGATCCGTTATCAATTAAAGCCTTGGCTATGACATGACCCTTACATTCCACTGTTATGTAGAGGGCCTTGTTGTGACTCGTCCCCTCGGGGTCAATTTCCGCTTGAGAGAAGGTGATGGTACTAAGAGCTTGGATTCTCCCTACAAGGTTTCCCACTCCTTCCACGGTGATGTCTTTAGTCACAAAAGCCTCATTCAAGACTTTCAAAAGGGATCGACGATGAGGTTCAGAAGTGAGGATCAGTTCCATTATGGAGATGCGAGCTGGAGTCTTCTTTAATTGTTCAATGACATTGAACTCGCTTCTTTTCATGATTTTCAAGAATTTCGTCGCATCTTCTTCAGTCACGGGTTCATTCCCCCTTGCTCTTTTCCCACTATTTCCTCGGGAATCAATGGGCCTTTCCCCTTGGCCAACCTTTGCTTTTCAACTTCTTCAGAGGTGTAGCATCTCCCGGTGCGAGTCATGCCCCCAATATTAAAGGTTTCAGCCGTTGGTGTAGCGAAAGGCGGAGTGGCGACGACCGTGTACCCGTAGTCAAATGGGACGGCGTGCAAGTCTTGGCTAGGAGTGTTCTGAGCAAACTTGAAGACTAGCTTGAAGGGTGTTGCGACGGGTGCCTCAGCTTGAGCTATACACTTGAAGGTATATGGGGTGGGAGGTCCATCTCCCACGACACTGATTTCTTCTACTTCTGGGGTTTTCCTTCCAACTTGAATAACCCCAAGACCCACAAGTTGTTTCAATTTTTGGGTAAAAAGACCGCAATCCTGGATTCCATGGTCTCTTGCTTGATGACAAAACAAACAAACACTCAAATCCTCCCGCGGGCGAGGTATGTAACCACATTTGACCAGTGCGGCGAAGAGCCTTTCCTGAGGCAACTCCAAGATGAGGGGGAAAGGATCCTTAGCCTTCCCCAAAGAAATGGCATTCACCCCTCCGCTTCCTTGGGCGTGATTTGGGAGAGGGTTGGTGGTGATATTAGGCCCTTTGGCCACTCCTTCGAAGGAGACCCATCCGCTTTTGATTAGTTGTTGCACCTTCACCTTGAAGGCATAGCAATTGTCCATTGTGTGACCGGGCCCCCCCGCATGGTACTCGCACTTTGCATTAGGGTCGTACCACTTAGGATAAGGAGGTGGTATGGTTTGGGGAGGAATTGGCACAATTTGTCCAGCGGCTAGGAGGTGCTTGTAAATCTCCCCTGCAGGAAGAGGAAGGGGTGGTGGTGGTCCCTGTTGGAAATGGTTAGCTTGAGTTGTTTGGTTGCCAGGGTTCTTTGGTGGGTTATATGGTCTAGGTTGTGCGGGTTGTGGCATTTGTGGTGGTGGATATTGATAAGGTGGAAGCTGCGCGGGGTATTGCGGAGCCACATTAGTAATGGGCATTGGTGGAGGGAAATATGGTGATTGATATGGTGAGGGCGCATGGTATGGTGGTGGTGTAAATGGTTGCCGATAGTTGGGTTGGTGAGATACAAAGCCGACCTCCTTTTTCACTGGAGGCGCTTTCTTGGGTGTTGCTTCAGAAACGACAATTCTCCCTGTCTTGATTCCCTGTTCAACTCTTTCCGCTATCAAAACCATGTCGGAGAAACTGTTCGATGGATTAGAGATGAGGTACGTGTAGTAAGGGGCTTTAAAGGTGTTCACAAAGATGGCTATGAGCTCTTTGTCGCTTAGTGGTGGTGAAATCCTAGCCGCTAGCTCCCTCCATCTTTGGGCGTAGGTTTTCACTGTTTCCCCAACTTTCTTTTCTAAATCCTGAAGATCGGAGCGGTCTGGTGCCACCTCCATGTTGAACTTGTATTGCTTGAAGAAAGCATCAGATAGATCCCTCCAAGTCTTAATCTTAACTCGGTCCAAACCCATGTACCAGGTCAAAGCATGCTTGGCCAAACTTTCTCTGAACAGATGGATCAGAAGAGGTTCATTGTGTATCATTTCGGCCATCTTATTGCAATAAGCCTTAATATGATTCCTTGGGCACTCGACCCCAGTGTACTTCTCGAAATCCGGAACTTTGTATTTGGGAGGCATCACAATCCCTGGGACCATGCACATGTTCGCTGGGCCCGTAGGGTCAAAAGGGTCTGTTCCTTCAACGGCTCTAAGCCTTTCCTCTAGCAGGTTCATTCTATCCATATTCGGCCTCTCCATGTCAACCATGCTAGGACCAAGGGGTAGTAGGGGTTCTGATGCGAACGGTGGTTGCGTCAGATTGTCGAAAGGAGGACGAATTCCCTTAGGGTCGGGGATCATGCCTTGAGTGTAGTGGCCCTGAGGAGGGTGAGAGTCCTGAGATTCCTGATGAATCTGATTCTTGCTAGGGTCCACAGTGAGGTTGACTAAGGAATGCTGCAGAGCTGCAGTAGCTTCTTCACTCGTGCTAACTACAGGGTTCACGATACTAGGTCCGGCGGACGGACCAGTCCACTTCCATTGACCCGTGGGCATCATAACAAAAGATTGGGGCCCTGTGGGTCCAGTGATAGTAGATGAAGAAGGTCCCATCATCTGAGTAGGATCAAAACCGGGTGGGAACTCTGAAGTGGCTTCATCTCGCTCTTTTTCGGCCTGAGCGGCCCTCTCTGTTGTAACCCTGACTTGCTCTTCCAACTCTGCTATTCTAGCAGCCCATATCTCTTCTGCTCTTGCTTGTTCAGCCATTTTTCGTGCTTGAAGTCTAGTCACGAGGGGCCTAGGGGTAGTAGTTTTTCTTTGAGGAGCTATCGTTAACCTGAAAAAAACGAAAAAGCAATAAACAGGGTTAGTATCGGTGATACGATCCCGAGGCCTCCACACTGTTTATTCACTCTTCTGGCGACACTTTCACTTGATACTTTGAGGATGGACGAGAAGATAATACTCTGATAAAGATATAAAGGAAGCTTTTATTCATTCCAAACAACGCGACGTGAACTTGGATGCCTTCAAAGGAAACCCTTGAAGCAAAATGACGCGAATAGCTACTGTCATCGTGCTCGGAAAATCTCTGAAATCCATCGCCCAAAGGGGTTGATTTTGCATGAGAATATTTCAATCTGTTATTGATAACTTCCGTGCTTTGGCCGAGCTGAAACTCTGATCTCATTGTGTCCAAATTGGCCAAGGTAAAAGATTGCGCGACTGAGACCGAGAAAACTGTCATCCTTACGTTTAAATCGTCCTCAAGAGATGCACTACTAGAAAAATTCCCATTTTTGGCATGGATATTCCTCAATGTGTTACGAACATCTTTCGTGTTTTGGTCGAAGGGAAATTCTGAGCCCAACAAGCCTATTTTGGCCCAAACAAAAGATCGCGCAGCTGAGACCGAGTAGGGCAGTTATCCACACGTCTAAATTATTTTCGAGAGATGTGTCCACCCAAATGCTCTGAAATTTGGTGTGGCTATACTTCAAGGTGTTGTGAACATCTTTCATGTTTTGGCCGAACGGAAATTCTGAGCCCGATATGTCGATATCGGCCCAAACAAAACAACACGCGAAGGAAAATCCAACAACCAGCCGTCGTACTATCAGGGTCAAAACACGCTATAGCGTTTTGCTACTGGAAACAATCCCTTTTTTATAGTTCGGCTATCCAAAACTTTCTGAAATTTGGCAGGGGTGACCTTCAACCTGTTGGGAACATTTTTCGTGTTTTGGCCGAGTGGAAATTCCGAGCCAGACATCCCCGTTTTGTCCAAGACAAAACATCGCGCAGCTGAGACCGAGAATCAGTTATCCTTGCGCCTCGAATTTTTTTTTTCTGAAATATTGGCCGCCCAGAACTTCCTGAAATTTGGCAGGGGTGACCTTCAACATGTTGGGAACATCTTTCATGTTTTGGCCGAGTGGAAACTCTGAGCCAAACATCCCCGTTTTGTCCAAGACAAAACATCGCGCAGCTGGGACCGAAAACAAACTATCTCTTGCGTCCCAAAACCTTTTGTGAGTGTGTTTCTTCAGACTTTCGTGTTGTCTCTGGGTTTTAGGGTTCCCATCCTGATGAGGGTCATACCTTAGGGAGTAGTGGTAATTCCGTCATTCTTTGTAGTGAATAAAATAAATAAATAACAAGAAACGCCCCTAATTTATCCGAACAATGTACAAGCCTTGTCATTGCTGTTTTTACAAAAAAGACACAACCAATATGGGTTGGATCAACTATCTAGATTCGTCTAAAAATAAGTAGACAAAGTCTAGAAATTACATTGATCAAAAAAACAAAATTTTGGAGTGTCGATGCGTACTTTTCCTTCCGAAAGCATCAGCCTTGAAAATCCAGATCCACCTGGTCATTGCAAAAAAAAGTTCCATGATGCGAGCTCTCCCTTTTGCATCATAACTTCAGCTTCCAAAGCTGCCACTCGTGCCTGTAATGCTCGAATTTCCTTATCTTTCTCATTGGCGTGGGTGACCAAAACCTTTATCACCTCATCTTTTTCTTTGATTATGGCACTTGATGCCTCCCTTTTACGGACTTCGCTACTCCAACGCTCCTTGAAGTTATCAACGGCCAACTCATGATTTGCCATGTGTATGCGGATGTTATCCCTGTTGCGCCTCTGTAGCCCGTGTACCTCGAGCTCTAGGTCCATTTGCTTGGCTGCCAAATCCTCTCTTTCCCGCGCCACTTGATCCCTTTCCTCCCTCATTGTCTTGAATTGCTCAAACAACTGGGCGTGTGCTACATAGCTGGCCTCTCCTCTGACGTGAGATTCACCTTCCTCCTCCATGGGCCTTCCGTTCACAGGCTGAGGTAAGATATTGCCATTAACTCGGTTTAGCCTCCACTGTAGGTATACCTGGGTCGGCTGTACAGGAACCACATGTCCTTCGAGGCAATATGGATCCTCCCACTCACTTGCATATTGTCGAAGGATAAGAGTTTCTGTTGAGTGCAAAAGACTTGATTCCGTCATTCCGAAGGTTGCGGGAACTACTTGTATGATGCAAAACTGTCTCAAGACAAGAGCGGGGCAATAGGGTATGCACCCCCTTGCGCCGATCAAAGGAACCCAAAGCAAACGTCCACAACTCACTATAGGATTGACGCCACGCAACCACTTGGCATGCTGATTGACCTCTTCATCTGAAAGGTCCAAGAACCTATCAACCCAAATGTGCTTGTCCTCTAGTTTCCACT
Organism: Viola odorata; assembly: GCA_963691705.1. Taxonomy (NCBI): domain Eukaryota; kingdom Viridiplantae; phylum Streptophyta; class Magnoliopsida; order Malpighiales; family Violaceae; genus Viola; species Viola odorata. The sequence continues at coordinate 59,565,068 of OY829544.1, forward strand.
TGTCATTGGCGACCTCCTGACCTATTCCCTTAATGACTCTTCCCAAAGGATCCGATCCCATGTGACTTGGTGAAAACAGAGATTGGTCTGGTGTTTGCTTGAAATGACTGATCAACCAAACCGTCAAAAGTTGGAGACAACAGGTAAGCTTCCCCTTTCCGGTCCGCCTGCAAAAGTCTAAAGCACGGAAGGTTTTGGCCAAGATAGCAGTTGTAGGGTTAACCTCATTCCTGGCCATTTCGCAAAACACATTGGCGGCCTCAGTGTCAATACAGTCCTTCATTTTGGGAAACAAAATCAGACCAGTGATAGCGAAAGCCAAAATCCTCAACCGTAACTTCCCGTGGGATGAATGAAACTTGCTTACAATATCCGACAAAAACCAAACGGGTTTATTATCTTTCCAACGAGACGGAATCGCCACAATGGCATTCATCTTTATCCTAACATTGGCGGGTTCCATGAGAACATTACAATAAATAGTTGATATTGGGGGAGCAAAACCAAGTAGGGCAGCATACTCTTCCAAAGTGGGGGTTAGGTCCAACCCTTGGTTAAAAGAGAAACAACGGTAATAAGGGTCCCAAAACTTTAGGGCAGCCCGAATACAACTTAGATCAACCTTCACATCCATGAGTAATGCAAGTTTCCCATAGTCACATCTGAATTGTGCCTCTTCTTCCGTACTCAGTTCATTCCTTAATTTTCTGAGTTCTAAAACATCACACTGTATCATCTCTGCTCTAATCTTGGTTGTAACATCAGGAATAAAACCAGGCTTCAACATATCACCTCGGGCCAACTGATCCTCAAAACAGAGCCTCCCAAAAGCATCAAGTGAAATCATCGCCGGTGGTGCCATTTGAGTGAATAAAACAGTGCGGAGAATTTTCGGAAAAATCCTGTAAAAATGAAAGGTGAGGACAATAAACCAGAAAAATAAAGAGGCATTAAAGAAAATGCACGAACATGATGCATATGCTGATGTGACTCCACTACTCTAACTGGCTCAATAGATCCCGGATGATACCCTAAAACGGGTCCCTCAGTAAACGGATACGAGAGCCTTAACCGAATCATGACAAGGATTCGGGTGCTCAATCCATTTAGGGGTTCGAATCCGAGTTAGGTTTCATGAAAGCATACTGGGACACACGTCCTCAGGGCTTCACTAGTTACCTCCCTAATCCTAAAGGGTGTCAATGCCGGGTATAGGCTGCATGAGATGCACGTGGGCAATTCAATAAAGCCACAACAATAACAATCACGAAGACAATTTATTTAAAAGAAAAAAACAAACACCATAAAACCGGCTTCGACCTAACTATTCCCCAGTGGAGTCGCCAAACTGTCGCACCCCCTTTTTCGTTGAAAACGAGTTTAGGATCGGGACGGGCCATAATGATAGACAAGCGTTGGACTTGTCTTAACATCATGCAAAAATGAAGTCGCCACCCTAATTTTGGAAGGTTTAGGGAACCTAATCGATGGCTTAAAAATAAACAAACTAAGGCACTATGGTCTAAACCAAAGAACGATGGTTCGAGGTCGTATTATGGACTTGGGAAGGTATTAGGCACCCAAGTCACATCCTAAAAAGGTTACCGGTTATGCGAGGTGTTTTGAAAAATACTTGAACATGTAATTTGGCCCTCTAAGGTGACGTTACATCTTAGCATTTGGGTCGTGTTATTTCCGTGGGGTTCGAGGGATGGGTTTACCATTTTGTCTCGATGCTAGAGCGGACGCTCACCTTTTTCAATTGTACCATGCATGACTTATTTACTATGTGATCTATCATGGCTGAAACTAGCAATGTACATTTTTATGAATGCACGTAGGTTGGCATGGCCTTTGGAGCCATCATGTATATCATATAACAAGAAAAGCAGTTTATTTCATGGCATTTAAACGCAAGTGATATAAACGCGTAAGCATGTGGGTTGATTTTATTCGATAGCAATTCTATATGTCATGCATACGCGTAGGGTGGTTCTATTGTTGCCTAAGTGATCATGCTTGCGAATAAGGCTTTGGACCTTTGTTATCAACATACAAGGAAGCGTTTTAAGGTAATCTTACATTTTTGGACGATCCATCCCTTCAAAACCAACGTTAAATGACAATTTACATAAATACGTAGGTATAATAAACATACACGATTTTTTAACTACTTAACTATTTATTACAAACCATAATTCAAGAATAAAACTACTTATCTAAATATTACAAACCAACTACTTACCTAATTATTACAAATTGGAGGTCGGAATATTTATCTAAATAATTATTACAACAATTAAAATAGCTAATTAATTACAACAAGTTGATAGAGAGTAACTACTTATTACAAGTGAAAATAAGCAATTAATTGTTACAACAAGTTCAGCAATTAATTATTGTTCCAAACATACAATTTTAAAATAATCGATGATTAGTTATCATACTCGAATGCGTGAAAATGATGATTTCAATTTTAATGGGCCGGGTTAGGCCCATTACTTGGTTTTTTATTTTTGGATGTCATGCATGCAAAATACTTACTGAAAATATTCAAATTAAATAACAGAAAGTTAGAAACGTACTTATTGATCGGTAATCCACAATTATACCTACAAAATGAGATTATTAGTACGAACTTTCAAATATAATAAATAGTAAAAGCACATACACCATTTATTTCACACAAAACAGTCATGAAAATAACTAAATATATCATGTGGACATTTCACAATTTTTACATAAATTGGCAAAACACATAGCAAATAAAACAAACATGTAAAACATACAATTTTAAATTCATGGCAAAATACATGGTATAATTTAAATAAAACCTCACACATGTTATAAAAATAAATAAAACAGCATACAAGTCATACCATTAATTTTAACAAATTAAACATGTCAAGAAATCATACGAATAATTTAAATAAATTGACGATTCCATACGAATGCTTAAAATTGGAGCAAAATAAATAAAAGGGACATATGGGCCTGGCCAAGCCAAGCCCAACAGAAAATAAAACAAGGAAGGGACGGGCTGAAGCCCGTCACCTTCCTCTTCGTCAACGCAAGAACAGCCATGGGGCTGTTCTTCTTCTTCACGTCGCCGGCCACCATGGCCGGCGACTCAAGCTCCTAAAACATGCTAACTACCAACCAACACAGCCCAGAACAATTACACTACAACACAGCAGCAAAACCTACACAAAACAGTAGGCAAAAAGCAAGCAAAACGGAAGGAGAAGAGCGCGCGACTCCCTGCGGAAAACAGCAGCCACAACGGACAAGAACAAGCAACAAATCGACACGAAACTGACTCCTAACGTGCAGGGAATTATCAGGACTATCATACGCACAAAACCTATCAAGAACTAACTCAAACCAGTCATGATCCGTAGGTAATTTAAACATGGCAAAAAACATGCATTAATGTCAATAATGAGTGATTAATTAGCTCAAGCAGTAGATGTTCAAATTGGAGCAAGAACAGACCATATAACTTGACAATCAAACATTTAAAGCAAGTTTAAACCATCAATTTGGTTCATACATACATAAACGAAAATTATCAAGAGATAGGTTAGAGAGAGAAAGCTTGGAAAACTTACCTTAAACGCTCCCTTTTTGCTCTGGTCTGATGTTGATGATCAGTAGGTGTTGATGATGAGTAGTTGTTAATGAGTAGCTGTTGATGAGTAGCTGTTGATGATCTTTCTGTCCTTCCTCCTTTTTTTTCCTTTTCGCGAAGGTGAATGAACTTGCTATTTATAGGACCAACTGAAGCGTGCTTCAGTGTGAACTACCAATTAGCTTTGGTCTTTGTCTTCTATCTGTCTGTTGCAACATAATATCTAGGGGACAAGGAATATTTGTCTGCAGTCAACGGACCAATGAAGAAGAAGGAATAAAAACATGCATTAACATGTATTAATTCCCATACGAACTGGAAATTTTGGTACGAGCGGGGATGTACGAAAGCGAAAATAAATTCGAGCCGAGGGTACAACAAAATGCAGAAAAATAAGACGAGAAAAGTAATATACAGTGGAAAAATGCGAAAGCTGATTTAACGTATTTATTTTCTTATTCAGAAACATCAAAACGTTCGTGCGCAAAATAAATGTCCTTACGACAAAAATTGAGCGAAACTGAACGAGGCGTCATGAAATAGAAAATTAACACGTAATTATCAATTAAATAAAAAGGGCGTTCTACACTCGGTCCCGAGAACCTTACTCGAGACCGATAGAAGTTTGCGAAAATACAGTCAAAAGTACGAAAAAATTAAAAAGGCACGAAATGACCAGAAAATTTAAACAAACTAGACTAGGACCAGAAATCGTAGGGGTGTACATGGTCCGGTTCGGTCCGGTTTTGAGCTTGGGACCGGATTGGACCGAAAATATTCGGTTCTGATTGGCCTGGGACCGGACTGGACCGGAAATTATCGGTTCTGTCCCGCCTAGGACCGGACTGAACTGTCAGTTCGGTCCGGTTCCGGTTCCGGTTCCGGTTTTTTTTAATTAATTAAAAAATACATTAAAAAAATTCAATAAAAAACACACAATATTTTTACGGTCTCACACTCGCCAACCTAATTGAACTCAATGCCATTAATTAATTCTGCAGCATCCATAATCAATTTACAAACATCCATAATCAATCAGCTGCAGAATGCAAAAGAAGACAATCCAATTGAACTCAAAGCTACAATCCAAAAAACATCCATAATTAAATTAAGTAGCTGCAGAATGCAAAAGAAGGCAGTATCCCAATTGAACTCAAAGGTCAAAGCCACAATCCAAAAAAACATCCATAAGTAAATTAAGGAGCTGCAGCATGCAAAAGAAGACAGTTTTTAAACAACAAAACAGAAACTTTTTTCAAACATCAAGAGAGGGCCATCAATGTGATCACAGTTGTCCTAGAAAATCATCCCAGCATCAAGGGATTGTGTCACTCCTGCAAATGGAAGAAACATATATTCAGAACTCAAACAAAGTAATCCTAACCAAGTAAAAAAAAATGGAAGAAAGATCTATTAAGAACTTGACTAACCTGCAACCGTCAATTAAAATCCTTATTAGATAATATCTATCACGGGAGGTGCAAATGTAATGTTCGCAAGGGCTGCCATTTATAGATGATTAAAATTAATCACAAGTCACATGATAAAAATAACCAATTCATAGCTAAAAAAATTAAAACTTAAATATTACCTTTCTCAAGCTCATCAACCTCTTTGTCCGTCTCTTCATTCTTAGAATGATATTCATAATTTGGAGCTCTCAACCAATCTTCAGTGCAAACCAGCGCCTCTACAATTTTTGCGGACAAAGAGCTTCGAAAATCATCAAGGACGCGACCACTACAACTAAATGCAGATTCTGATGCGACGGTAGAAGTTTGAATAGCTAACACATCCCGTGCTATCAACGAGATAGTAGGAAATCGAACACTATTAACCTTCCACCACTCCAAAATGTCAAAAGATTCTGAATTCGGTATCATCTCTTCCTCAAGATAACGATCTAACTCTGTTTTTTTGGGTCCTACCTCTCGTTGAGCCATTTCTTGTCGATACTTATATTCATAGGCACATGCAGCTGATCCATATTCACCATCAATATCATCTAAATCTAATGAAGAAGCTGCTGCAACACCAACAAAAGAAACTTCTGCAGCCCCATTCAGGTTGCCAATCTCCCTTTCATACTCTTCAAATAGTTGAATAAGTTTACTTCCAACCTTTTCAACTAACACCACTGCACTGATAAACTCATACATGTTGTTAATCAGATAATTCGTGTAACCCATCTTGTACCTTGGATCTAACACGACAGCAATAAACAACATCACATTGATTTTTTCTGGATCTCCCCAATATTTGTCACACTTTTTCTTCATTTGCAAGGCCATTCCAGCCACCTCAAGATCAACATTCCCGCACATTTTTTTCAACCTAAAATCAACCTCACTCACTTTATTCAAACAAATGTTGGACGTTGTGTATTTTGTACCCGAAACACTTAAAGTAAGCTGGTAGAAACATTTTAAAAATCTAACCATGTTCTTAATATGAACCCAATCTTCTTCCCCGGGAATACCCTTTCTACAATCAAGTTCTTCGTCATGACCAACTTCACTTGAAAAATTAGAATCCAATCCCGCATATCTATCAAACACAGTTTTTAATTTTAAGGCTGTTTCTAACATTAAGTAAGTCGAGTTCCATCGGGTGCACACATCAAGACACAACATAGCTTCACTATCTATCCTTTCTTCCACAATACATGCTTTGAATTTTTCATATCTATTCGGGGATTGCCTCACATATCTAACTGCATTTCGGACTCGAATAATTGAAGGAGTAGCAAGTTTTATTCCATCGCTAACTACTAGATTCATTATATGTGCAACACACCTCATATGTAGAAACTCCCCACTCAAAACACTACCCTTCCAACGATTTACTCTTTTTTTCAAATACCCCACCGCAACATCATTCGAACTAGCATTATCAACGGTCACAGACATAACTTTATCAATACCCCACTCCAGCAAACATTTCTCAATCAATTTACCAATGACCTCACCTTTATGACTAGAAATTGGACAGAAATTTAAAATTCTTTTTTGCAACTTCCAATTTGAGTCAATATAATGAGCAGTCAGACACAAATAATTAATCTTTTGATTAGATGTCCATGTGTCCGTAGTAAGACAAGCCTTCCTACAATTAAATGACATGCTACTTTTTAGCTTCAATTTTTCCTCCACAAACATCTCATAACAATCCCTCGCTACAGTAACTCGTGAAGGCACTTCAAACTTCGGTTGCAGTACAGAACAAAAGTGCTTAAAACCTAAACCCTCAACCATTTTAAAAGGTTTTTCATCAACAATAATCATGTATGTCAATGCCTTCCTACACATGTTCTGATCAAATTTCCATGTAGCTAACACACTCTCATTACTCCGATTGAAAGTTAACAGAGATTGACCCGATGACACATCACTATTGACTATAGCTGATTTGAAAAATGGCCTCTTTTTACACTTAAACAAATGCTTCCTAATTGCACTTGTGCCAGCAGTACCAGGATCATACTTATACTCATTTTTTTTGCAAAAATTGCATCGTACCTTTGTTTCGCCATCAAGAGTCGTAAATTCCGAGACATGATTCCACAGGAATGACCTCTGTTTTCTTTTCTTTCTCTCAGTTGCTTGTACCTCTTGACTGTCTTGCACTCCATCTGCCCCCACAGTTGCTTGTTCCTCTTGACTGCCTTGTATCTGACTTTGTTGAGTAGATGAAGTCTCAGTATGTGCTTGCACTTGCACTCCATCTGCCTCCACTATCTATACAAAAAAACAACCACAAATAATAAAATCAGCGAGATGTGGTTTTCGTACACATAAATTTACGAGAAGTGATTTAAAATTAAATAACTCAGCGAAGTACATCATATCGCTGATATCAAACAGCCCCAAAATCACCCAAAAACAGCCCCAAAATCACCCAAAAATCTGCACCCAAACTGACCCAAAAACAGCCCTAAAATCACCCAAAAATCTGCACCCAAACTGACCCAAAAACAGCCCCAAAATCACCCAAACTGACCCAAAAACAGCCCCAAAATCACCCCAAAATCTGCACCCAAACTGACCCCAAAAAACAGCTCCAAAACCTCCATCAAACCAGACCCAAATCACCCAAAATATAGACAAGTGATGAATGGAAAATTGGAACAAGTGATGTTTGAACAGATAGTTTGCTCTTACATTGATTGATGTGTTCATGTTCTTCTTGGGCGGCGAGGGAGCGACGAGATTGAGCGTGGGCGGCGCTGCGAGATGGATTGGAGGGAAGCTGCGAGACGGAGGGAACGACAGAGCATCGACGGCGAGGGAGCGACGGATTTTGGTTTGAGATGGAAGAATCAAGAATGAGATGGAGTGAGTTGCCTCTGAGCGGCGCAAGGGAGAGAAGGTAACGTGTTTTAGGTTTTGATTTGGTAAGGATAAATGAATGGATAATTCATTGTGTATTAGGTTGGTAAAAACCATTTAAAATAAAAAAAATTAATAAAAATTTTGTGTGGGAGGGGATTCGAACCCCCTCCCTTTAGGAGGGAATCTAAATTTTTAACCACTGCAGCAAAGTAAACTTTAGATAAATGTTGCATATATATATATATATATATATATATTTAATATATATATACCGGTTCTTCCGGTTCTACGGTTCGGTTTACGGATTTTGGTAGGAGTAGAACCGGACAGAACCGGAAATTTACGGTTCTACTACCAGTAGAACCGGACTGGACCGAAACTTTTCAGTTCGGTCCGGTTCGGTGCAAAATGCTCCGGTTCCGGTTCGGTTTCCGGTTCAATCCGGTTCTTGTACACCCCTAAGAAATCGACAGAAAATTGATTCAGACAAGCTAATAGTGGCAAAAACATAAAGGTTGTAATGAAAAAGTCAAAAATCAGGTAGCAACAGTTGCCCCCTCTTTACTGTCTGATCAAAAATACAGTGTAACTGAAATTTTTGATAAGCAGTAAAGATGGTTGCTTCAAGTCTCTACCATATTTTGGAAATGATGACGACTTACCTGAGAGTGTGGCGAGGAAGGTGGTCACCTCGGACATTTTATTTGATTTGAGGAAGATTGTCACCTCGGACATTTTATTTGATTTGAGGAAGATTGTTACCTCGGACCTTATCTAAATTTGAGGAAGGTTGTCACCTCGGACTTTTACCTAAATTTTGAGGAAGCTGGTCACCTCGGACATTTACCTAAATTTTGAGGAAGCTGGTCACCCCGGACATTTACCTAAATTTTGAGGAAGCTGGTCACCTCGGACATTTACCTAAATTTTGAGGAAGCTGGTCACCCCGGACATTTACCTAAATTTTGAGGAAGCTGGTCACCCCGGACATTTACCTAAATTTTGAGGAAGCTGGTCACCCCGGACATTTACCTAAATTTTGAGGAAGCTGGTCACCCCGAACATTTACCTAAATTTTGAGGAAGCTGGTCACCTCGGGCATTTACCTAAATTTTGAGGAAGCTGGTCACCCCGGACATTTACCTTGAACTTACCATGAGTACTGAAGTTGATTTGGACGTGAGGGTGCATGATCCACCACATGAATTTGATTTGGGAGTGGTAACGTACTCCATTCGATTTGTTGACTGGATTTTAATGAAAATCCAAGGTGAGGGCTTTACAACGACTTCTTTATCGAAGACCCAAATTGAATGCTGATTTCCATATCTGTATTCTGCAAATGAGAAGGAAACAAACACGAAGCAGCAACAGATGGAAAGAAAAAGCAAATGACCTATGTGAGAAATACCAAATATTTCTACATTTAACCCATGATTTGCCCCCAAGTTTTTTTTGTGTGGAATGAAAATGACTCCTTTGTTTAAGAAATTCAGCTCCATTCACTTTTCTTTGAAAGAATGTTCGTTCAAATTTCGTTACATAAACATGCTTGATACAAGTCTAGATAACATCTGCGTCTTGTTCAGGAAATAACGACCTCAAGAACAAAACTTTCCCATGACATGTAGCTGTAAGCAATCCTCACCAGATATTAGTGTTTGTGCTCACGCTCAGAAAATAAGGCTATGTGTTTACACTCCTAAACATGCAATAAACATAGCACAAAAGTTAAATTTGCAATGTCAATCCGAGTGAATAGACTTCAAATGAAGATGCTCATGCATGGGTCTACTAATAATCGAAAGGACTTTGCGAGGGAGAAAGAAAGAGGAATTTGTAGAGGAAAGTGTTGTGTTTTCATTTTGTGATGAGGTTTTAATGAGTTTGTGCTCGACGACTGATTGTGACGAGGAGCAAAGTGTACCAATCCTTGAAGCTTTGTTGAAGAGGTTTCTTCTTGACTATTTGGAAGGCACCAAGCCCAAGTTCTATGACACTTACAGGGACTGATCTCCTTTCCTTTTGAGATCATTCTGTTGTTGATGCTTGATCACTTTGAAATCAATTTGTCGTTGAGGCTTGACCACTTTCTTTCCTTTTTGCATGAATGCGCTTCTGTTGTTGTTTTATTGACTGTGTTCTTTGAACACCTTTTGAACACTTTCTGATTGATGTTTTTTTTTTTTCTTCCCTTTTTTTTCTTTTTTTTTCTTTTTTTTTTCTTCTTCTTCTCTTTTTTTTTTTTTTTTTTTTTTTTTTTTTTTTTGGGTAGGCAAAGCAAGTACAATCTCTTGTTTGGTCTAATACCCTCTCTATCTTTGGTAGGAACCTCAAGTCTTGATTTACTTTGGCATTCTTCTGACGTTGTTTTGTCAGCGGTCCTCCAAGGGCTTCCTTGACATTCCCTTACTTGATGTGTAATTCCAACTTAGCAGTCCCAGTCGAGCACCAACTCATTTGGTTGAAAGACTTTTAGGTGTGTGTTAGAGTTGTACCTGGTGTGCAAAAATATTTATTTTGGGGGAGAAATGTTAAAGATGAAAATGTGGAAGAAGAGCAAAGCAAAGTCCCCTGTCATCTTACTGTTATCCCATGTCTGACAGTTCATGTACCCTGGATATTATGCAAATCTAACTAGCACCTAGTTTAGCATTTACACTTATGAAAGAAATAAGGCGTGAAGGCCCAAATTACTCACAGGGATACGTTTGAGATTGCTTACCTCTAAACATGTCATGGATATAAGAATTAACAGACAAAATCATGTATGTTCATACAATTTCCAAATGAACGCAAAACGATGAATGTTTTGACTTAAAATGTTTAGAAAAAGTGGGATGTTTTTGTTTCCTTTCTTTTAACCCAAGTGAAATGCAAGGTTACGAAAATGCGAATTGTGAAACCTAAATTGTAAAAGGGTGAAAGTACAACTTCCCTGAAAAATGAGCTTGGACATTTTTCCAACGCCTTTTTTCTGGTCGTCACTTCACCTGCTTGCCCCCCAAGTTGACAAGTCTTTATTGCACCTGAAATGCAAAATTGCAGAAATGTAAATAACGAAGACTAGATTGCAAAAGTGTGAAAGGACGACTCCCCTGAAAAATGAGCTTGGACATTTTTCCAACGCCTTCTTTCTGGTCGTCACTTCATCTGTTTGCCCCCAAGTTGCCAAGTCTTTATTGCACCTGAATTGTAAAATTGCAGAAGTAAAAATTGTGAAAACACAAATCACAGAATCGTAAATTGCGAAAGCGGAACTTGTAAACATAAAGGACAACTCCCTTGAAAAATGAGCTTGGACATTTTTCAACGCCTTCCTTTGGTTGTCGCTTCACTTGTTTGTCTCCCTGAATTTGCCAATCTCATTGCACCTGAAATGTAGAATTGCAGAAATGTAAACTGCAAAAACATAACTGCTGAATTGTGAAGGGCGACTTCCCTGAAAAATGAGCTTGGACATTTTTCTGACACCTTCTTCGGGTCGTCACTTCACCTGCTTGCCCCCAGTTTGCAAATCTCATTGCACCTTTGTTATGCGATCGAGATTGAAGTAGGGGTGTGGGCCACTCCGCCTAAGTTCTGTTGTCGACGTCTCTGATGGTTCCATCACAGTACCTCGAAGGCTAGCCATCAAGTTCTTTGACTAGTGTCCTGAATGTAAATGGCCTGTTTCACCATCATTACTCGTGCGCACGGATAGAGTGTTACATGCTAAACCATGTATGAAAACACATCTCTATTCGTTATGTACCTGCAAAACTTAGCACTTGATTAGTGGGGTTAGTCTAACTGCCAGTTCTACGACTTTAACTACTCCCAAGTGCCACTGACACCACACTTCCTTTATTTAACTTAAAAGATTTGACATGCAAGTTTTTTAGAAGAAAAAGCTCTCATTTTATTGATTCAGAATAAACATTAAGCAGATTGGTCGAGAAGAACCCTATGTCCTTTTAATCGACGAGATACAGTCTACTGATTCCTACGCGAAATACATCCTGACGGCATCCGCGTTCACAGGTCTTGGTAGATCATCCCCATCCATTCTGGCGAGCATTAGAGCTCCACCCGAGAAGGCGCTCTTGACGACGTATGGACCTTCATATTTAGGGGCCCACTTTCCTTGACTCTCCTCCTGGTGAGGAAGAATTTTCTTTAACACTAAGTCCCCAATCTTGAACTCGCGCGGCCGCACTTTCTTGTTGTAAGCATTAGCCACTCTCTTTTGATATAACTGGGCATGACACATAGCGGCTAAGCGTTTCTCCGAGATGAGATTCAACTGCTCATATCTCACTCTTGCCCAATCTGATTCTTCTATTCCAGATTCAGCCTGGACAAGGTAAAGATTTTTTTTGGGTTGGGGAAATGGATTGGTTTCGGTTTTGGGAGAGTGGTGTTGATGATGGATCGGTTTTGGATAGTGTGGTTTTAATGGTTATTTGTTGTGGTTTTTGGGTTGTGCAGTTGGTGGATTGGTTTGGTTGGCCGGCAGCAGTGTGGTGGTGGTGGCAGTGGTTCAGCCGGCTGCTGGGCGGTGTTGCGGTGGCCGGATTTGGTTGGGTTATTGCGGTTTGGGGCGATTTTCTTGGTTTTTGGGTGTAAAGGGGGTGCAGTGGCCGGATGCGATTTTCTTGGTTCAAATGATTTATTCTTTTCATTAAAAATATTCTCAGTTTTTCACAAAAAATGAAAACACGCGAAGTAAATACGTTTTCCAGTTTTCAGATTTGAAAATTCGCGTTCTCCAGTTTTTCTGATCAGAAAACAAGCTCGAAGTAAACGCGTTTTTCACTTTTCAGAATGAAAACAAAATTCTCGAAATTTAGAAAAACAGCAAATTTTCAAATATCCTTGGAAATAATACCAGAATTGAGAGAATTGGAAGTATCAAGTGCAAAGACAGTGTCTTTGATTTCTTCATTGATTTCAAATTTTGCTTCCATTTCTTCAAGTCTTGGTTGATCAATACCTCTGCTAAGAACGAAATCCAAGGGGTCAATGGTATTAATCTCATAAATGTTCTCAACATCTGGGTCAATAACTTCCACAAAATTAACACAATGTATGTCATCAGGAAATCGCATAGCGTCATACATATTGAAAGTAATGGTTTCACCATAAAACTCTAAAGTTAAGCATCCACTAAACACATCAATCTTCGTTCAAGTTGACCCTTTGTATACCTGAAAGCTTCTGTTTATTAGTGCATAAATCTTTAAGAAACTTGGCATATTTGGGCACTTGCGCTATCATATCAAGTAAAGGAACATTTATGGCTACCTTTCAAAAAATATCTAAAATAGCATTTTCTTCCTTTGCCTTTTTGGACTTTTCAGCCATTTGAGGAAAAGGAAGAGGGATTACCTGGTTTTCCTTTCTCATCAACGTCTCTGGAACTGATTTTTTAGGAATTACCTTCATTTCTGGTTCGAATTCTGGTGGAGGTGGAATTTCCTCTGGTCGACTCTTCCCCAGGCCTGTGGACGAGTCCGCTATGTCTGGAATTTTTGTTCCACTCCTTAATGTCATGGAACTGACATTATGCTTCGGATTATTGACCGTGGTGGATGGTAACCGTCCTCCCTGCTCCTGTTTGTTATTTTTCAGCTCCGCTACTTCTCTTTGTATGGCTGATATGCTAGCTTGTGTGGTTTGCATAAATTGTTTGAGCATGTCCTCCATTGAGGGTCCAGTAAGCATTAGGGGCTGTTGTGGGGCCGGTAACTGAGGAGCAGTAGGTCTAGGCACGAAATTTTGGAGGTTCACTGGTGGTGTTTGGTGTGTTTGAGTTTGGTATTGGTTGGAAGAATATTGGTTACTAGGTTGATGTACTATAACATTGGAGTTCGTGTTTTCTTTTCAACCAGGGTTATTGTTGTACTGGTTTTGGTTGAATCTGGGCTTGTGAGGTGGATATCTACCATACTGCTGCTGGTATTGCATCACGGCACTAACTTCTTCGAGTGTCCCATTGGTCAAAACACAATGATCTGAATGGTGTCCTTGCTGGCCGCATACACCACATGTCATGGTCGGTTGTGCCTGATGTACCTGTACCTGTGATTGTCCTGTGTAGAAAGTATCAAAACGATTAGAAAGTTCATCTAATTTTTGTTCAATTGCGGATACATTACCAGTGGGTGTTTCTCTGTCTCCGGAACCATTTTGATAGCAGTTCTCAGCTAAGGTTTGGATCAAGTCATTCGCTCTTGTCAGCGTACAATCCTGCAGTGCACCTCCAGCTGCTCCATCTAACATTAGTTTATCTCTGATACACATCCCGTCATAAAAGTATTGCACGAGGTTGTAGGGAGAGACGTTATGATTCAGGCATATCTCCTGCAAATCCCTATACCTCTGATAATACTCCCCAAAATCCTCATTCGGCAACTGGTGGATGGACACAATATTTTTCCTTGCGTTTCCCGCCTTGCTAGATGACCAATACTTGTTGAGAAAGGTACTCAACATCTGCTGCCATGTATAAATGGAATTGTGTGGTAGCCCGAGGAACCAAGTCCTAGCTTTGTCTTCTAAGGTCCATGGGAATGCTCGGAGTTTTGCTCGGTTAATGTCTACTCGAGTTGGTTTGTGGGTATCACATTCCCAGTGGAGATTTTGGAGGTATTTGAAAGGGTTTTCGCTTGGTAATCCGTAGAACTTCTTCAGGTTATGGATAGTGTTTGGCTTAAGGTTCCAATCATGTTCTACGGGTGGGTATTGGACACAAAAGTATGTATCCGGTGGTGGTCCTTCATTGTTGCGTTGCCTAAAGGTTTGCTCTGGAGGGGGAGGTGGTGGCTGCTGGTCGCCTCCAGGAGGGTCCATATTTGGTTCAAAAAGTGGATTTTGTCTAAGTGTGGCAGATGAGGTTTCCCCCATGCCTGTGGAAAAGTCTGCTGACTGCGAAAAACTGTTTTCAGAAACAATTCCTTCAGATTCAGCCCTCAACCTTTCTGTTCGCTGTTTCCTATACTGAGCTTCTATTCTTGTTAACTCTGGGTTGTATGGAAGTAATGGCAGTCGGGAGGACCTGGTCATAAAACAACGAAATTAAAATTAGTACCGATGAAGTCCCCGGCAACGGCGCCAAAATTTGATGGGTGCCGAAACCAACAAAAATAAATCATACAATTCACCATGCACAATTAACTAAAACTGTAGTAAGTGGTAAAAGGATCGAACCACAGGGATTTCAGGACAATAATAATTTCCGTAAAAGACCAGAATTGTAACCGTGGTAAATACCAATATTGGGAGTTTTATGTTGCAATCAATTAAATAAATAGAAGAGACAAAAATAGCAAACAAGTGATGATTAGAAGAACTCGGATGGTGACAAATTCCCGATAAAGACTCTTTTCGGGTCACGATTCATAAATGTCGATCATTGATGCAAGTGTATTCAAAACCAAATTTTATAGAAAGGCTATAGAGACCAGCGGTACTCTGAGCCTCCTGCTCTCCTCCTACTCAAGATTCTTAAGGCGGTACTCCTACTAGGATCCCTAACCGATCAATAACTCTAAGGCGGTACTCCTAATAGAGTTTAACTGAAGGGTTGATTAAACACGGAGAGAGACCTTTCCCGATCTAGAAGAGAATTTCTTCTACTCCTATAAACCGGATTCTACCCTTTTCTAATTAGCTCTTACACTAATTAGTTGCCTGCAAATTCCTATCAACGATTTAGCATCCAACATCTCTAAGAAAAGCTATATTCGTTCAAATTAAAATCTAAGGTGATCAAACTTAAATCGAATAAGAACAAATTAACATTCAATTAAAAAGAATAGAAATACAAACTTGGATTTTATGAAGCTTAATTTGATCTCACAACAAACGAATCATGACCCTAGAGCCCTTACCAAGAATAGATAAATTAGCTAGAACAAGACATAATTAATTCAAACAATTATGATGCATGAATTAATTAAAATCAAGGAATGAAGAAGAAAAGAATAATATTGCTAAATTAGAACCAGTAGCCGTCCAGCACAATTGAGGAAGAAGAGGTACCCTCTCTTTCTTTCCTGCTAGGTATTTAACAAACCAAATCCAACTAAAATTCCTAGAAAATAGGATTTGGATAATTATTAAACTAATTATTATGTTTCAACTAATTACAAAGTATGATTCTTTCACAATCCAGTACGCGTCCCTCTCTCTCTCATCATGGGCCCAAGCCCATTGGCTTTGAATTTCCTTGCTGGTCTAATTTCTTGACTTGTAACAATTGTCCAGCAATAAATCAAGTGCGAATTCTGCCTCTGTTCATATCTTTTCAATATTTAGGCTAATTGAGCAATAATCTGCTCCTCTCTTCAGGTGTCCATTATGTCCAGCTCTTTTCATGGCTTTTCTCTCATTTTCTCTCAATCTCTATGTAATTCACTTAATCTGCAAGTAGGAATAGAAACAGACACAATAAGCAGTATAATCATCCAAAATAATAGGAAAATAGGATGATTAATAAGACAATTAAGCGCTCAATCACCGTATCAAAATGTTTGTATTTTGTTTGACTATATATAGGAGTGTAATGAATTTAAATACTAATTTAATATAGGTTATATTTATTTATTTAAACAAATAACTATCAATTATATATAAAAACGATATGAATATATTTCAAAAAAAAATTAGTAAAATAATTAGTATCTCTAATTACATTATTTATGATCAGTAACGGAGCATGACCCCCTAAGTTTTCAGGTTTTCTATAATAGTTCATAAAGTTTTATTTTTTATATATTAGTCTTTTATAATGTTTCCAAAATCTTTAAATTTTCTTACAAACAGTACTTCTATCATTTTTTGTGTGTTAATCCTCTATATTTGATTCCTAATTGTTTTAATTATCCAATAATGGTCCTTAAAGTTATTATTTTTATTTTAATTATTCATATTTGCTTCTAAAAATGTGTCATTTTCCCACAATAGTCTTTTAAGTTCTATTTTTTATTTATTTAATCATTTGTATTTATTCCACCAGGGAAAAAAAATACTTAACTCACCTAAAAAAAATTCAAGCTCCGTCACTATTTGCGAGTTAAGAATATAAATTATTCAAAAGTTCATGAAATTCTTTAATGGCATCTTGGCTTTGAAATGATTTGTTTTATTTGAAATAAACATATTAAGAGAATGTATATTATTTCAACCAACATCACCCTAGGTAGCATTGTCAATGAGTGGAGGATTTAGGATAGCGACTAATTTCATTTAATTATCGTATCGAAAATACTTAGGCCCCGTTTACCGCAGAGAAATTTCTCTAGTTTTTTGAAAACTGGAGTTTTTTTCCGAAAACGCGTTTACTTCGCGCTATTTTTGTTTCTGTTTTCGAAATGAAAATTTTCGGAATAAAAACCTATGAGTAAGTTTTGAAAACTCAAAAAAATTGTTTTCAACTTTTCCTTTGATGTTTGAAATCTCGGTTTTCAGAATAAAAACTCGTTTTTCCTTTTAATGAATTTTTTTTATTGCCATTTTACCCTTGTCCATAAACAAAACCGTTCACTCTCTTCATCATTCATCATTCATCATCTTCTCCCTCTTCTTGCCCTAAATCGCAGCAGCCGTTTCCCATCTCACAGCGCCGTTCCTCTTCCTCTTCGCCGTTGCTGTTCTCTTCTCCCTAGCCCGACGCCGGCCTTCATCGTCACCGTTCCTCTTCCTCTTCGGCGTTCCTGTTTGATCTACAAGGTATTTTCTCTTCTTTTCCTTTCTCTTCTTTTCCTTTAGCTTTTTATTTTCCATCAATCGGTGTCAGTTTGGGTTTGTCTATGGTTCTGGTTGATGGGTAATTTTTTTCTTCTTGTTTTGAGCTACTGTGTGCCAATGAAATGAGTTTTTGGAGATCGGTCTTAATTCTTTGCTAATAAAAGTGGGATCTTTGGCTTCTTTTGTGTATATTTCTTGCTGGGATTTCCATATCATGGAATTTTGTTTGGGGATGTGGAGTAGAGTCATAGGCTTGGGTCTGTTCGAGTTCTAGTTGTTGCGTGTTGGTTGCGTGGGTTGAGGTGGAGCAGCAGCTGCCTTGTTTCTGCTGTTGTCTTGTTCCTTCTGCTGTTTTTGAGTTCTGGTTTTTTCTGGGCAGCTTTCCCAGCTCGTGTTGTTCTGCCTATGACTTTCCCTCTTAATAAAATTCAGCCTATTAAAAAAAAATACAAGCAAGAGTGCCACAATTTGTTTGCTTTCCCACTTTTTGGCAGAAACTATTGGGGGTGGGTAAAATTATAATTTATTTTGTTGTGGATGCAGGAACTTGTTGTGTAGCTATTTAATGAAGTGGTTCTTTTTGTTATTGTATATGAACTGCTCAATTTCTCTCTTTGAAGTAAAATTTCAATTCAACACGATAACGTTTCCCCCTTTTAGTATCACTAGTTTTGGGCTCTTGCCTTTATGGTAATTTGATTCTGTAGATATGAATTTTTGGTTTGACATGATTGTGGCTTGATCTGTGTTTCCATTGTAGTTTACTTATGTTTGGGAATTTAATGACAAACACATAAAAACATTAATACTTTGCTAATGAACAATAAGATCAGGGGTATGTTGATCAATGGGAAAGATACCAAAAATCAATAAACTATGTCACTAATATTCGTCTATTATGGCGTTGGTAGTCGTAACATTTATAGATTTAAGTCATAGTTTAGTGGTCAGAACAGGTATTTGGGTTATATACTCTAAATCTATTGTGTTGTGCTTTATGTATAGACACAATTAGTTTAGCAAAGGTTTAAAATTTCAATAATGATGAATTGCTGCTTATATTGACTGCAATCTTTGTTGGATAGCCTGGTTTTTTACCAGTTAATTAAATTACTACTTCAAGAAATCCCTACTTTCACTTCTACTTGTAATTTTACTGTTTAATAATTTTTCTCAGCCAGCATTCTAAAGTGTTGACACCATGATAATCTTCTCTAATTGTTCTTCTAAGCATAAAGTGGCACACAACACTGAGACACAAAACTCATTAAACTGGAAGTTTGGAATGCAAGCATTCATTTGTTTTAGGGTGAGACACAACAAACACCATATTTATTATTCATTCCTTTCCAAGAATCTTTTATTCTGCAATTTATTTTTTTCCTTTTTCTTGCCTTAAAAAAATTGATATTATAAGTTTTAAAAAATTAATTTTAGAATAGTTTTTTTATGGTATATCTTTCCAAAAAAATCAATGCCCTTTACTAGACTCATTTTCATTCGTTATTTTTCATGCTACTAAAAAAAGAAGATGAAACAGGTAGCTTAAATTTAAATACCAAATTGAAACATATAATTGTATGGGGAGTCAATTGCAATAGATGTTTCTGGTCTGTTTCATGTCTGTTTCTGGACTGGATTTTCGTGCTTCTGGTATGTATTTTTGGTCTGTAATTCTGCTTTATTTCTTGTCTATTTCTGGTCTGGATTTCTTCTACTTCTGGTATGTATTTCTGGTCTGTATTTCTGCCCTGTTTCTGGTCTGTATTTCTGGTTTACTTCTGGTCTGTATTCATGGTCTGTATTTCTGGTTTGTTGCTGCTATTGGTTTGTGTGTAAAACATGTTGAAGTATAAGCTTGGGTGGCTATTAATGTTTGGTTAGGTGTTGTAGATAATTGGAACTCATCATGGCTGGAGGGAGACCCGAGGGTGAGGATGAGGCAAAATGGTCTGACAAAAACGAAGAAATATTTCTACAAATTATGCATGACCGAGTGAAGAAAGCTCCTAATGGTGCACCCACCTTCAAGAGTTCAGACTGGACCGATATTGATGAAGAAAACACTTGAGAGGTTCAAGGATCCTTACTAGAGGAAAGTCTTCGCCACGCTGTCGATTGAGAAGAAGAGGTTGTGGTTGCAGAGCTTGGCGTGATTGGATGATGTTTTCATTTCCCGTAGAGTCATAAACTTATTAGGATTCCTATTTGTGTGCTGTAATATTTTAAGGTGTTTGTGTACTTTCAGTACTTTTATGTTCTTGGATTGTTTAACACTTTGTGGAGTTTGAGTAATGCAGACTATGTGCCTGTTTGCGGATAATTATGTCAAGATTCGTGATACATTATAATACTTGATTTTTTTTTAGGTATATTTGATTTTTGTTCAATTACCTCAAGAAAAAATATAAATGGACTTAAAATTGGACATAAAAATGTACGTATGATACATTCTAATACTTGATTTTTGTTCAATTACCTCAAGAAAAAGTGTCGACAAGTTTTTATGCAAAAACACGAGCCTTGAAAAATGTATTTTGAAAATCTAGGTAAATAAAAAACAGCAGCTACCGTGAATCACGCCAAGAGCTAAGCGTGATTCCGGTAAGCATTTTTCCTTAGCGTGATCACGCTAAGGTTATTTGAAAATCCCCAAAATCTTACGTATAACCAGTGGCTAGCGTGATTCACGCCAAGGACTTAGCGTGATCACGCTAACCAAGATTTCCTTAGCGTGATCACGCTAAGGTCATTTGAAAATCCCCAAATTAGTGCGTATAACCAGTGCCTAGCGTGATTCACGCTAAGAACTTATCGTGATCACGCTAACCAAGGCAGGAAAATCAATTCCCTATGCCACCACCTGGTAAAACACAATTTATTGAATTTCGTAACGGTATGCAATGTTTACCTTGTTTGCCAGTTTGAGATTTGAACATATCATTTGCAGATTATTATTACGCTGTCGATGCTGGCTACCCAAATATTCCGAGTTTTTTAGCTCCTTATCGTGGTGAGCGATATCATCGAAGCGATTTCCAAGGACGGGGGAGAATAACAAGCAAATATGAATTATTTAACTTTAGACATTCATCTTTGCGAAATGTTATTGAAAGAGCCTTTGGCATTCTCAAAGCTAGATTTTCTATATTAAAGTCTATTCCGAATTACCCACTTCGACGTCAAAAATTGATACCTATAGTTTGTTGCGCACTTCATAATTTTATTCGGACCGAAGATAGAGCTGATCAATTATTCACTGAATTTGACGAGGACGGTGTGGAAAACACTGATGAAGACCGAGTTGATGAGATGCGTTGGTTACTTGGCGCGGTGGTGCGCGGATTGCCAACGGAGGACGCGGTTGGGAAAGACACATGGCGCTGAGGGATTGGTCGTGGTCCACGTGGCGAGCTTCTATTGGGAGAACGTTGAGGAGTGACGCGGTGGACATGTGGCACACGCGGACTGGTCGTTTGACCGTTGAAGACACGTGTCGCGCTGTGGTAGGTGGCTCTGGATTCTTGATAAGGCATGGACACGTGGCGAGCTAGGATTCGTCGCCTCAGGATTCTGGATAAGATGTGTTGGATGGATAGATGACACGTGGCGTTCGAGCATTAGGCGCGTGGATTGGGTGACACGGGGCATCTCGTCATTGGCCGAGGTGGATAACGGATAGGATGACGCGTTGAAAATGACGTGGCGGTCCCTGGTTGGTTGTCGCGGATTTCTTGCCACGTGGCGAGCATCGATTCGTCAATCCGGATTCTAGATAAGATGCGTTGGATGGATAATGACACGTGTCGCGCGTTGATTGCTCGCTAGGATTGCGTGACACGTGGCATCTCTTCATTGGCGGAGGTGGATAACGGATGGGATGACGCGTTGAAAATGACGTGGCGGTCCCTGGTTGGTTGTCGCGGATTTCTTGCCACGCGGCGAGCAGCGATTCGTCAATCCGGATTCTAGATAAGATGCGTTGGATGGATAATGACACGTGTCGCGCGTTGATTGTTACCAGCGATTCTAGATAAGATGAGTTGGAAGTAAACGCGTTTTTCAGTTTTCAGAATGAAAACAAAATTTTCGAAATTCAAAAAAACAGAAATTTTTAAATTGAAAATTCTCTGCGGTAAACGGGGCATTAACTATTTTATCATAGTTTACTTCATTGATAGTTTGGTACTAATAATTTTAACTTTCTTTCAGAATGGTAAGCCCTAGGCTAGTATAGAGCGTAGACATATTTTAATAACTATGGTATCTTTGTGTCAACTAGGAAGATGCCACATGGTGAAAAAAAGTGAAGAGATTAGATTAGATTAGATTAATTTAATTTAATTAGTGACATCGAAAAGGAGGCTTAGCTAAGCTTAAAGGTACTAATGGGTAATAGTGAAAGATTATGTGTGTAAGTGATGGCAAAACCAAAGAACACAATCATGGACTCACCCATGATGAGGAAACACGCTACGTGTCGGATGCATGTGATGGTGGGGTCAAGAAGAGGAAGAGAAGCTTGTCGTTGTTGTTCTGCTGGATTCCTTCACCTAGTTGTAGGTCCCACTTGCTAAATATGATTAATTTCTCGGAGTGGGACCCACCGTAGACGTCCCTTTTTTTATTTATAAGATGACAGCTGTGGATGGCGATTGATTTGGGTGGAAAGTGAAGTGCGAACCACAGAATTTTTCCGCTCTCCCAAACGCGAAAGATCAAAGAAGAAGCACAGCAGCCCACAAGTGTCGGTTGTGCTGGTTGTGAATCTTGTGAGGTGAGATTTTTTATTTTTCAACTTCTTTTTGAATGGCTGACGGGCGAGTATCCATTGTTTTACAGCGCGTGGCGTGTGGTGAATAGCTTCTTGGCTGTGTTGGCACGCGCTTGTAAAACGGTGCGTTTAAGTGACTGTTACCAGCTGTTAATTAATGTGTATAGGCTATAGCAGTTGTTTTGTTGTTGCCCAGAACTAGAAGAATCTAGTAAGGAAAACAACCAAATTCCCGGATGCTTTTTGTACTCCCGAGTCCCGAGTTCTTCTTATGTGTAGTAGTACTACTAAAAACCTTCCAAGTTCCAAGTTTCAAGTTTCATCCCAAACTTACATTTTTACAAGCTACTAAATCATCAAATATAATAATAGTAATAACCAATACCCTTATATTATACTCCCTCTTGCTAATAAATGTCATTTTTAACTCCCAACGTTGGAAATATTGATGCTGTCCTTACTTTTTCAATTTTAACGGATGGTATTTTTATAAATAATGTAACAGTCTAGAGGTACAACAGTCATAAAGTGTCTCAATTTCTGCGAACCAATCATTGTTTTAATATATGTGAAAATATTTTAGACGACGTTTATTTTTTATCGGAGAGAGTATTTACTTGAAAGGAAAAGAAATGAGTGGATTTTTGTTTTCCACGATGAAAAGAAAAATGGAGTGAGAATCGTTTTCTTCAGCTTGTTTGGGTGGAAAAGTGGAAGGAAAGAAAATCATAATCATGATAAATGATAATATTACCCTCATTTTAAGTTATAAATATTCAACAAATTAACCATCAAAATTGAGTAATGTACAAAATTACTAGAGGATTAAAATAAAAAAATAATGTATGATTCATTTTTTTAAATGATAGTATTCACTACCTATTGTTAATATTTACTTACCTGGTGGTAAATAAGCATGGTGAAGTAAAAAAGAGAAATTATACAATTTGAATGAATGAGAGAGGGATTCTAGAGTTCAATGTAGTGAAGAGGTGTTTATATATATATATATATATATTTTGTTCATCCATTGTGATGTCTACACATTTTTCATAGATCTAATAGGAGGCATGTGGTATTCTCAGAACCTAAACACTCTATGTACATTGAAAGGGTCGTGGCATACCGGCTTATATTATGTTTTTGCAACTAGATCTTTTATGTTTGATTTTCTAAGAGAAAAAATGGATATTTCAATTCATTTCATTTGTTTGAAATATATTCACAAACAATGGAAGCATTCGACTAGAACACCCCTTATTAAATTGTATTCTAGTGTCAATATAATTTAGGCTATTTTTATAATTTTTATAGTTTTAAAATTTTAATTAAAAATATTGCAGATATTCTCGTACAAAACTTACATATTTCGGTGCGATTTATTTTCTGATAAAAAATAAAGAGTTATAATTTTACTAGAATTTCAATCTTAGTCTATTTATCTACCAAATAATAGATATTTGAAATCTAATCAATTCATTTTTCCAATAAATATAAGGTTGTAAACAAGTTGTTAATGTAGAGGATGAGTCACAAAACAAACATATGCTTAATTAATTGTTGGAGGTCTTGTTAACTATAGTAGTTGAGGCTTCAAATTAGTAATTTCGTTTATTTATTTATATCTTTATATATTTTTTCTTCGTTGTATAGTACCGCTTAATTTTCTTAAATAATTTTTTTAATAAACCTTATTCCATTGACTAAAAAATACAATAATGTATTATATACTTTTAGATCTTTAGCATTAATTAGAGATCTAAGGTTTGGTGTAGGATTTTTAGCATTTTAGTCCTCGTGGCCAACTTACAGTTTGGTCCCTTATTAAACGGTGTCGTGTGCGTTCAGGGGTATACTCGTTATTCAAGGAGGTTTTACGGAGTTTATTGTAAAAGTTGTTATATCGAAACGGTGTCGTTTGTGATTATAATCCTGTGCTTCGCGGCGATATTATTATTTTAAAACCGAGCTCACCAAAGTGGGACAAATGCTACCGGCACAGACCCCAAAATCATTATTACAGGGGTCTGTCCCATGTCCCAGCATCCTGGCCGTTGATTTCTAGGATTGATCTCAGCCGTTCCACGTAAGCGTTCAAATCTCTTTCCTCGCTCTATAAAAGGTCTCATTTTTCAAGGTGGCCTCTCAAAGAGAGTATTATTTTATTCGATAACATGGCCTGGTACTCCCCAGCGGTGAATTATACAGATCGTTCCCAGCCGACTTATCTCCATACTCTAGATGAACGTTATGAACAGCTCAAGAACTCTCATGATTTCAAGAATTGTATCAAGGAGGGTCGTCTGGCGTATGACGATCGTCTCAAGATGTTTCACATGTGCCATTTTTTAGAAGGGTGGCGAGAGTGGGTTATTCTCTCATATAACCAGATGAGGATTCAAGCTACAGTGTTATCTGGATCTATCACGGCGTCTCAAGGTGTTCCTGGTGCATATAATCCAGGAGTTTCAGCTCAACCTTCCCAGATTGATGTTCAACAGAATCAAGAGATTCAAAGTATGAAGGATATGCTCGATTCTATGCGGTCAGAGATACAGAGATTGAGTCAGCAAATTGCAGATATTTATCGTCATCAATTTCCTCAGCCGTTGCCTCAACC
Organism: Viola odorata; assembly: GCA_963691705.1. Lineage (NCBI taxonomy): Eukaryota > Viridiplantae > Streptophyta > Magnoliopsida > Malpighiales > Violaceae > Viola > Viola odorata. The sequence goes on from OY829544.1 coordinate 59,590,156, forward strand.
AATTCCAGGAAAGCCATGGTACTAATCAAGGAGGTTATCTTCCAAGTGGTCATACAGGAACTGGTTCTCAATTGCCTTCAAGACCTAATGAAGGACGTTTACCAAGTGGAGGAACTCCAGGATCTACAGGGTTTATTCCAGGAGGAATTTAGTTTTAATCTCTACAGTACTTGTTTGTAAGAGCTTCAAGGATATTCCCTTGGCTCAAGTTATTGTAATTCCACGTCATTAATAATATTCGATATTAT
>OY829544.1:59590603-59654029 GCA_963691705.1 Viola odorata
TGAGAAAGGACAGAAAAAGATGAAAACGCGTGGCGCACAGCTCAATCTCTCAAACAACAATACTAAACACTCGTCTAGTTTCGTTTAGTTTGATAAGTTTAAAACTACTTATTATTCGTTTGTAATTACCTTATAGCGAAATTATTACGGAATTCCGAACTTCCAAACTTTTTTTTAATTTTTTTTTTTATAAACTTCCAAAACCTATCAGTTATCAATCTAAAACTGAAAAAATTACAGAGTATAAGACTTCAAAAATTACTGTACATGTTTGCTCCATCAATTTTCAAACAAAATTGAAATTTCCTGTACGAGAAGCGAGCGTCATGATTTAGGGCTGTTTAGTGTTTAGGTTAGGGCTGTTTAGTGTTGTTGGATTAAAAACAAAAAAACTAACATATATATATTTATGAACATTTCGGAATTTCGAAAAATTCGGAACCTGGACACATTCTGTTCCGTTCCGAAATAAATTTCAGAACAGAAATTCCTATTTCGAATTTCGAAATTTCGAACTTTATTTTCGAATGGAACGAAATTTCAAAATTCTGATTCTGAAATTCCGATAAACACCCCTAAGCAGATCCTATTTCACAGCTTTTGTTTTTGTTTTGTTTTTTATTTATTTATTTGAGTTTTCCTAAATGGATCTATAATTCAAGCAGAACGTTTTTTTTCTCTATTTTTTGTTTTTATTATTGGGTACGGTCAGATTTTGACTATTCACTGTTTCTTCTGAACTGAACCGAACCAAAAAGAGTTATTAGTAATTAGTACTCCTCCGGTCCTTTAATAACTGACATTTTTTACGGATTTTTATTGTTCATAATACTTGTCATTTTATCTTTTTCGAGATATATATTTTATACAAATGACAATTTTTTTTATGCATTAACTCAATTTGATGATGGTGTGGTAATTTGAGTGAAAATTAAGGAAAAAATGAAATAATGTGAAATAAAATAAGATTAAAAATTATTATTTTTATTTTTTCACTATTCTAAAACGTTTGTTATTGAAGTACAGAGGGTGTAATATTTAGAGCAGGGGTAGAAAAGAAAAGAAAGTGGAGGGTGTGGGTTTTTTGTGGGATTAATAAAAAGATTGGATCCCACCACAAGTGTCGGTTTGATTTGGTTTTTATTTATTTCTTTAATTTAGAAAAAAGAAAAGAAATTGAGTTGTGGGTATATTTAATTCGACCGGACTGGCGGTTGCAAAAATAAATAAATAAAAAGTAAAATAAAATCATTTGACTTTTAGTGACAAAAAAGAGAGAGAAAGGATGTTTATAATAATTAGTAATTGACACTTTGACGGTGTGTTTAGGGAAAAAACAAAGACAATCAATTTTATAACCCAATTGTTTTAGCTTATCTAAAAGTTTCGATTTTAAAACCCGAGTATGTAACAATGTTAAAATTTATGACCGAAAGTTTAGTCGTTTTTTAGATTATGACCGATTCGAATCTAAAATAATCGATATTACTAATTTAAATTTTTCACTTTAGAATTTTCTATGCGTAATGAGATTTTTTTTTTTAAAAAAAAGAAGAGATTATTTCTTGCTCGTTGCCGCCAGTCTTTGTCCTCTATGCCAGTTTTAGCACATTAAATTGACTGCGATGTGCAGATTTATGTCACGCAGATTAATTAGTACTTTAATCAGAAATCATAAATAAGATCATATTGCAGTTGACAACTCATCAATGATGCAATTATTAGTCACTCTCCAGAGACAACAAGGAAACATATATGCCAATATGCCCCAATACCACTTCACCTTTAATGCCTCTTTCTCTCTAGGTTTTTCTACCAAACAAGTAAATTATTATCATTATTGCTATAATCTACCATTTTTTTTCTTTAATTGCCTTTTTTTTTCAATCTTAACTAATCAAATATCGAACATAAATTATACTCCCCCGGACCCAAATAAGTGTCTTTGACACTGTAGATACGTATATCGAGAAAGCCGGATGACGCACTATTTAACCCCAAAAAATTCCGTAATTTTTTTAAACGTACGTTTATCCTTTACATACGTCCGAGAAAAAATTAGGAGCAAATTGGGGTCAAATAGTACGTCATACGGCCTCCTCGATATGCGTATATACAGTGTCAGAGACACTTATTTGGGTCCGGAGGGAGTATGAAATTAATCTTTCATCTTAGATGGTCAAAAGTAAAAATTAAAAACGCTCTGTTTTCTTTTATTACTTTTAATTGAACGTAAAATTAAACCTATATTTTTTTTAATTTTGATTTTGTAGCAAGAGCTACAATTTATTTATTTTTTTGGCACCACTAATTTTTAAAAGCCTTATATTATAAATAAATAAATAAAGCATGTATACTTATTCATTTATTTATATTAGTTAAGTCTTAACCCTAAGCTAGCAATACCGTGGCACCACTCCACATCATGTGTTCTTTTTAACTTTCTTTCTTCTCACTCTACATTATTATGTTATATTTTATTGGATGCTTTGTCTTTGCCGCAATGCGTCGGTGGACTTATTATCAATGGCGGAGCTACGTGGGGACTAGAGGGGGCTATGGCCCCCCATACTTTTTAATAATTTTTTTTAATATATGTTAGTAGTAAAAAAATAAAAAAAAATAGTTCATGCAGTGGAATAAGTACTAACATTTTAACACCCACCATTATAATAAAATCATTTTCTGCAAGATGATTAGTTATGGTTATTAACTCGTGCTCTTTATCCAATTATGAAACTTCAAATCTAACAAATAATATATCAAACTTAAAGAGTGAAACTAAATAGATTCACAGAATCAGTTTCAACTTAAACCATATCAAACTTAGAGTATGAAACTAACAAAGAACCATAAATCCAACGGCAAAAAATGCAACATCGAAGGTCGGTGCCAATTCAAAAGTGATACTAGATGAGCAAACCATTAGTGCTCTCATCGGTAAGATAGTCTTCTTATTTATCTTTTTGTTAAGTTTACCTAAATATTTATTATTTAGTGACGGATACAAATATTTTTAAGCATTTTTTCAATTTTTTGTTTAACTCGTTTGCCTTGACTTTAAAATACTCAACAAAAAAAAAATTCGGAGGCGCTGCCCCCGAACCCCCGCATCCCCTGAATATAAATTCTGGATCCATTACTAATCTCGCCCCCCCAATCATCGAATCCTGCCTCCGCCACTGCTTATTATGCACCCGATAACAATATTACTATTCTCTGCCTACCATTTGTTTCCCTATTCTCTGTAATTTCAAATGATGAGTGAGCATACGAGAACGAAAACATATAGATTGTTGAATTTCTCACCGAATCACATCCCTAACGATAAAATAAATAAAGATTAATGTTATAATATGAAGTAATGTGTATATCCAATAATAATCATAATTTAATCTTTAAACTAACAAGACACTAATGATTTGTTAGCTTTGCCGTCACAAAAGAATGAGTCCCTATGTCTCAAAACTTTAGCAAGCAGTGACACACACAATGACCCTGCCTAGAGGGGGTGAATAGGCAATTAAAAATTCTAACACAAAGAGTAAGGAATTTGAGTGCGGAATTAGAATGTAAAAACACAAGGAGTTATAGTGGTTCCAATTCACAACCGAATTGTACTCTACTACCTAAGAGCTTCACCCTTAGGATTTTGAACAACGAACACTTCGTTATTTACCTTGAGTTTTTACGGGTTCAACTCCAACCTTACACACCTTGGTTTTTCCGGGTTCAACCAATAAACCTATCACCTTGGTTTTTCCGGGTTCAACCAATAAACCTATCACCTTGGTTTTTGCGGGCTCAACCAATAAACCTTACAATGTGATTTTTCCGGGCTCAATCACAACCTTTTTCCGGGCTGCTTTGCAACCTATTTTAATTAAGAACTTGACAAGAGAAATGTAAAATGGCAACACAAAATTGGTGTACAAATAAACTATGTATGATTCAATAATCAACACCAATAAATGCTCAATGTTACCTCAAGAAGAAAGCCAAAGAAACTCTGAAATCAATGCAAGAATATTTGAAATCCTTTAAGAGAAGCTTGCATGAGTTAAAGTTGATTTTGAGAGTTTGTAAATGTGATTTTGTGTTTGGAAGTTTGTATATACTTTCTTGTCACGTTCTAACTCATCTAAGATGAGTATTTATAGTGTTTGATCAAGGGAGGTCCGGACAAGAGAGTATGGAGCCAAAAGTGATCGTTTTAAGTGGACAAAATAGATGTTAGAGCTTGTCAGAGTCTTACCGTGATCACGGTAAGAGCAAGCTCTTCCAGCTAGATTTGAAAAAACTAGCCGTTAGAAATAGCGTGATCACGTTAAGTCGATCACGGTAAGAGAAAAATGCTTACCATGATTCACGTTGAGCTTAACGTGATTCACGTTAGTCACTGGAAATATTTGACAGTTTTGACACAAATCTTAGCGTGATCACGCTAAGAAAAAAACGCTTAGCGTGATTCACGTTAAGCCTTAACGTGATTCACGTTAAGCATTGTTTTTAAAATCTATACGATTTTCAAAGTTCGTTTTTGCATAAAACCTTTTGGCACTTTTTCTTGAGGTATAATTGAACATAAATCAAGTGTTAAATTGAATCATACTTACACATTTAAAGTCCTAAAGTACACTTGATCTTCTAGCTTACGATATCTTGATTTGTTGCCTCTTATGTTTGTTCGTCGCAAACTACACACACTTTAACTTCAAATTGCATTAGAATAGAAATTAGTTTGTGTGTCTTAAATCATCAAAACAAGAGTAAGTTGCCCTTGGGCTAACAAGCAGACTTTCAGTGTAAGTGAAAGTCCCTATGGTCTCAAAAGTTTAGCAAGCAGACTTTCAGTGTAAGTGAAAATGAAGTTATAATTCAAGGGAAGCCAAAGTAAGATCAGATGTATATGCTGTATTTTCAAATGGTTTTCCCAACTGAAGTGGGCATAGTACTCAGCTGATGGCAAAAGGCACTGGCCGACAAATAAGAAATGCCAGAAACAATAGTTATGTCTGGAGTTATGCCATATTCATTATCCCAATTTATGGACATGTACAACAGGAAAGGTTATTACCACCTACTACCAATATTCATTTGGATAGTTTTCTGAAACTATGCTGTTACACCATTGTCTGTGGGCACAGGTTGATAAGGGAATAAGTCCAGAAATTGTGCGCTCTGTACTTGCAGAACGTGCGAACTTGCCTTGTCTGGCTGCGAAAACAGTGTTCAAAGTAAGTCTTTAATTGCTACTCCTCCAAGGTTTTCATTTTCTTATGATCACTCTTTTCGGGATTTCCTTTTTTAATTGTTACTGATGTGCATGCATAACAAAGGCATCAGATGTATCAGCTAGCTTGAGGCCATGGATAAAGGAATTTGGTTAATGGAGATGATGCCTAAATAGTGTTTGCAATTATATAAGCATTAGATATCCTGGTCTTCTTGTAGTGAAAAGGCATCCAGCTTTTATTCACAATTTAGAGTGCTTGCCATTATTGTGACAAATTAAAGAATGGTGCGATGATGGCTAGCTTGTACTAAATAAGGTTTTAATCTGAGATATCTATAGTTCTGTCTTCATCTAAGCCTTCGTACATCTTTGTCCTGGTGGGCACCTAGCATAAAATCTATAGCTGACTTGGCAGGCTCTTTAAAAGAAACTCTATGTTATGTTTTTGAATTCCAGTCTTTTCCAAGGGGTCAGAATCTAAAAAAATAGAGCTTGCTTTTGTGACATAAGTTTGCTGCATTTTGATATCTAATGAAGCATGCGAATATACGAAGTCTAAGTCTTTTTTGGCCTTCTTGTTGGTTCCAGATGGAAGCCTTGTCAAAGAGTAATGTTTTCCTAAAAGTAGTTGAAGCATATTCCCGACCAACAAGAATTGTTCGTGGAAAGGATGTGGATGCCAATATGGAGGTATTTTTTTGGTTTCCATTGCAGCAGTATCAAATTATCTGGTTTGTTAAAGTTTAGCTTGCCCTTAGATGTACAAGTCCGTTATTGTGCTGAAGAAATTGGGAGCAGAATAATTTATTAGGATTCTGGTACTACAAATAGAACAACAAATGTTGGATAAAAATGTAGTCACAATTTCTGATATGCTTGATTTAAATTGCTTGTATTATTTCATTCTGTAGCATTTTAAGAGTTTATTATTTTCTTGTGAAGGTGCAACTGAATGTGCTTTTATTGTTTGGTCAATGGAATCTATTCATTCCTGGTCATGATAGCACATCTTTATAGTTGTTTATAACTGTCTATTTAGGTGGATGAGGCTGCTTTTGAGACAAATGAAGAAAGGGCATTATGGAGCACTTTTCTGTCCACGGAAAACAAAATTTATTCCGGTACTCAATATTTTATTTATTTATTTTCATTATCCATTGGTATTAAATTTCATCACCATTGTAACGATTCCAATTTTGGTAGAACAATGGCTTTGGGTTTTAAATGGGTGATTCCATCTCTCAATGTTGAATGGGCGAAAGTCCAAACATGGTAAACGTAATCATTAGAAAACATGGAAACTGGAACCATATGTATGGATGAAAACAGACTTAACTGATTCAGCTTTTTGGCCACCATGTGGTGGCTAGCCACCTCTCCTTTTACCTTTGGATTAAAATGACTTAATCTCATCCATTCAAACTTGATAGATCCTATGGATGAGATTAAGTCATTTTAATCAGAGGTGAAAAGGGGTGGCCAAAAATCATTTCCCTAAATTAATTTGTCCTCTCAACCAACCAACTGATCGAGCTGATATTTGCAGGCATTGAGGTTGATGAGTTTTTTGAAATATCTGCAAAGCTAATACAACCACTTGAGGATTTCTTCAACAATGTTTTTGTCATGGTGGTAAGTTCCCCAGCACTTGCATATGCACACATTAAGTTGAGCCCCTATAATGGAAACTATACACCAAATTGAGCCCTTAAAAGTTGAGTAAAGAACATGGATGGATGTCTTCTCTCATGCTGTTTGTCGAACTGTGATAATGCGCAGTAGTGTATGTTTGCTTCTTTGGATCAAAATGATTTGTAGATTGAGCAATTTTGGTTTTGTAATTAAATCGCATCTTGTACAGATGCTGATGACTATATATACAAACATTGTAATGCTTGTTGACATTGGTTTTGAAACAGGAGGATGAAAGGATTAGGAAGAACAGGCTTGGTCTATTGAAGAGAATCGCAGACTTGCCGAAGGGGACAGTGGACCTGTCAGTTTTGCCAGGGTTTTAGATTTGCAAAATGGTGCAGGCAACTTCATTTTAGTTGAGACTCGAGAGCTGTCAGGAGAAACTTTAGGGTTGGATAAGAAATTTTGAAACATTTTCCTAATCAAAGATTTGGAGCTTTTCCTTTCCGAAGAATGCTTTGAACTACTACACTATATAGGAGTATAATTCTTTTACATAAATGAATTTGCAGACAAAAGCCAAAACGATGAGTAATCCTTTTCTATTTACTTTCGTAAGGCAAAAACCAACCGCAATTGAACATTATTGAACTTCTATGGTTACTTAGGGTGTGTTTGGCCTCGTTGTGTTGGGTTGTGTTGTGAGCCTGAGTGTAGTGTAGTGTAGTGTAGTGTTGTGTGATAGTGGTGTGGTGTTGTATTGTGTTGTGTTGTGCTGTGAAATAAAATAAGTAAAAATCATTAGTTTGTTAATTTTTTTAATTCAAATATTGTTATATATTAATTTATAACATTAAAATTATAAATATATAAGATGTATCTATTTAATTTTTAAAAAAAAATTGTATTTAAAATAAATATATTTTAATTTTTTTAAAGCAAATAAGTAGTTTTTTACTTTCAAAAGTATGTTTTTTTTATGATAAATTATAACTAAATAAAAATAGTGTTTTTTTTTATAAAGTTAACCAGCTAAAAATAGGCATGTTAATCAAACACTATTTTTGCCTGCTTAATTTTAAAATAAATCAGCTAAAAGCACACCTTTAAACTTGAAAACGGAAAATGTAATCTGAGGTTTTTAACATTTTAAAAAATGTAAACAAAAAAAATCTGGTAAAATAATAAACCACCGGAAGAAACATGAGCAAAGACGATTGTTTTCGTACTCGTGAATTGGTGCATCATTATAATTGTTAAATAATGTCTCCAATGGATTATTACGATTTATTTAAATTTCAGACTAGGTTGAATTCTTTTTTAGGGCCTAATCTTTTATAGTCCAGTTACTCAGTTTTTCTTCTAATTTTACAATTATTACCTACCAAACCATATATAATTACCTAAAATCAGAAGCCCCAAACTTAACCCTTTAAAATAGTTTGATCGTATCGTACTAAATTTCAGAACGAAGATCCTAATTCGATGATTTAGACTTTCATAATTTGAAATTCTGAAAAATGTACTATTAAAAAATACTTTCTGTACAATCTTATTGAGGCAAGTTTGCAACTTAAATTGAACTATAAATTGAAATATACTTAAAAGTGTAATTTTTTTTAACATTTTGTTTGGATAGATGGAGGGGAAGGAAAAGAAAGGAATGATTCGTAAGGGAAGAGAATGGTAAGTAAGGGGAAGTGAGTGTGTATGTGTGAAAGTGGAGTGTAGAGCGAAAATGAAAACGGGGATGAGAATTGAGACAAATTAGTACACTTTATATACACTCCATGGGAAAGAATTAGGCCTGTGATTTGCAGATTCATTTCTAAAAATTTTAGGCAGCCCAGCCCTCCTCTACTCTAAAACTGTTATGAGGCAGTTCAAGACGCGTGATTTGCGCGTTAGATCCACGCGCTGCAATTCTATTTTTTTCGTATTTCTTCTCACGTTATTGTTCGTATTTTTCGCTAAATTCTTTCTATATTCGTACTTTGGGCGCGTGAGTTTTTCTGATTTTGTTGGCTACATCTATTTATATGTAAAAAAAGATAGGACTAGAAATATTATTGGCCCTGAGATGGATTATCCTTGTTTGTTTTCAATCAAATTGGACATAAATCCATCCTTCAATTTTTATTTTCTTGAGATGTCCAAAATTGTATTGCCCATTTAAAAAATAAATAAAGTTCTTTAATTAGGACTAAAAATCAACCTGGATTTGCTTTCTGATTCCTCCCCCTGATATGTTGCCATTATTAAAAGAACAAAAAGATAAGGATGAGAAAAGTAACGCATAGGATACTATCAGGAATTCAAATCTCTAGTCAAGCCAATTTCACCAAACGGCAGCAATATGCAAATAAAACCAATTTTTCATAATGGTAACCTAAGAAAAGTTAACAAATCTTCTGTCAAAATGGATTCTAGTTCATCTCTCTGTGTTTTGTATGTATTATACAAGGATATTGAGTGGCTTAACTGAAACTTCTCAGTCAACTAACATGCAAAAAGAATGGTAAAAGACAATTTGATTAGTTGGATAATCAATGGTACCAATTAATTTCTCAGTAGAGTCTTATCCGTTGTTTAAATTCTATCGAAATGAAAGATCTAAATTATGAGTGGTCTGTGTAAAAAGTTCAGCATCACGTTGACTCCTTTGATCAGTGTACGTATAAAAAAACTACCTACTGAAAGACGTCCTAACATTTACTAGAATGCTTATTATTTATTGTCTTTGTCGTCAAAAATAGTTCAGAAGAGTAGGCGTTGAGATGCATAGTCGCATCGCCAGCATGTTAAAAGGAGGAAGAAATGGCGACATATGGTATCCAAGAGACCAAACTAATTAATCAACCGTCCCATACATTTCCCCATAATTATGTAAATTTATACATTTTTACATGATTGAATTTGAATAATGACTTCTCATATTTCAACCTTTCATACAAATTTAATATTAAAGTATATAATTTTGTACATTTATTTATAATTAATTGTAGATAAAAAGAGGGGCAGAGTTGTACAGTAGAAACTCGATAAATTAATACTCGATTATTTAATAAACTCTCTAAGATAATATTTTTGGCCTGTCCCGACTCGGGGATAGGGTGCTAAATTAATAATTCGCTAAAATTATAAGATAATACATTTTTGATAATTTCTTTAGACCCCATATAAAATATAAATTAATAATTCCTTATATACATTCACTTTTTCGCCTTCTCGATGATTAGTTCACCTGTCATATTCACATGTTCTTGATATTGAAGAATCCATTCATAGAGAGATTTTTCTAGGTCAGGAAATTTTGCCGGTTTGTGTCGCTTAACATCGCCTCTTTCGGGAGCAAGTGAGAGATACTCTAAAGACCGCTTAACTGTATTCGATATTGTCGCTTGACTCACCTGCAAACCATAGTTACTATGAACCCATTCTTGCAATTGCTTTTGAGTGAGACTTGGATTATCCTTGTTGTGCTTGCATAATGCTCTTCGAATCTCGTCTGTCATTGTTGTTTTTTTCACACCTTTAAGATGGGAAGCCATGTTGTGTGTATGATTTGTTTGTGTTAACCTACAGTATTTTGATCTTGTTTATATAGAAAATATTTTTAATGTCCATAAAGTGATACATTGAACACAAGAAGCATAATAAGGTGGGAGATTGAAGGTTTCTTTCAAATTGGGCCCTTCATTTGATATACAGTACATGCATTGTATACAATAATTACAGTAAGTGGAAGCTTGAAAGGTGTTTGTAAACTAAGTATTTTACTATAAATTAATAAAATATTAATTAATATATAAATTAATAATTATTAATTTATCGATTAATTAATAACTCTTTTAATTAATAAATTTTGGTCGTCCCAAGTGTATTATTTTATAAAGTTTCTACTGTATTTAGTTAAAAAAAAATCGCTTTTAAACAAGGAACATTGGGTACGACCGATGTAGCAGTCCCCATGAGCAGAGTTGCAGATTGCTTGAGCAGGCTTTCCGGCGACGGACGATTCGTCTTTGACATGGTTCATTATGATATTAGAGCAACATGTCGTAGCACAGTCTAAGGTAATCGCCTTCTCAGTCGCACTTGTTCCATGGATGCCAATGAATGATACGTCGCTTACTTCTACTGCCTTTTCCTTGCAATCAAATTAATCAATCCAAATATTTGGTTTTTGTTATACTATTTACATATCTTTTGCCGTTACAATAATGTTGAACGATAATTATCGAATACACAACAACAACAATCGTTATTTGTTGAAATGAATTTTTTCTAAAATATCCCGATTCATCCTAGTAAAAATAAATATACAATTGAGAACACGTAGTATTAGTAAGTATTACTATTTAGAACACAAGGTGATGTTAAGAATAGATGGCAGTTAAACTGCGAAGGAGAGTATTCGGTTGGATCCTGGTGCTTGGGTTATGATATACAACGTTTCCAAGCCAACCCAGTTCTAAAGTCGTGCTGGTCCAATTTAGTCCCATACAGAGTCGAATTTTTCCTTTGGCTGGCGCTGCGCGACCGTTTAGTGACTAGGGAATTTTTATGGAAACGCAGGATGCTCCTTGAGGAAGACAATGTTTGTTCTATGTGCGATGAACAAGGTGAATCTGTCCAACATATTTTGCTTCATTGTAAAACATCCATGACATGCTGGGATGCTGTGATGTGTTGGTTAGGCGTGTCCTGGTGTCCTCCCAGGAATATTGGCGACCTTTGGGGCTCTTGGATGAGCTTTGTGCCTAGGGGAGGGGTGGAGATCCAAAAGAAGTGGAGGGTTCTATTTTATGCTTTGGTATGGAGCTTGTGGTTGCAAAGAAACAAGGTTGTTTTTCATCAAGAAATGTTTTGCTCGAGACGGGTTTTCAACTGCGCCTTTTCGTTTTGGTATAGGTGGTTAAAGACTTCAGATCATGCTTTCCCCTACAGTTTGGGTATGATGTTGTTGTCTCCGTCATGGTTACTTACATTAGGTCGGTTAGCTCAGTAGTCTTGTCTGTTGTATTCCTTCCTCTGCTGGTTTTCTACTTTGTTTGGTAAGTCGCTTCCTCTGTTGAGGAGCTTTTTCTGTACATTCTTTCCTTCTTCTTACCTCCCTCTGGTAGGGAGTGAATAAAATTCTTCAGCTTATTAAAAAAAAAAAAAAAGTATTACTATTTATTAATTAAATTAATTATAAAATTTAAGTACCGGTACTGTCTTGATTCTTGCCCCATTCAGTGTTTTACTAAACTTACAGTGCATGACATGAACCTCCTCCACCGTCTCCGTCGATTCATTAGGTCCTTCGCTTCCATTTCCAATGCTAAAACGCATGTACGAAGATGCATAAAAATTGCATAAAAAAAATAGTAAAAGTTATTTTTGAATTTTTTACACTTGCGGACCTGATTCTATGACCCGGCTCACATGAAATAAGGGTGATATTGATATTTGAGCAGCCACCATTTATAACGATACAATAGTCACTTATATGTAAAAAAGAGAGGAAATATATAGGGAAAACGCAAAATAAGGCACCTGTACGTTGGGGTTTCAGTTGTTTTAACACTTCTATTTTTTGTCGTTAAATGATACTCGTACTAAAATGTTTGATCACATTTGGTACCTGAGGCCGTTTCCATCGCCACTTTACCGTTATGTAGCCTACGTGGCATGACACGCCATCAAATATGATGACATGACATGCCACGTCAGCATTAGTTTAATATTTCTTTTCTTTTCTTTTCTTTTCTTTCCTTTCTTTTTCTTCCTTTTTCTTTTCTTCTTTCTTTCTTCTCTTTCTTCCTCCTTTTCTTTTCTTTCTTTCTTTCTTTCTCTCTTCTTCTTCCCCGACCCTTTGCCTGCCAACACCAACACCACCACTGCCATCGCCGGCCAACACCACCAACACGTGGCTAAAAAATGTTAACCGTCCACCCGTATCATTCATACACAATGCACAACACAAGATGCCAATCACATCAATTTCCAAGAATTTGAAATGATTTAACTTGATGGGTTTGCCCGTGCTGCCAGCCGTCGTCTTGATCATCAAATCCACCTCGTCCCTCACCGTTTTGAAGTGATGGATTGTTGATTTTTGGTGATTTGGTGGCCGTTTTGTGTAGCTTGGAGGTTTAATTTTGATAGGGATGGATTAATTTGTTAGGTATTCAGTTGAAGCTAAAGAATAGGTCCAAATAAGCTAGTTTCTAGGAGTTGATTCATTCAAGTCTGTTGAGATTTTTTTTCCTTATTATTCTCTGTTTTGGTTAAGATTTGTAAGGCTCTATAAAATCCACGGTAGTCTTTTGAATTCAATAACAAGTATTCTAGCTTTCATAAAATACATTGAGAGTAAAATTTCTGTTCCTTTATTTGGTAGCGGAGCTCGAAAGGGCCTGATAAGAGTGACATACAAATTGAGTGTTTGAGAGAAAAAACACTAAGAGGAAGTAAGGAAAGTATGCAATAGTGTTTGAGAGGAAAAATAGATAAAAAAAAGAAAATGGCAGCAGAAAGTTTCTGAGAACAATTAAGACCATTCCGAGGAGCCTATCGCCCCTAGCTCCTATATCCCGATAAGAGATACTGTAGTCCCAATCGGGATCCTATCGCAGACGTTGCCGCCCCCGACTTAAAGGAACACCCTGGGATGCTCGACACCAGCAGGGGAGGAGTCTCGCGCGTTATCTACCCACATACGCGGCGTCATCCCATCCCAGGTGAGCCATGACGTCACTCGAGGCTATCGTCCAAGACGTCACTTGGGGCGTTATCCCCCCGAGACAACGCCCACCCCCTAGAGGTAACGCCCTCGTTTAGTCTATAAATACCCCACCCTTCAAAACACCAGGTAAGTCTGAGATCACTACCCGAACCTCTGCAGCTAAGAATAACCATCACTGACTTGAGCGTCGGAGTGTCTACGCCGGAGACCCAACTTCGGCGCCTTGCAGGTAATCAGGACGGCGTCTACAACAACTCCGGGCGGTCATAATTGCTCCCTCTGATTCCCCAGAAGTCTGGATCTTATCAGTTTCACATCACCATGCGTTCCGAAGTTCGATGGAGACTACGATCACTGGAGCTTACTTATGGAAAATATTCTCCGTTCTAAGGAGCACTGGAGTGTCATTGAACCTAGTCTTGAAGAGTTGGAAGGGACCAAAACCACAAGCGCGACAGAGCAGAAGGCACTCGACGAAGCAAAAATCAAAGATCTCAAAGCAAAGAACTATCTATTTCAGTCCATAAAGAAGAGCATCTTGAAAACCATCACCCAGAAGGAGACAACCAAACAATTGTGGGATTCAATGAAAGTCAAGTATCAGGGAAGTGCTAGAGTGAAGCGCGCACAACTGCAGCGGCTTCGCAGAACATTCGAAACTCTAGAAATGAGACTGGGAGAAGGTGTGTCTGAGTACTTTACAAGAGTCATGTCTACTGCCAATGATATGAGGAACTGTGGAGAAAACATGAACGATGTCAAAATTGTTGAAAAAATTCTTCGAAGTCTCACAGACAACTTCAACTTTGTGGTATGCTCCATCGAAGAGTCTAAGGACATTGATCATCTCACAGTAGATGAATTGCAAGCATCCTTGCTTGTACATGAACAAAAAGTGATTGAGAAACAGAGTGAAGAGCAAGTTCTACAGGTGGAGAACGAGCAAAGGAATGTACAAGGCAGAGGTAGAGGCACATCTCAGAGAGGAAGCAACAACTTTAGAGGTGGCAACTTTAGAGGCAGTAACTTTAGAGGATGGGGAAGAGGTAGATCTTTCATTAACAGGTCTGCTATCAACTACTTTCGATGTGGAAAACAAGGATATTATCAATTTGAATGTTCAAGTGTAGAAAAATGAGTCAACTATGCTGAGTTCGACGAAGAAGAAGAACTCCTTCTAATGGCACACACAGAAGTTAGTAAAGCTGATGGAAAATGTATTTGGTTTCTCGACTCTGGGTGTTCAAACCATATGACAGGAGACAAAACTTGGTTTGTTGAGCTCAACGAAAGCTTCAAGCACTCTGTCGGATTGGGTAATAGCTCAAGGATGGTAGTTCAAGGAAAAAGCAGTGTCAGGTTTGAAATAGAAGGAATCACCTCTACGGTGTCTGACGTCTACTATGTCCCAAATCTCACCAACAATTTATTGAGCCTAGGACAGCTACAAGAGAAAAGTTTGGTGATTTTAATTAAAGAGGGTACTTGCAGAATCTATCATCATCAAAGGGGTTTGATAGTAGACACTCCAATGACTATAAACCGCATGTTCCTAGTCTACGCAAAGATGAAGCCACTGCCTGGTAGTTGCTTGAAGATGGAAGAAGAAGACTTGGAGAATCTCTGGCATAAGAGATATGGACATTTAAATAACAAGTCCATCCAAATTATGCAGCAAAGACAAATGGTAAAAGCATTACCAAATCTGAAAGAAGCAGCCAAGGTTTGCCAGGTATGCAATGTGGGAAAACAGCAACGGGGGAAATTTCCAAAGAAAAGTGACTGGAGGGCATCAGAGAAATTGGAGTTAATTCATAGAGATCTGTGTGCGTCAATCACTCCAACCTCTCACAGTGGTAAGAGGTATTTGTTGGTGTTCGTAGACGATTTCTCTAGGAAAACTTGGGTCTACTTTCTTGCAGATAAATCAGAATCTTTTGAGATGTTCAAAACCTTCAAAAGTTTTGTAGAAAAGGAAGCAAAAACAGCCATATGCGGATTAAGAACTGATAGGGGAGGAGAATTTACATCAAATAAATTCAACCAGTTCTGCAAGGATCATGGCATAAGGCGACAGTTGACAGTGGCGTACACTCCACAGCAAAACAGAGTGGCAAAAAGAAGGAACCGGACCGTCATGAACATGGTGCGTTGTTTATTGTCTGAAAAGGAGATGCCGAGATCACTATGGCCAAATACAGCAAGATGGACGACTCACGTCTTGAATCGAAGTTTTACAAAGGCGGTAAAAGACATGGTACCTGAAGAAAGGTGGACAGGAATAAAACCAAAGGTTGACTACTTTAGAATATTCGGCTCCATTGCACATGTACACGTCCCTGAATAGAAGAGAGTTAAGCTCGATGATCGAAGTCGCAGATGCATCCTGCTTGGAGTCAGTGACAAATCCAAAGCTTAGCTTATCGGTTGTATGATCCAGTAACAAAAAAAATAATCATAAGCAAGGATGTCATATTTGAAGAAGGTGGTAAATGGGATTGGAACTTAAGCGCAGTAGAGCATAATATTCTTGCTTGGGGAGATGATGAAGCTGTTACAGAAGAATCTAAAGTAGAAGAGACTGATGGAGATATTGAAGAAGCTGAATATGGCAGTCCAGAGGTGTTTCCAGAAACTGAGGAGTCAACACCTGAAGAACGAACAAGAAGGGAGCCTGGTTGGATGCGTGATTATGAAAGCGGTGAAGGCTTGTCTGAAGAAGAGGTACCAAAACAAAATTTAGCTTTGTATATCTCCCATGATCCAGTAAGATTTGATGAAGCTGTGAAGGAAGAAAAGTGGCAGGAGGCCATGGAGCTTGAAATTCAAGCTATAGAGAGAAATCAGACTTGGGAGCTTGTGTCACTACCAACTCAAGCAAAGAAAATTGGCGTCAAATGGGTATATAAAACAAAATTGAATGAAGAAGGCAAGGTGGATAAATACAAAGCTAGACTCGTCGCCAAAGGGTATTCACAAACAGCGGGCGTAGACTACAATGAAGTGTATGCGCCTGTGGCTCGGTGGGATACTATCAGAATTCTATTGGCAGTAGCAGCTCAGCGTGGTTGGTGTGTCTACCAACTTGACGTTAAAAGTGCCTTTTTGTATGGTGAATTGAAAGAGGAGGTATACATCGATCAACCGGAAGGGTTTATCAAAAGGGGAGAGGAAGATAAGGTGAATCGGTTGAAAAAGGCTCTCTACGGCTTAAAACAAGCTCCAAGAGCCTAGTTTAGCAGAATTGAGGGTCACTTTAAGAAGGAAGGATTTTAGAAAAGCAACTATGATCACACTTTATTCTTGAAGAAAAATGGAGACAAATTATTGGTGGTAAGTCTTTATGTTGATGATTTAATATATACAGGAAATGATGAGCATATGTGCATAGAGCTCAAGTCGTCAATGTAAAAGGAGTTTGAGATGACAGACTTGGGCAAAATGAAATTTTTTCTTGGAGTCGAAGTTCATCAGAGTAAAGATGGAACTCATTTGTGCCAAAAGAAGTATGCTAAGGAAGTCTTGGAAAGGTTCAATATGTGGAGTTGCAATGCTGTAAAGAATCCAATAGTTCTTGGTATCGTTCTGTTAAAGAAAGGTAGCAAAGGTGCTGACGCAACGCTGTACAAATAGCTAATAGGGTGCTTAATGTATCTTACGGTAACTCATCCTGACTTGATGTTTGTGGTATGCTTAATCTCTCGTTATATGGCTGAACCTAAAGAAGAACATATGATGATTGCTAAAAGGGTACTGAGGTACTTGAAAGGCACACTAGAATTGGGAGTCTTTTACAAGAGAAGCACGGATACGAATCTGCTGGGATACACAGACAGTGACTATGCTCGAGATGTAGACGACAAAAAAAGTACTTCGGGCTACGCCTTTCTTCTAAATGGAGCAGCAATTTGTTGGAGTTCAAGAAAGCAAGTGATTGTTACCCTCTCATCTACAGAGGCTGAATATGTAGCTGTCACTGTATGTGCATGTCATTGCGTCTGGCTGACAGAAATTTTGAAAGAGTTAGGCGTCAAAGGCTGCAATTGCATTGTCATAATGTGTGACAACAGTTCAGCAATTAAGTTGTCCAAAAATCCAGTTATGCATCGAAGGACAAAACACATTGATGTTAGATATCATTATCTACGCAATTTGTCAAGTGAAGGAACTGTGAAGTTAGCATTTTGTGGAACCAATGATCAAGTGGCAGACATAATGACTAAACCTGTTAAGTTGGATCAGTTTGTGAAGCTTAGAGGTTTGCTTGGTGTTCAACGACCTGAGGAGTAAACTAATGCTGGTTTAGCATACGTCAGTTTAAGGGGAGGAATTTGTTGGGTATTCAGTTGAAGCTAAAGAATAGGTCCAAATAAGCTAGTTTCTAGGAGTTGATTCATTCAAGTCTGTTGGGATTTGTTTTCCTTATTATTCTATGTTTTGGTTACTTTAGATTTGTAAGGCTCTATAAAAGCCACGATAGTCTTTTGAATTCCATAACAAGTATTCTAGCTTTCATAAAATACATTGAGAGTAAAATTTCTGTTCCTTTATAATTTTGTAATTGATGCAGGGATGGATTTAGAGAGTTTTTTTGTTAGTTTCTAAGTCGGTATTGAGGTTGTGTTTGGTGTTGGTCGGAAATGGAGCGGCTGACAGGAACGGGTGGTTTGGGCAAGGATTTTGGTTGATTTTATGGATGCTGATCGGAGACGGATTTGGCGGCAGTGGGGAGGTTATGCCAGCAGTGGCGATTCGGCAGCGATTTGTTGATGATGGTGATGATGGTGGCTGTTTGGTGGTGACCGGCGGTGACGTGGCTGTTTGATGGTGGCGGTGATGGGATGAATTCGGTGTTGACAGTGGGGATCGGGTTTGGCAGAGAGATGAGGTGAATTAACTTTGCAGGTGATTGAACTAATTTGACAGAGAGAGATTGGATTTAATTGGATTTGGCAAGGATTGAACTGATTTGGCAGAAGATTAGCTCTTCGATTTAATCGGCAGGAGGATGGATTTGGATTTAATTGGTAGAGGTTTAAATTTGGATTTGGCAGAGAGAGTTTGAATTAATTTTCAGAGGAAAGGGTGAGGTGAATTGGCAGGAGGATGGATTTGGATTTAATTGGTAGAGGTTTAAGATTTGATTTTTAAGATGAAATAGGAGTTTTCGTGTGCAGAGGAGGAAGAAAGAAGAAGATAGAAAGAAGAAAAGAAAAAGGAAGAAAAAGAAAGAAGAAAATAAAAAGGAAGAAAAGAAAAGAAAAGGAAAGAAAATAAAATAAAAAGAAAAAAGAAAGAAAAGAAATATTAAACTAATGCTGACGTGGCATGCCATGTCATCATATTTGATGACGTGTCATGCCACGTAGGCTACATAACGGTAAAGTGGCGATGGAAACGGTCTCAGGTACCAAATGTGATCAAACATTTCAGTACGAGTACCATTTAACGACGAAAAAAAGTAGAGGTGTTAAAACAACCGAAACCCTAACGTACAGGTGCCTTATTTTGCGTTTTTCCAAATATATATATATATATAATCATTCATCAAAATTAATATAATTAAGTGAAAACAAAGAGGTTGATATGAAAGAAGAAAGATTAGATTAGATTACCGGCAGCGATGGAAGAGTCCGATATAATCATTTGGGTTGAGGCTGAAAGATTGATTCCGTCGGTGAAAACCATTTGCATCATTAATCATTAATTACAAAAAATATATACTAGTTAATAACTTCATCTCTTTTGATTCATTAGACAAAGCTACCAAAGCTTTTCCAAAAGCCTGAAATCATGAAACAATGCCAGGTAGAATTGATATAAATGCACATTTTTTGTATAAAATAAATTACGAGTTCGATCAAGAAAAAATATACTATATATATTGTACACCGAAACGAGGCATGGAATTGAAGAATTTTACTTTGGAATTATCAGTTTTGACATCTCCCACGGCTTCAAAATCAGTCACGCTTATGGGTTTTTGGGTATCGCGGATCCGTAGATGAGAAACAACGCTCAAAAAATATGACAAAGATAAAGGCTAGTAAGCCCTGCATTGTTTTTAAAATAAGTACAAAAAGAGTGTTTGAAATTACAACAAAAAATATGTTTATTAATTAAATAACAAATAAGCATGTTACACAGTTAGTGGGCTGGACTAACTGAACAAGCCCAACATAAAATACAGTTGAAATCCGGAATACATAATTATACAGTACAAATTGGTTTTGTTAATTGAATCCCTAATTAAATTAATTTAAAAATTGAATTTGTGGTGAGGTATTTTGAAACAAAACACAAGAAGTATCGCTCGCTCTTTCTTAACCCGATCGAGCCTCGAGGTGAGGAATTCATCTCCGCGATGCTAAACTTGCACTGATAACTATATTTCATCTGTCATTCTTGCTCATGCTGGATAAATTTAACCCTTATTTAAACTGTAGCAAAGAAATGCGTTGCTAATGAAAAAATATCTCATTTCTCCTCGAAATATAATATTACATCAATCAAATAAAATAATCAACTTATTCTAAGGAAAAACAAATTATTCAATCAATTATCGTAGCTACGTAGTTACAAATATTTCCCTGTTAGACAAGGGACATTGGGTACGACCGATATTGCAGTCCCATGACTCCCATGAGCAGAGTTGCAAATGGCTTGAGCAGGCTTTCCGGCGGCCAACGATCGAATGTTGACGTCGTTCATTATGATATTAAAGCAACCTCTCTAAGGAAATCGCATCTTCAATCGTACTTGTTCCATGGATGCCAATAAATGAGACGTCGCTCATTACTACTGACTTTGGCTGCAATCAAATTAATTTAATCCAAATATTTTTGTTTTAGTTATACTCTATTTTAATTTTAAAAAATACCATAATTAATTACTATAAAAAAAGCATAAACAATTTAACAAAAGAAAATAATAAATTAATCTGGTCTTGATTTTTACAGCCGTTATAATAATGTTAATCGATAACTATTAGATACGCAGTACCGATAATCGTTATTTGCTCAAATGAAATTTTTCTAGCATATCCTCACCCACCCTGATAACAAAATGATTGAAAACAAGTCATATTAGTAAATATTACTATTAATTAATTGTTAATTATTGATAAATTAAGTACGGGTACTGTCTTGATTCTTGATCCATTTAGTGTTTTAGTGAAGTCACAATGCGTGACATGCACCTCCTCCACCTTGTTCATCGCTCCTCCGACACCTAGACTTCCAATGCTAAAACACATGTATATAAAGATGCATAAAAATTAAAATTAATTTTTTTTTAGTAATTCTTTTAACCCAAAAAAGAAAGTAAAACAAATTCTTTTTCAGTTTTACCCATTTACGGACCTGGTTCTATGACCCGGTCCGCACGAAATACGGGCGTTATTGATATTTGAGCAGCCGCCATTTATAGCGATACAATCATCACCTATACATGTAAAAGAGAGGAAAATTTCGCAATGCAATTACCAGATTCACAGTACAATTAAGAAAATAAAGCGTCTTGTTAAGAAAAACTAAATTAAATTACCAGACGCGATGGTAGAGTCCAATATCATCACTTGAGTCGAGGCTGAAATATAGATTCCATCGGTATTAGGGCTATTTTGAGGTGAGATGATGTGGATATTACTGATGGAGGCACCATTGCAGCCATTTATAGCTAAATGGCTTCTTTGGCTGTTATGGAGACTAATGACACTTAGCTTAAGGTTATTACATGCGTGAAAAAAAATCATCAATTATTAAGAAAAAAGTTAATTACTTCATCTTTTAATTAATTAGACAAATCTCTAGCTAATTCGATCACTGATTTCTTAAAAAAAAAAGAAAAAGAAAAAAAGAGTACCGATGGTGATATGCAATTCTTATGTGCCTGAAAAAGAAGAAGTTGATTTCCCCCTTAAATTAGAATATAATGAAATTAGAAGAATTGGAAAAGTTATATATAATTAGTACTCCATATGTATGTAAATACATTAAAGAAATTCGTACATTCCACCAGAAAGCACCTTGACCGTCGAGTGAGCCTGATCCATCTACAACCAGATTAGCAATTCCATTGAATTCGATCCAAGATGAAGGGCAACTGTTCTATTATTTTCGCTTTAATCATTTATTATTTGCTTCCTAAAGTTTTAAATTATCTCATATTAATCCATAATTTTTTAATTTTTTTAAATAATCTCTCGTACTTAAAAGTTTTAGCCCTCCAAAAAAAATCCAGGCTCCGCCAGTCTGGACAAATATATATATATAACATTCATGAATTGTTATGTTTGTGTCTAATTAATGGATATCACATGCAATTGTTTTTATATATTGAGTGAAAAATACAAAGAGGGTTGGGCCATGCATATTCTGATAAAGACTCCACCTATTCATTCCTTGGCATTTCCCGCATTTGTGCTATAACCGTATTAACTACTACCTGCAACCATGAATGATTTCAAAATCTGGTGGTTAGCTAATTTCTACTCTCTTTGTTAGTAATTTATAGGATAGAGATAAATAGACAAGTACAAAACCAACATTTACTTCCATTGTCATCTTCACTTTGGTGTATTGTTTTATTTTTTCCACCTAACTTGCAAAGTAGTACTCTTCTAGGTCAACATGGATTTATTGTACGTTCACTTATGCGATTGGTTGACACAA
This sequence comes from Viola odorata, assembly GCA_963691705.1. NCBI lineage: Eukaryota > Viridiplantae > Streptophyta > Magnoliopsida > Malpighiales > Violaceae > Viola > Viola odorata. Next base: position 59,612,880 of record OY829544.1, read on the forward strand.
TTTTGGATTGAAATTAAGTCTAGATTGACGCGTAGTAAAACACACCATATTTAATTAAGGTTCGACACAAATAAATAACATCATTAACTTTTTTTTAATAGGTAGATATATATATATTAATAGGGTCATAAAAAATGACCATAAAGAACACGAACCAAAAATAAGAGACCCGAGTCAAACAAACTGGCTCACAGACAACAGGCATCGCTCAAGGCCCAAATAACAATTAACCAAATTAAACAAGCCACTCTCAAGTCCCAAGCTCAAGCTACTCTTCTAGTAGCCCAAACCTAAACCCTAAAAAAACACAAAAATCTTAATTCTTCTTCTTCATCACCGTCGCCCCATGCTCCACTGCCGCCGACATTGTTCCCTCACCGCTCCATAACCCGGCCGCTTCACCCACCAGAATCACTAGAACTAAACTCATCACCGTCGTCCACACCACAGCTGAATCCATCCAACTCGACCGGCCATCAACAACCATCGTCGTCACCACACTGCCTCCCGATCTGCGCAAACTCCTCCAACCACAATCAACACCACAACCCAACCAAATTGGCAACCGACACCATGCATTCATCTCAGCAGCAGCCACCATCTCCACCACCGCACCATCTCCTCGATCATCACAACCTCTCACTAGTTACCACTGCAACTCAGAAACTAGAAAAACAGCCCCGAAAAATCCACTCGCCAGCCACTTGCCGGCCACCGTTGCAACTCGGACCCAAATCTGACCCGACCAACACCACATCACCACAACCACCGAGCCCATCCCCCTCGGCTAGACACCAACGAAACGCCGCCACTACCGGTGCCACCTACACAACCACACCCTCGGTCGGTCTCCCATCGTCGTCCTCACACTGCCTCCCGATCTATGCAAACTCCTCCAACCACGATCAACACCACAACCCAACCAAATTGGGAACCATCACCACACATCCATGTTGGCACTAACCACCATCTCCTCAATCATCACAACCTCTCGCCAGTCACCGCTGCTTCAGAAACTAGAAAAATAGCCCCGAAAAATTCACTCGTCAGCCACCGCTGCAACTCGGATCCAAATCCCACCAGGCCAATGCCACATCACAACAGCCACCGAGCCCATCCCCCTCGGCCAAACACCAACGAAATGCCGCCACTCCCGACGCCACCTACACAACCACACCCTCGGCCGGTCTCCCACCGCCGTCTCAATCCGTGAAAACCACTCGAACCAACACCTCCTTCACTAGAACCCAACACCAACCTCTATCTCGATACAGATCCGAAGAGAAGAACCAAAGAGAAAGAAACCAGATAAAAAAAGGAGACGAAAAAACACAAAAGAAAGGAAAGGGGGGGTTGCCGCCGCACAGGGAGGCGCCGACGGCAGCCAAACAAAACCCTAAAAAGGAGAAAGAGATGAGAGAGTTTTAGAGAGATTTTTCAATAAATTTGATATTAGTTTTTTATTTGAAAAGTAATAGTTATGACATTAGAAATTTGGTAAATTAATCGAATTACTCTTCTTGATACAAATTTAATCGTAACATGTTGAGTATACTAGCAAGTGATTAATATAAAATGTTAGACGTTATCTATAAAATAGAATTTGCTAGTTCGAACGGGAGGAGAATAAGGTGGATCGAACCCTTTTAGAATACAACATACAACAATGGACGTGTCATTTTTTGTTGATATGGGTGGTTGGGTTGGAATTAGATTAGATGAAGATTATAACAACAATTTAATAATTACAAGTAGTTCTTGGAGAAATTATAAGACTGTTGGATTGGAGAATGGAATTCGAATTTGATAGTACAGGGAGTCTGTTTTTAAAGTAAATGAGAGGTTTCTGTTTTAAAAAATAGTACAGGGAGTCTTTTTGCTATTACCTCCTTTTTCTTTGGTATGAGTTAATATTTGAGATTTCTATTTTACCGTCAACTATAAATTAGAAGGTTAAAACATAAAAAGATAATATATCTGATGACATTTTTACATCAGCGGATAGATTAATAACGTTTTGAGTATTTGTTGTTACCCGAATTTTAATTTTGTCAAAACTTTCACAATTTTAGCATCAATTTTCTAAAATCATATTTCCATTTATTCTCGTCAATCTGTTATTTAGTTTTACGCTTCATGTTATTTAAATTTTATTTCATAATTTTTTCACAAATTCATCATTTTTTTCGTTCGAACTTGTATCGGTTCCGAGTAAAATTCTCGAAACCAAGGGTCGAACATTTTTGCTCATTAGTCACTTATTTTTTATTATTATTTTAACTCGCGCCATTTCATTGCATTTCGCTTAGTTTTTATCTTAGCATTTTCACGTTCGAACTTTTATCGCTTATAAGTGAATTTTTATCGAGCTATATAGCGAACTTTTCGTTACTTACTGTGTACTAATCATTTTGTTTCATTTTATTCTATATTTTAGAATTTTTGGTTCGAGTTTTTATACATTTGCAGGTGAGTCAAATAATCAAGGGGAGAAGTCAACCTTAATTCTCAACCGTTGATCTGGTTGACTTTCATATCAACGGTTCTTAGAATTAACATGTTATGCGCCCTCTTCTTCACCACCTTTCTGCATGATCTGTTGTCGAAGCAGTCAAAAATAATAAAAATAAACCTGCTATCTAGTGCACAAAGAATTGTGTATACTGGTAATAGGGTCGAACACATGGACTAGACGTAGACACTGACTTTTGTGTGTGACAAGGGCAAACAAACCAAAACAGTAATAAATAAGGGGGGTTGTCGCACCCCCTTTTTCGTTGAAAACGAGTTTAGGATCGGGACGGGCCATAATGATAGACAAGCGTTGGACTTGTCTTAACATCATGCAAAATGAAGTCGCCACCCTAATTTTGGAAGGTTTAGGGAACCTAATCGATGGCTTAAAAATAAACAAACTAAGGCACTATGGTCTAAACCAAAGAACGATGGTTCGAGGTCGTATTATGGACTTGGGAAGGTGTTAGGCACCCAAGTCACATCCTAAAAAGGTTACCGGTTATGTGAGGTGTTTTGAAAAATACTTGAACATGTAATTTGGCCCTCTAATGTGACGTTACATCTTAGCATTTGGGTCGTGTTATTTCCGTGGGGTTCGAGGGATGGGGTTACCATTTTGTCTCGATGCTAGAGCGGACGCTCACCTTTTTCAATTGTACCATGCATGACTTATTTACTATGTGATCTATCATGGCTGAAACTAGCAATGTACATTTTTATGAATGCACGTAGGTTGGCATGGCCTTTGGAGCCATCATGTATATCATATAACAAGAAAAGCAGTTTATTTCATGGCATTTAAACACAAGTGATATAAACGTGTAAGCATGTGGGTTGATTTTATTCGATAGCAATTCTATATGTCATGCATACGCGTAGGGTGGTTCTATTGTTGCCTAAGTGATCATGCTTGCGAATAAGGCTTTGGACCTTTGTTATCAACATACAAGGAAGCGTTTTAAGGTAATCTTACCTTTTTGGACGATCCATCCCTTCAAAACCAACGTTAAATGACAATTTACATAAATACGTAGGTATAATAAACATACACGATTTTTTAACTACTTAACTAATTATTACAAACCATAATTCAAGAATAAAACTACTTATCTAAATATTACAAACCAACTACTTACCTAATTATTACAAATTGGAGGTCAGAATATTTATCTAAATAATTATTACAACAATTAAAATAGCTAATTAATTACAACAAGTTGATAGAGAGTAACTACTTATTACAAGTGAAAATAAGCAATTAATTGTTACAACAAGTTCAGCAATTAATTATTGTTCCAAACATACAATTTTAAAATAATCGATGATTAGTTATCATACTCGAATGCGTGAAAATGATGATTTCAATTTTAATGGGCCGGGTTAGGCCCATTACTTGGTTTTTTTATTTTTGGATGTCATGCATGCAAAATACTTACTGAAAATATTCAAATTAAATAACAGAAAGTTAGAAACGTACTTATTGATCAGTAATCCACAATTATACCTACAAAATGAGATTATTAGTACGAACTTTCAAATATAATAAATAGTAAAAGCACATACACCATTTATTTCACACAAAACAGTCATGAAAATAACTAAATATATCATGTGGACATTTCACAATTTTTACATAAATTGGCAAAACACATAGCAAATAAAACAAACATGTAAAACATACAATTTTAAATTCATGGCAAAATACATGGTATAATTTAAATAAAACCTCACACATGTTATAAAAATAAATAAAACAGCATACAAGTCATACCATTAATTTTAACAAATTAAACATGTCAAGAAATCATACGAATAATTTAAATAAATTGACGATTCCATACGAATGCTTAAAATTGGAGCAAAATAAATAAAAGGGACATATGGGCCTGGCCAAGCCAAGCCCAACAGAAAATAAAACAAGGAAGGGACGGGCTGAAGCCCGTCACCTTCCTCTTCGTCAACGCAAGAACAGCCATGGGGCTGTTCTTCTTCTTCACGTCGCCGGCCACCATGGCCGGCGACTCAAGCTCCTAAAACATGCTAACTACCAACCAACACAGCCCAGAACAATTACACTACAACACAGCAGCAAAACCTACACAAAACAGTAGGCAAAAAGCAAGCAAAACGGAAGGAGAAGAGCGCGCGACTCCCTTCGGAAAACAGCAGCCACAACGGACAAGAACAAGCAACAAATCGACACGAAACTGACTCCTAACGTGCAGGGAATTATCAGGACTATCATACGCACAAAACCTATCAAGAACTAACTCAAACCAGTCATGATCCGTAGGTAATTTAAACATGGCAAAAAACATGCATTAATGTCAATAATGAGTGATTAATTAGCTCAAGCAGTAGATGTTCAAATTGGAGCAAGAACAGACCATATAACTTGACAATCAAACATTTAAAGCAAGTTTAAACCATCAATTTGGTTCATACATACATAAACGAAAATTATCAAGAGAGAGGTTAGAGAGAGAAAGCTTGGAAAACTTACCTTAAACGCTCCCTTTTTGCTCTGGTCTGATGTTGATGATCAGTAGGTGTTGATGATGAGTAGTTGTTAATGAGTAGCTGTTGATGAGTAGCTGTTGATGATCTTTCTGTCCTTCCTCCTTTTTTTTCCTTTTCGCGAAGGTGAATGAACTTGCTATTTATAGGACCAACTGAAGCGTGCTTCAGTGTGAACTACCAATTAGCTTTGGTCTTTGTCTTCTATCTGTCTGTTGCAACATAATATCTAGGGGACAAGGAATATTTGTCTGCAGTCAACGGACCAATGAAGAAGAAGGAATAAAAACATGCATTAACATGTATTAATTCCCATACGAACTGGAAATTTTGGTACGAGCGGGGATGTACGAAAGCGAAAATAAATTCGAGCCGAGGGTACAACAAAATGCAGAAAAATAAGACGAGAAAAGTAATATACAGTGGAAAAATGCGAAAGCTGATTTAACGTATTTATTTTCTTATTCAGAAACATCAAAACGTTCGTGCGCAAAATAAATGTCCTTACGACAAAAATTGAGCGAAACTGAACGAGGCGTCATGAAATAGAAAATTAACACGTAATTATCAATTAAATAAAAAGGGCGTTCTACACTCGGTCCCGGGAACCTTACTCGAGACCGATAGAAGTTCGCGAAAATACAGTCAAAAGTACGAAAAAATTAAAAAGGCACGAAATGACCAGAAAATTTAAACAAACTAGACTAGGACCAGAAATCGACAGAAAATTGATTCAGACAAGCTAATAGTGGCAAAAACATAAAGGTTGTAATGAAAAAGTCAAAAATCAGGTAGCAACAGTTGCCCCCTCTTTACTGTCTGATCAAAAATACAGTGTAACTGAAATTTTTGATAAGCAGTAAAGATGGTTGCTTCAAGTCTCTACCATATTTTGGAAATGATGACGACTTACCTGAGAGTGTGGCGAGGAAGGTGGTCACCTCGGACATTTTATTTGATTTGAGGAAGATTGTCACCTCGGACATTTTATTTGATTTGAGGAAGATTGTTACCTCGGACCTTATCTAAATTTGAGGAAGGTTGTCACCTCGGACTTTTACCTAAATTTTGAGGAAGCTGGTCACCTCGGACATTTACCTAAATTTTGAGGAAGCTGGTCACCTCGGACATTTACCTAAATTTTGAGGAAGCTGGTCACCCCGGACATTTACCTAAATTTTGAGGAAGCTGGTCATCCCGGACATTTACCTAAATTTTGAGGAAGCTGGTCACCCCGGACATTTACCTAAATTTTGAGGAAGCTGGTCACCCCGGACATTTACCTAAATTTTGAGGAAGCTGGTCACCCCAGGCATTTACCTAAATTTTGAGGAAGCTGGTCACCTCAGGCATTTACCTAAATTTTGAGGAAGCTGGTCACCCCGGACATTTACCTTGAACTTACCATGAGTACTGAAGTTGATTTGGACGTGAGGGTGCATGATCCACCACATGAATTTGATTTGGGAGTGGTAACGTACTCCATTCGATTTGTTGACTGGATTTTAATGAAAATCCAAGGTGAGGGCTTTACAACGACTTCTTTATCGAAGACCCAAATTGAATGCTGATTTCCATATCTGTATTCTGCAAATGAGAAGGAAACAAACACGAAGCAGCAACAAATGGAAAGAAAAAGCAAATGACCTATGTGAGAAATACCAAATATTTCTACATTTAACCCATGATTTGCCCCCAAGTTTTTTTTGTGTGGAATGAAAATGACTCCTTTGTTTAAGAAATTCAGCTCCATTCACTTTTCTTTGAAAGAATGTTCGTTCAAATTTCGTTACATAAACATGCTTGATACAAGTCTAGATAACATCTGCGTCTTGTTCAGGAAATAACGACCTCAAGAACAAAACTTTCCCATGACATGTAGCTGTAAGCAATCCTCACCAGATATTAGTGTTTGTGCTCACGCTCAGAAAACAAGGCTATGTGTTTACACTCCTAAACATGCAATAAACATAGCACAAAAGTTAAATTTGCAATGTCAATCCGAGTGAATAGACTTCAAATGAAGATGCTCATGCATGGGTCTACTAATAATCGAAAGGACTTTGCGAGGGAGAAAGAAAGAGGAATTTGTAGAGGAAAGTGTTGTGTTTTCATTTTGTGATGAGGTTTTAATGAGTTTGTGCTCGACGACTGATTGTGACGAGGAGCAAAGTGTACCAATCCTTGAAGCTTTGTTGAAGAGGTTTCTTCTTGACTATTTGGAAGGCACCAAGCCCAAGTTCTATGACACTTACAGGGACTGATCTCCTTTCCTTTTGAGATCATTCTGTTGTTGATGCTTGATCACTTTGAAATCAATTTGTCGTTGAGGCTTGACCACTTTCTTTCCTTTTTGCATGAATGCGCTTCTGTTGTTGTTTTATTGACTTGTGTTCTTTGAACACCTTTTGAACACTTTCTGATTGATGTTTTTTTTTTTTTTCTTCCCTTTTTTTTCTTTTTTTTTCTTTTTTTTTTCTTCTTCTTCTCTTTTTTTTTTTTTTTTTTTTTTTTTTGGGTAGGCAAAGCAAGTACAATCTCTTGTTTGGTCTAATACCCTCTCTATCTTTGGTAGGAACCTCCAAGTCTTAATTTACTTTGGCATTCTTCTGACGTTGTTTTGTCAGCGGTCCTCCAAGGGCTTCCTTGACATTCCCTTACTTGATGTGTAATTCCAACTTAGCAGTCCCAGTCGAGCACCAACTCATTTGGTTGAAAGACTTTTAGGTGTGTGTTAGAGTTGTACCTGGTGTGTAAAAATATTTATTTTGGGGGAGAAATGTTAAAGATGAAAATGTGGAAGAAGAGCAAAGCAAAGTCCCCTGTCATCTTACTGTTATCCCATGTCTGACAGTTCATGTACCCTGGATATTATGCAAATCTAACTAGCACCTAGTTTAGCATTTACACTTATGAAAGAAATAAGGCGTGAAGGCCCAAATTACTCACAGGGATACGTTTGAGATTGCTTACCTCTAAACATGTCATGGATATAAGAATTAACAGACAAAATCATGTATGTTCATACAATTTCCAAATGAACGCAAAACGATGAATGTTTTGACTTAAAATGTTTAGAAAAAGTGGGATGTTTTTGTTTCCTTTCTTTTAACCCAAGTGAAATGCAAGGTTACGAAAATGCGAATTGTGAAACCTAAATTGTAAAAGGGTGAAAGTACAACTTCCCTGAAAAATGAGCTTGGACATTTTTCCAACGCCTTTTTTCTGGTCGTCACTTCACCTGCTTGCCCCCCAAGTTGACAAGTCTTTATTGCACCTGAAATGCAAAATTGCAGAAATGTAAATAACGAAGACTAGATTGCAAAAGTGTGAAAGGACGACTCCCCTGAAAAATGAGCTTGGATATTTTTCCAACGCCTTCTTTCTGGTCGTCACTTCATCTGTTTGCCCCCAAGTTGCCAAGTCTTTATTGCACCTGAATTGTAAAATTGCAGAAGTAAAAATTGTGAAAACACAAATCACAGAATCGTAAATTGCGAAAGCGGAACTTGTAAACATAAAGGACAACTCCCTTGAAAAATGAGCTTGGACATTTTTCAACGCCTTCCTTTGGTTGTCGCTTCACTTGTTTGTCTCCCTGAATTTGCCAATCTCATTGCACCTGAAATGTAGAATTGCAGAAATGTCAACTGCAAAAACATAACTGCTGAATTGTGAAGGGCGACTTCCCTGAAAAATGAGCTTGGACATTTTTCTGACACCTTCTTCGGGTCGTCACTTCACCTGCTTGCCTCCAGTTTGCAAATCTCATTGCACCTTTGTTATGCGATCGAGATTGAAGTAGGGGTGTGGGCCACTCCGCCTAAGTTCTGTTGTCGACGTCTCTGATGGTTCCATCACAGTACCTCGAAGGCTAGCCATCAAGTTCTTTGACTAGTGTCCTGAATGTAAATGGCCTGTTTCACCATCATTACTCGTGCGCACGGATAGAGTGTTACATGCTAAACCATGTATGAAAACACATCTCTATTCGTTATGTACCTGCAAAACTTAGCACTTGATTAGTGGGGTTAGTCTAACTGCCAGTTCTACGACTTTAACTACTCCCAAGTGCCACCGACACCACACTTTCTTTATTTAACTTAAAAGATTTGACATGCAAGTTTTTTAGAAGAAAAAGCTCTCATTTTATTGATTCAGAATAAACATTAAGCAGATTGGTCGAGAAGAACCCTATGTCCTTTTAATCGACGAGATACAGTCTACTGATTCCTACGCGAAATACATCCTGACGGCATCCGCGTTCACAGGTCTTGGTAGATCATCCCCATCCATTCTGGCGAGCATTAGAGCTCCACCCGAGAAGGCGCTCTTGACGACGTATGGACCTTCATATTTAGGGGCCCACTTTCCTTGACTCTCCTCCTGGTGAGGAAGAATTTTTTTTAACACTAAGTCCCCAATCTTGAACTCGCGCGGCCGCACTTTCTTGTTGTAAGCATTAGCCACTCTCTTTTGATATAACTGGGCATGACACATAGCGGCTAAGAGTTTCTCCGAGATGAGATTCAACTGCTCATATCTCACTCTCGCCCAATCTGATTCTTCTATTCCAGATTCAGCCAAGACTCTGAGGGAGGGAATCTCCACCTCAAGTGGTATCACTGCCTCCATGCCGTAGACCAAAGAGTAAGGGGTTGCTCCCGTAGAGGTGCGAATTGCAATCCGATAGGCATGTAAGGCGAAAGGGAGCATGTCATGCCAATCTTTGTGGGTGACTACCATTTTCTGGATGATTTTCTTTAAATTCTTGTTTGCGGCTTCAACCGCGCCATTCATCTTTGGGCGGTAAGGCGAAAAATTGCGATGTTTGATCTTCCATTGTTGGCAAAGATCATTGATCATCTTTCCATTCAGATTGGTACCATTGTCGGTAATGATCATTTCAGGGACCCATAGCGGCAAATGATGTTCCTCTCAATGAACCGCATGGTTGTCTTTTGAGTAATGCTTGAGTAAGACGCGGCTTCTACCCACTTGGTGAAATAATCAATCGCTACCAGGATGAAGCAATGACCATTGGAGGCTTTCGGATAAATCTGACCGATGATATCAATTCCCCACATTGCAAAAGGCCAAGGTGATGTCATGCTAAAAAGGGGTATCGGAGGGACGTGGAGGTGATCCGCGTAGACTTGGCACTTGTGGCATTTCTGGAAATAATCAATGCAATCTCTTTCGATGGTGAGCCAAAAATAACCTTGCCTCATGATTTGTCTTGCCATCATATGTCCACTAGCATGCGTGGAGCAAATCCCTTCGTGAATTTCAGTCATGATCCTCTTAGCTTCGAGAACAGTAACGCAACGAAGTAAGGCCCCATCTGCTCTTCTCTTGTACAACACCTCACCGTCGAGATAGAAGTCCAAAGCCAAACGTTGAAGGGTTTTCTTACTACTTTGGCTTGCTCCCAGCAGATACTCTCGATAATTGATGAACTGAACCAAATCGTGGAACCACGGATTCCCATCGGGCTCATCCTCCAATGTGGCACAACATGCCGGAGTTTCTTTCACTTCCACCCTCAAGGGTTGAAGCAATACCCCACATTCTAATTTGAACATCGAGGCTAAAGTAGCCAGTGCATCCGCAAAGCGGTTCTTATCTCGATCAATTCGGTCGAATTTGGTTTCGTCGAATTCCTCCATGAGTTGGGTGAGCAACCTTTGATAAGGTATCAACTTAGAATCTCGGGTTTGCCATAGATCTTGAGCTTGATAAATGACGAGGGCCGAGTCTCCGAAGATTTTCAACTTTTTCACCTTTAGGTCAATGGCTGCCATCAAGCCACTAACACATGCCTCATATTCGGCGACATTGTTGGTGCATGGAAAATTCAATTTGCATGCCACGGGGAATTGCCGACCATCCGGGGCTATGACTACCGCCCCTACCCCTTTTCCTGAGAGATTTACCGCGCCATCGAAGAACATGGTCCACCAATCGTCTTCTTCTAAATCTTCCGTGATCTCATCGTTGATTACCATGATATCTTCGTCAGGGAAGTCAAACTTCATAGGCTCATAATCATCCATGGCATTATCGGCTAAGTGGTCAGCAAGAGCACTAGCCTTGACTGCTTTTCGTGTCACGTAAATGATCTCGTATTCGGCCAACAAGACTTGCCATCTACAAATCCGACTTGATAGGTATGGCTTCTCGAAGATGTACTTCAAAGGATCCATGCGAGAAATCAGCCATGTTGTGTGATATAACATGTATTGTCTGAGTCTTCGGGCACTCCATGCTAAAGCACAACATGTTTGTTCCAAAGCAGAATAACGCATCTCGCATTCGTTAAACTTCTTACTCAAGTAGTAAATGGCTCGTTCACGTCTTCCGGAGTCATCGTGTTGCCCTAAGACACACCCCATGGCACTGGTTGTGACTGTTAAATAAATGAGCAAATGGCGCCCTGGAGTAGGAGGGACTAGTACTGGCGGATTTTGTAGATATGTCTTGATTTTCTCAAAAGCCCTCTGACAATCTTCATCCCATTCAGCCTCTCCATTCTTTCTCAACATCTTGAACATTGGCTCACAAGTGAGTGTCAACTGACTGATAAAGCGGGCGATGTAGTTAATGCGCCCTAAGAAGCTCCGTACCTCTTTTTCAGTCCTGGGCGAAGGTAGCTCTTGAATGGCTTTCACTTTATCCGGGTCTACCTCAATGCCTCTGCTACTGACAATGAACCCTAGCAATTTTCCGGATGTCACTCCGAAGGTACACTTAGTGGGGTTCAAGCGTAAACGAAATCGTCGCAATCTTTCGAAAACCTTCCTTAGGATGTCTATATGATCTTGTTCTCCGCGAGACTTGGCAATCATATCATCGACATAAATTTCGACCTCTTTATGCATCATGTCATGAAAAAGAGTGACAGCGGCGCGTTGGTAAGTGGCACCCGCATTTTTTAATCCAAAAGGCATCACTTTGTAGCAAAAGGTCCCCCAAGGCGTGATGAATGTTGTCTTCTCACTATCTTCCGGAGCCATCTTGATTTGATTGTATCCTGAAAACCCATCCATGAAGGAGAACATGTCACTGTGAGCGGCGCTGTCCACTAGGATATCGATATGAGGGAGTGGGAAGTCATCTTTGGGGCTTGCCCGATTGAGGTCTCTAAAGTCCACGCACATGCGGACCTTCCCATCCTTCTTTGGCACCGGTACAATATTGGCGACCCATTCTGGATATTCAGCAACCTTTAAGAAACCTGCCTCTAGTTGTTTGGTAACTTCCTCTTTTATCTTCAGAAGGAGGTCTGGATGCATTCTTCGGAGTTTTTGCTTTATGGGCTTGAACTCAGGTTTTAAAGGTATGCGGTGTTCGACTATGCTAGGATCGAGGCCAGGCATATCGTCATAAGACCAAGCGAATACGTCCGAGTATTCCTTGAGGAGGGAGATCATCCTTTCTTTCTGAGCGGAGTTCAAAGTCGTTCCGATCTTGACAATTTTCCGATCTTCTTCACTTATCCCCAAATTTATTTCTTCTAACTCCTCCTGATGAGGAATTATTTCTGTCTCTGAACTCTCGACTAAGTGGGCCAACTCACGCGGAACCTCACTTTCATCCTCGGTTGCGGCGAAAATTTCTTCATCAGTAAGGACATAGGGTATATCAAGACCAATCGGTTTAACATTTATCACGTGGACATCAGGAAGTGTGATGGCGGTCCAATTGCGCACGGGCCCCTCGGACTTCTTCACAAAAATGGCCAAGCCTTGAGATGACTCTTCTTCTCCGAGTGTGCAAACATGGAAATCTGAGGTCACACTGACTGTGGTTGGGCTCGAGTTGACGATTTCAGCTGCGAAAGGGAATGTAGTTCTAATGTGCGGGATACTCATGCTATATGAAGGCGTAGGACGCCCAAAGAGCTTGGCTAATTGCTTCCCTTTCTTCTCCTCAGCGATCCTCATGAAATCAGCCTTGGTCGGTTGATACCCCAACCTGAAGCGGTCCCCGAACTTCTTAGGCAGCACTAGGCCTTTTGCCCCCTGTAGCATTGCTCCTAACCTTTTCCCTAATTGGGAGTTGTCCTTCGACATAACATGAGTGACTAACACGGGCTCCTTGGGAACTTGAGCTTTGACGATGGGTGATCCCTCCTCTATCCATTCCGCGTTAACTATCTCAAAAGCTTGGAAGGAGCTCTCCAAGGTTTCTGTAGCCTCGATGTAAGGCACGGATGAGTGCTTTGCTAGAATCAGAGCCTCTTCTGCTTTTATGGTAATGAGGACACCATCCTTTACATACTTAAGGCATTGATGTAAAGATGAGGGAACGACCCCCGCTGCGTGAATCCAAGGTCGACCTAAAAGCATGCTGTATGCGGGTTCGATTTCCATGATTTGGAACGCCAAGGTAAATGTGTGGGGCCCTATTACCATATCCAAATCAAGGCTTCCAATGATCTCTCGGATGGTTCCATCGAATGCTCGGGCCATCAATCCACTTGGTTTCAGAAGAGCCATGTCTATTGGCAATTGTGCGAGGACATGTTTGGGCATAACATTCAGTGCGGATCCGTTATCAATTAAAGCCTTGGCTATGACATGACCCTTACATTCCACTGTTATGTAGAGGGCCTTGTTGTGACTCGTCCCCTCGGGGTCAATTTCCGCTTGAGAGAAGGTGATGGTACTAAGAGCTTGGATTCTCCCTACAAGGTTTCCCACTCCTTCCACGGTGATGTCTTTAGTCACAAAAGCCTCATTCAAGACTTTCAAAAGGGATCGACGATGAGGTTCAGAAGTGAGGATCAGTTCCATTATGGAGATGCGAGCTGGAGTCTTCTTTAATTGTTCAATGACATTGAACTCGCTTCTTTTCATGATTTTCAAGAATTTCGTCGCATCTTCTTCAGTCACGGGTTCATTCCCCCTTGCTCTTTTCCCACTATTTCCTCGGGAATCAATGGGCCTTTCCCCTTGGCCAACCTTTGCTTTTCAACTTCTTCAGAGGTGTAGCATCTCCCGGTGCGAGTCATGCCCCCAATATTAAAGGTTTCAGCCGTTGGTGTAGTGAAAGGCGGAGTGGCGACGACCGTGTACCCGTAGTCAAATGGGACGGCGTGCAAGTCTTGGCTAGGAGTGTTCTGAGCAAACTTGAAGACTAGCTTGAAGGGTGTTGCGACGGGTGCCTCAGCTTGAGCTATACACTTGAAGGTATATGGGGTGGGAGGTCCATCTCCCACGACACTGATTTCTTCTACTTCTGGGGTTTTCCTTCCAACTTGAATAACCCCAAGACCCACAAGTTGTTTCAATTTTTGGGTAAAAAGACCGCAATCCTGGATTCCATGGTCTCTTGCTTGATGACAAAACAAACAAACACTCAAATCCTCCCGCGGGCGAGGTATGTAACCACATTTGACCAGTGCGGCGAAGAGCCTTTCCTGAGGCAACTCCAAGATGAGGGGGAAAGGATCCTTAGCCTTCCCCAAAGAAATGGCATTCACCCCTCCGCTTCCTTGGGCGTGATTTGGGAGAGGGTTGGTGGTGATATTAGGCCCTTTGGCCACTCCTTCGAAGGAGACCCATCCGCTTTTGATTAGTTGTTGCACCTTCACCTTGAAGGCATAGCAATTGTCCATTGTGTGACCGGGCCCCCCCGCATGGTACTCGCACTTTGCATTAGGGTCGTACCACTTGGGATAAGGAGGTGGTATGGTTTGGGGAGGAATTGGCACAATTTGTCCAGCGGCTAGGAGGTGCTTGTAAATCTCCCCTGCAGGAAGAGGAAGGGGTGGTGGTGGTCCCTGTTGGAAATGGTTAGCTTGAGTTGTTTGGTTGCCAGGGTTCTTTGGTGGGTTATATGGTCTAGGTTGTGCGGGTTGTGGCATTTGTGGTGGTGGATATTGATAAGGTGGAAGCTGCGCGGGGTATTGCGGAGCCACATTAGTAATGGGCATTGGTGGAGGGAAATATGGTGATTGATATGGTGAGGGCGCATGGTATGGTGGTGGTGTAAATGGTTGCCGATAGTTGGGTTGGTGAGATACAAAGCCGACCTCCTTTTTCACTGGAGGCGCTTTCTTGGGTGTTGCTTCAGAAACGACAATTCTCCCTGTCTTGATTCCCTGTTCAACTCTTTCCGCTATCAAAACCATGTCGGAGAAACTGTTCGATGGATTAGAGATGAGGTACGTGTAGTAAGGGGCTTTAAAGGTGTTCACAAAGATGGCTATGAGCTCTTTGTCGCTTAGTGGTGGTGAAATCCTAGCCGCTAGCTCCCTCCATCTTTGGGCGTAGGTTTTCACTGTTTCCCCAACTTTCTTTTCTAAATCCTGAAGATCGGAGCGGTCTGGTGCCACCTCCATGTTGAACTTGTATTGCTTGAAGAAAGCATCAGATAGATCCCTCCAAGTCTTAATCTTAACTCGGTCCAAACCCATGTACCAGGTCAAAGCATGCTTGGCCAAACTTTCTCTGAACAGATGGATCAGAAGAGGTTCATTGTGTATCATTTCGGCCATCTTATTGCAATAAGCCTTAATATGATTCCTTGGGCACTCGACCCCAGTGTACTTCTCGAAATCCGGAACTTTGTATTTGGGAGGCATCACAATCCCTGGGACCATGCACATGTTCGCTGGGCCCGTAGGGTCAAAAGGGTCTGTTCCTTCAACGGCTCTAAGCCTTTCCTCTAGCAGGTTCATTCTATCCATATTCGGCCTCTCCATGTCAACCATGCTAGGACCAAGGGGTAGTAGGGGTTCTGATGCGAACGGTGGTTGCGTCAGATTGTCGAAAGGAGGACGAATTCCCTTAGGGTCGGGGATCATGCCTTGAGTGTAGTGGCCCTGAGGAGGGTGAGAGTCCTGAGATTCCTGATGAATCTGATTCTTGCTAGGGTCCACAGTGAGGTTGACTAAGGAATGCTGCAGAGCTGCAGTAGCTTCTTCACTCGTGCTAACTACAGGGTTCACGATACTAGGTCCGGCGGACGGACCAGTCCACTTCCATTGACCCGTGGGCATCATAATAAAAGATTGGGGCCCTGTGGGTCCAGTGATAGTAGATGAAGAAGGTCCCATCATCTGAGTAGGATCAAAACCGGGTGGGAACTCTGAAGTGGCTTCATCTCGCTCTTTTTCGGCCTGAGCGGCCCTCTCTGTTGTAACCCTGACTTGCTCTTCCAACTCTGCTATTCTAGCAGCCCATATCTCTTCTGCTCTTGCTTGTTCAACCATTTTTCGTGCTTGAAGTCTAGTCACGAGGGGCCTAGGGGGAGTAGTTTTTCTTTGAGGAGCTATCGTTAACCTGAAAAAAACGAAAAAGTAATAAACAGGGTTAGTATCGGTGATACGATCCCGAGGCCTCCACACTGTTTATTCACTCTTCTGGCGACACTTTCACTTGATACTTTGAGGATGGACGAGAAGATAATACTCTGATAAAGATATAAAGGAAGCTTTTATTCATTCCAAACAACGCGACGTGAACTTGGATGCCCTCAAAGGAAACCCTTGAAGCAAAATGACGCGAATAGCTACTGTCATCGTGCTCGGAAAATCTCTGAAATCCATCGCCCAAAGGGGTTGATTTTGCATGAGAATATTTCAATCTGTTATTGATAACTTCCGTGCTTTGGCCGAGCTGAAACTCTGATCTCATTGTGTCCAAATTGGCCAAGGTAAAAGATTGCGCGACTGAGACCGAGAAAACTGTCATCCTTACGTTTAAATCGTCCTCAAGAGATGCACTACTAGAAAAATTCCCATTTTTGGCATGGATATTCCTCAATGTGTTACGAACATCTTTCGTGTTTTGGTCGAAGGGAAATTCTGAGCCCAACAAGCCTATTTTGGCCCAAACAAAAGATCGCGCAGCTGAGACCGAGTAGGGCAGTTATCCACACGTCTAAATTATTTTCGAGAGATGTGTCCACCCAAATGCTCTGAAATTTGGTGTGGCTATACTTCAAGGTGTTGTGAACATCTTTCATGTTTTGGCCGAATGGAAATTCTGAGCCCGATATGTCGATATCGGCCCAAAAAAAACAACACGCGAAGGAAAATCCAACAACCAGCCGTCGTACTATCAGGGTCAAAACACGCTATAGCGTTTTGCTACTGGAAACAATCCCTTTTTTATAGTTCGGATATCCAAAACTTTCTGAAATTTGGCAGGGGTGACCTTCAACCTGTTGGGAACATTTTTCGTGTTTTGGCCGAGTGGAAATTCCGAGCCAGACATCCCCGTTTTGTCCAAGACAAAACATCGCGCAGCTGAGACCGAGAATCAGTTATCCTTGCGCCTCGAATTTTTTTTTTCTGAAATATTGGCCGCCCAGAACTTCCTGAAATTTGGCAGGGGTGACCTTCAACATGTTGGGAACATCTTTCATGTTTTGGCCGAGTGGAAACTCTGAGCCAAACATCCCCGTTTTGTCCAAGACAAAACATCGCGCAGCTGGGACCGAAAACAAACTATCTCTTGCGTCCCAAAACCTTTTGTGAGTGTGTTTCTTCAGACTTTCGTGTTGTCTCTGGGTTTTAGGGTTCCCATCCTGATGAGGGTCATACCTTAGGGAGTAGTGGTAATTCCGTCATTCTTTGTAGTGAATAAAATAAATAAATAACAAGAAACGCCCCTAATTTATCCGAACAATGTACAAGCCTTGTCATTGCTGTTTTTACAAAAAAGACACAACCAATATGGGTTGGATCAACTATCTAGATTCGTCTAAAAATAAGTAGACAAAGTCTAGAAATTACATTGATCAAAAAAACAAAATTTTGGAGTGTCGATGCGTACTTTTCCTTCCGAAAGCATCAGCCTTGAAAATCCAGATCCACCTGGTCATTGCAAAAAAAAGTTCCATGATGCGAGCTCTCCCTTTTGCATCATAACTTCAGCTTCCAAAGCTGCCACTCGTGCCTGTAATGCTCGAATTTCCTTATCTTTCTCATTGGCGTGGGTGACCAAAACCTTTATCACCTCATCTTTTTCTTTGATTATGGCACTTGATGCCTCCCTTTTACGGACTTCGCTACTCCAACGCTCCTTGAAGTTATCAACGGCCAACTCATGATTTGCCATGTGTATGCGGATGTTATCCCTGTTGCGCCTCTGTAGCCCGTGTACCTCGAGCTCTAGGTCCATTTGCTTGGCTGCCAAATCCTCTCTTTCCCGCGCCACTTGATCCCTTTCCTCCCTCATTGTCTTAAATTGCTCAAACAACTGGGCGTGTGCTACATAGCTGGCCTCTCCTCTGACGTGAGATTCACCTTCCTCCTCCATGGGCCTTCCGTTCACAGGCTGAGGTAAGATATTGCCATTAACTCGGTTTAGCCTCCACTGTAGGTATACCTGGGTCGGCTGTACAGGAACCACATGTCCTTCGAGGCAATATGGATCCTCCCACTCACTTGCATATTGTCGAAGGATAAGAGTTTCTGTTGAGTGCAAAAGACTTGATTCCATCATTCCGAAGGTTGCGGGAACTACTTGTATGATGCAAAACTGTCTCAAGACAAGAGCGGGGCAATAGGGTATGCACCCCCTTGCGCCGATCAAAGGAACCCAAAGCAAACGTCCACAACTCACTATAGGATTGACGCCACGCAACCACTTGGCATGCTGATTGACCTCTTCATCTGAAAGGTCCAAGAACCTATCAACCCAAATGTGCTTGTCCTCTAGTTTCCACTTGTCATTGGCGACCTCCTGACCTATTCCCTTAATGACTCTTCCCAAAGGATCCGATCCCATGTGACTTGGTGAAAACAGAGATTGGTCTGGTGTTTGCTTGAAATGACTGATCAACCAAACCGTCAAAAGTTGGAGACAACAGGTAAGCTTCCCCTTTCCGGTCCGCCTGCAAAAGTCTAAAGCACGGAAGGTTTTGGCCAAGATAGCAGTTGTAGGGTTAACCTCATTCCTGGCCATTTCGCAAAACACATTGGCGGCCTCAGTGTCAATACAGTCCTTCATTTTGGGAAACAAAATCAGACCAGTGATAGCGAAAGCCAAAATCCTCAACCGTAACTTCCCGTGGGATGAATGAAACTTGCTTACAATATCCGACAAAAACCAAACGGGTTTATTATCTTTCCAACGAGACGGAATCGCCACAATGGCATTCATCTTTATCCTAACATTGGCGGGTTCCATGAGAACATTACAATAAATAGTTGATATTGGGGGAGCAAAACCAAGTAGGGCAGCATACTCTTCCAAAGTGGGGGTTAGGTCCAACCCTTGGTTAAAAGAGAAACAACGATAATAAGGGTCCCAAAACTTTAGGGCAACCCGAATACAACTTAGATCAACCTTCACATCCATGAGTAATGCAAGTTTCCCATAGTCACATCTGAATTGTGCCTCTTCTTCCGTACTCAGTTCATTCCTTAATTTTCTGAGTTCTAAAACATCACACTGTATCATCTCTGCTCTAATCTTGGTTGTAACATCAGGAATAAAACCAGGCTTCAACATATCACCTCGGGCCAACTGATCCTCAAAACAGAGCCTCCCAAAAGCATCAAGTGAAATCATCGCCGGTGGTGCCATTTGAGTGAATAAAACAGTGCGGAGAATTTTCGGAAAAATCCTGTAAAAATGAAAGGTGAGGACAATAAACCAGAAAAATAAAGAGGCATTAAAGAAAATGCACGAACATGATGCATATGCTGATGTGACTCCACTACTCTAACTGGCTCAATAGATCCCGGATGATACCCTAAAACGGGTCCCTCAGTAAACGGATACGAGAGCCTTAACCGAATCATGACAAGGATTCGGGTGCTCAATCCATTTAGGGGTTCGAATCCGAGTTAGGTTTCATGAAAGCATACTGGGACACACGTCCTCAGGGCTTCACTAGTTACCTCCCTAATCCTAAAGGGTGTCAATGCCGGGTATAGGCTGCATGAGATGCACGTGGGCAATTCAATAAAGCCACAACAATAACAATCACGAAGACAATTTATTTAAAAGAAAAAAACAAACACCATAAAACCGGCTTCGACCTAACTATTCCCCAGTGGAGTCGCCAAACTGTCGCACCCCCTTTTTCGTTGAAAACGAGTTTAGGATCGGGACGGGCCATAATGATAGACAAGCGTTGGACTTGTCTTAACATCATGCAAAAATGAAGTCGCCACCCTAATTTTGGAAGGTTTAGGGAACCTAATCGATGGCTTAAAAATAAACAAACTAAGGCACTATGGTCTAAACCAAAGAACGATGGTTCAAGGTCGTATTATGGACTTGGGAAGGTATTAGGCACCCAAGTCACATCCTAAAAAGGTTACCGGTTATGCGAGGTGTTTTGAAAAATACTTGAACATGTAATTTGGCCCTCTAAGGTGACGTTACATCTTAGCATTTGGGTCGTGTTATTTCCGTGGGGTTCGAGGGATGGGGTTACCATTTTGTCTCGATGCTAGAGCGGACGCTCACCTTTTTCAATTGTACCATGCATGACTTATTTACTATGTGATCTATCATGGCTGAAACTAGCAATGTACATTTTTATGAATGCACGTAGGTTGGCATGGCCTTTGGAGCCATCATGTATATCATATAACAAGAAAAGCAGTTTATTTCATGGCATTTAAACGCAAGTGATATAAACGCGTAAGCATGTGGGTTGATTTTATTCGATAGCAATTCTATATGTCATGCATACGCGTAGGGTGGTTCTATTGTTGCCTAAGTGATCATGCTTGCGAATAAGGCTTTGGACCTTTGTTATCAACATACAAGGAAGCGTTTTAAGGTAATCTTACCTTTTTAGACGATCCATCCCTTCAAAACCAACGTTAAATGACAATTTACATAAATACGTAGGTATAATAAACATACACGATTTTTTAACTACTTAACTAATTATTACAAACCATAATTCAAGAATAAAACTACTTATCTAAATATTACAAACCAACTACTTACCTAATTATTACAAATTGGAGGTCGGAATATTTATCTAAATAATTATTACAACAATTAAAATAGCTAATTAATTACAACAAGTTGATAGAGAGTAACTACTTATTACAAGTGAAAATAAGCAATTAATTGTTACAACAAGTTCAGCAATTAATTATTGTTCCAAACATACAATTTTAAAATAATCGATGATTAGTTATCATACTCGAATGCGTGAAAATGATGATTTCAATTTTAATGGGCCGGGTTAGGCCCATTACTTGGTTTTTTATTTTTGGATGTCATGCATGCAAAATACTTACTGAAAATATTCAAATTAAATAACAGAAAGTTAGAAACGTACTTATTGATCGGTAATCCACAATTATACCTACAAAATGAGATTATTAGTACGAACTTTCAAATATAATAAATAGTAAAAGCACATACACCATTTATTTCACACAAAACAGTCATGAAAATAACTAAATATATCATGTGGACATTTCACAATTTTTACATAAATTGGCAAAACACATAGCAAATAAAACAAACATGTAAAACATACAATTTTAAATTCATGGCAAAATACATGGTATAATTTAAATAAAACCTCACACATGTTATAAAAATAAATAAAACAGCATACAAGTCATACCATTAATTTTAACAAATTAAACATGTCAAGAAATCATACGAATAATTTAAATAAATTGACGATTCCATACGAATGCTTAAAATTGGAGCAAAATAAATAAAAGGGACATATGGGCCTGGCCAAGCCAAGCCCAACAGAAAATAAAACAAGGAAGGGACGGGCTGAAGCCCGTCACCTTCCTCTTCGTCAACGCAAGAACAGCCATGGGGCTGTTCTTCTTCTTCACGTCGCCGGCCACCATGGCCGGCGACTCAAGCTCCTAAAACATGCTAACTACCAACCAACACAGCCCAGAACAATTACACTACAACACAGCAGCAAAACCTACACAAAACAGTAGGCAAAAAGCAAGCAAAACGGAAGGAGAAGAGCGCGCGACTCCCTTCGGAAAACAGCAGCCACAACGGACAAGAACAAGCAACAAATCGACACGAAACTGACTCCTAACGTGCAGGGAATTATCAGGACTATCATACGCACAAAACCTATCAAGAACTAACTCAAACCAGTCATGATCCGTAGGTAATTTAAACATGGCAAAAAACATGCATTAATGTCAATAATGAGTGATTAATTAGCTCAAGCAGTAGATGTTCAAATTGGAGCAAGAACAGACTATATAACTTGACAATCAAACATTTAAAGCAAGTTTAAACCATCAATTTGGTTCATACATACATAAACGAAAATTATCAAGAGAGAGGTTAGAGAGAGAAAGCTTGGAAAACTTACCTTAAACGCTCCCTTTTTGCTCTGGTCTGATGTTGATGATCAGTAGGTGTTGATGATGAGTAGTTGTTAATGAGTAGCTGTTGATGAGTAGCTGTTGATGATCTTTCTGTCCTTCCTCCTTTTTTTTCCTTTTCGCGAAGGTGAATGAACTTGCTATTTATAGGACCAACTGAAGCGTGCTTCAGTGTGAACTACCAATTAGCTTTGGTCTTTGTCTTCTATCTGTCTGTTGCAACATAATATCTAGGGGACAAGGAATATTTGTCTGCAGTCAACGGACCAATGAAGAAGAAGGAATAAAAACATGCATTAACATGTATTAATTCCCATACGAACTGGAAATTTTGGTACGAGCGGGGATGTACGAAAGCGAAAATAAATTCGAGCCGAGGGTACAACAAAATGCAGAAAAATAAGACGAGAAAAGTAATATACAGTGGAAAAATGCGAAAGCTGATTTAACGTATTTATTTTCTTATTCAGAAACATCAAAACGTTCGTGCGCAAAATAAATGTCCTTACGACAAAAATTGAGCGAAACTGAACGAGGCGTCATGAAATAGAAAATTAACACGTAATTATCAATTAAATAAAAAGGGCGTTCTACACTCGGTCCCGGGAACCTTACTCGAGACCGATAGAAGTTCGCGAAAATACAGTCAAAAGTACGAAAAAATTAAAAAGGCACGAAATGACCAGAAAATTTAAACAAACTAGACTAGGACCAGAAATCGACAGAAAATTGATTCAGACAAGCTAATAGTGGCAAAAACATAAAGGTTGTAATGAAAAAGTCAAAAATCAGGTAGCAACAGTTGCCCCCTCTTTACTGTCTGATCAAAAATACAGTGTAACTGAAATTTTTGATAAGCAGTAAAGATGGTTGCTTCAAGTCTCTACCATATTTTGGAAATGATGACGACTTACCTGAGAGTGTGGCGAGGAAGGTGGTCACCTCGGACATTTTATTTGATTTGAGGAAGATTGTCACCTCGGACATTTTATTTGATTTGAGGAAGATTGTTACCTCGGACCTTATCTAAATTTGAGGAAGGTTGTCACCTCGGACTTTTACCTAAATTTTGAGGAAGCTGGTCACCTCGGACATTTACCTAAATTTTGAGGAAGCTGGTCACCCCGGACATTTACCTAAATTTTGAGGAAGCTGGTCACCTCGGACATTTACCTAAATTTTGAGGAAGCTGGTCACCTCGGACATTTACCTAAATTTTGAGGAAGCTGGTCACCCCGGACATTTACCTAAATTTTGAGGAAGCTGGTCACCCCGGACATTTACCTAAATTTTGAGGAAGCTGGTCACCCCGGACATTTACCTAAATTTTGAGGAAGCTGGTCACCCCGGACATTTACCTAAATTTTGAGGAAGCTGGTCACCCCGGACATTTACCTAAATTTTGAGGAAGCTGGTCACCTCAGGCATTTACCTAAATTTTGAGGAAGCTGGTCACCCCGGACATTTACCTTGAACTTACCATGAGTACTGAAGTTGATTTGGACGTGAGGGTGCATGATCCACCACATGAATTTGATTTGGGAGTGGTAACGTACTCCATTCGATTTGTTGACTGGATTTTAATGAAAATCCAAGGTGAGGGCTTTACAACGACTTCTTTATCGAAGACCCAAATTGAATGCTGATTTCCATATCTGTATTCTGCAAATGAGAAGGAAACAAACACGAAGCAGCAACAGATGGAAAGAAAAAGCAAATGACCTATGTGAGAAATACCAAATATTTCTACATTTAACCCATGATTTGCCCCCAAGTTTTTTTTGTGTGGAATGAAAATGACTCCTTTGTTTAAGAAATTCAGCTCCATTCACTTTTCTTTGAAAGAATGTTCGTTCAAATTTCGTTACATAAACATGCTTGATACAAGTCTAGATAACATCTGCGTCTTGTTCAGGAAATAACGACCTCAAGAACAAAACTTTCCCATGACATGTAGCTGTAAGCAATCCTCACCAGATATTAGTGTTTGTGCTCACGCTCAGAAAACAAGGCTATGTGTTTACACTCCTAAACATGCAATAAACATAGCACAAAAGTTAAATTTGCAATGTCAATCCGAGTGAATAGACTTCAAATGAAGATGCTCATGCATGGGTCTACTAATAATCGAAAGGACTTTGCGAGGGAGAAAGAAAGAGGAATTTGTAGAGGAAAGTGTTGTGTTTTCATTTTGTGATGAGGTTTTAATGAGTTTGTGCTCGACGACTGATTGTGACGAGGAGCAAAGTGTACCAATCCTTGAAGCTTTGTTGAAGAGGTTTCTTCTTGACTATTTGGAAGGCACCAAGCCCAAGTTCTATGACACTTACAGGGACTGATCTCCTTTCCTTTTGAGATCATTCTGTTGTTGATGCTTGATCACTTTGAAATCAATTTGTCGTTGAGGCTTGACCACTTTCTTTCCTTTTTGCATGAATGCGCTTCTGTTGTTGTTTTATTGACTGTGTTCTTTGAACACCTTTTGAACACTTTCTGATTGATGTTTTCTTTTTTTTTCTTTTTTTTTCTTTTTTTTTTCTTCTTCTTCTCTTTTTTTTTTTTTTTTTTTTTTTTTTGGGTAGGCAAAGCAAGTACAATCTCTTGTTTGGTCTAATACCCTCTCTATCTTTGGTAGGAACCTCCAAGTCTTGATTTACTTTGGCATTCTTCTGACGTTGTTTTGTCAGCGGTCCTCCAAGGGCTTCCTTGACATTCCCTTACTTGATGTGTAATTCCAACTTAGCAGTCCCAGTCGAGCACCAACTCATTTGGTTGAAAGACTTTTAGGTGTGTGTTAGAGTTGTACCTGGTGTGCAAAAATATTTATTTTGGAGGAGAAATGTTAAAGATGAAAATGTGGAAGAAGAGCAAAGCAAAGTCCCCTGTCATCTTACTGTTATCCCATGTCTGACAGTTCATGTACCCTGGATATTATGCAAATCTAACTAGCACCTAGTTTAGCATTTACACTTATGAAAGAAATAAGGCGTGAAGGCCCAAATTACTCACAGGGATACGTTTGAGATTGCTTACCTCTAAACATGTCATGGATATAAGAATTAACAGACAAAATCATGTATGTTCATACAATTTCCAAATGAACGCAAAACGATGAATGTTTTGACTTAAAATGTTTAGAAAAAGTGGGATGTTTTTGTTTCCTTTCTTTTAACCCAAGTGAAATGCAAGGTTACGAAAATGCGAATTGTGAAACCTAAATTGTAAAAGGGTGAAAGTACAACTTCCCTGAAAAATGAGCTTGGACATTTTTCCAACGCCTTTTTTCTGGTCGTCACTTCACCTGCTTGCCCCCCAAGTTGACAAGTCTTTATTGCACCTGAAATGCAAAATTGCAGAAATGTAAATAACGAAGACTAGATTGCAAAAGTGTGAAAGGACGACTCCCCTGAAAAATGAGCTTGGACATTTTTCCAACGCCTTCTTTCTGGTCGTCACTTCATCTGTTTGCCCCCAAGTTGCCAAGTCTTTATTGCACCTGAATTGTAAAATTGCAGAAGTAAAAATTGTGAAAACACAAATCACAAAATCGTAAATTGCGAAAGCGGAACTTGTAAACATAAAGGACAACTCCCTTGAAAAATGAGCTTGGACATTTTTCAACGCCTTCCTTTGGTTGTCGCTTCACTTGTTTGTCTCCCTGAATTTGCCAATCTCATTGCACCTGAAATGTAGAATTGCAGAAATGTAAACTGCAAAAACATAACTGCTGAATTGTGAAGGGCGACTTCCCTGAAAAATGAGCTTGGACATTTTTCTGACACCTTCTTCGGGTCGTCACTTCACCTGCTTGCCCCCAGTTTGCAAATCTCATTGCACCTTTGTTATGCGATCGAGATTGAAGTAGGGGTGTGGGCCACTCCGCCTAAGTTCTGTTGTCGACGTCTCTGATGGTTCCATCACAGTACCTCGAAGGCTAGCCATCAAGTTCTTTGACTAGTGTCCTGAATGTAAATGGCCTGTTTCACCATCATTACTCGTGCGCACGGATAGAGTGTTACATGCTAAACCATGTATGAAAACAAATCTCTATTCGTTATGTACCTGCAAAACTTAGCACTTGATTAGTGGGGTTAGTCTAACTGCCAGTTCTACGACTTTAACTACTCCCAAGTGCCACCGACACCACACTTCCTTTATTTAACTTAAAAGATTTGACATGCAAGTTTTTTAGAAGAAAAAGCTCTCATTTTATTGATTCAGAATAAACATTAAGCAGATTGGTCGAGAAGAACCCTATGTCCTTTTAATCGACGAGATACAGTCTACTGATTCCTACGCGAAATACATCCTGACGGCATCCGCGTTCACAGGTCTTGGTAGATCATCCCCATCCATTCTGGCGAGCATTAGAGCTCCACCCGAGAAGGCGCTCTTGACGACGTATGGACCTTCATATTTAGGGGCCCACTTTCCTTGACTCTCCTCCTGGTGAGGAAGAATTTTCTTTAACACTAAGTCCCCAATCTTGAACTCGCGCGGCCGCACTTTCTTGTTGTAAGCATTAGCCACTCTCTTTTGATATAACTGGGCATGACACATAGCGGCTAAGCGTTTCTCCGAGATGAGATTCAACTGCTCATATCTCACTCTTGCCCAATCTGATTCTTCTATTCCAGATTCAGCCTGGACAAGGTAAAGATTTTTTTTGGGTTGGGGAAATGGATTGGTTTCGGTTTTGGGAGAGTGGTGTTGATGATGGATCGGTTTTGGATAGTGTGGTTTTAATGGTTATTTGTTGTGGTTTTTGGGTTGTGCAGTTGGTGGATTGGTTTGGTTGGCCGGCAGCAGTGTGGTGGTGGTGGCAGTGGTTCGGCCGGCTGCTGGGCGGTGGTGCGGTGGCCGGATTTGGTTGGGTTATTGCGGTTTGGGGCGATTTTCTTGGTTTTTGGGTGTAAAGGGGGTGCAGTGGCCGGATGCGATTTTCTTGGTTCAAATGATTTATTCTTTTCATTAAAAATATTCTCAGTTTTTCACAAAAAATGAAAACACGCGAAGTAAATACGTTTTCCAGTTTTCAGATTTGAAAATTCGCGTTCTCCAGTTTTTCTGATCAGAAAACAAGCTCGAAGTAAACGCGTTTTTCACTTTTCAGAATGAAAACAAAATTCTCGAAATTTAGAAAAACAGCAAATTTTCAAATATCCTTGGAAATAATACCAGAATTGAGAGAATTGGAAGTATCAAGTGCAAAGACAGTGTCTTTGATTTCTTCATTGATTTCAAATTTTGCTTCCATTTCTTCAAGTCTTGGTTGATCAATACCTCTGCTAAGAACGAAATCCAAGGGGTCAATGGTATTAATCTCATAAATGTTCTCAACATCTGGGTCAATAACTTCCACAAAATTAACACAATGTATGTCATCAGGAAATCGCATAGCGTCATACATATTGAAAGTAATGGTTTCACCATAAAACTCTAAAGTTAAGCATCCACTAAACACATCAATCTTCGTTCAAGTTGACCCTTTGTATACCTGAAAGCTTCTGTTTATTAGTGCATAAATCTTTAAGAAACTTGGCATATTTGGGCACTTGCGCTATCATATCAAGTAAAGGAACATTTATGGCTACCTTTCAAAAAATATCTAAAATAGCATTTTCTTCCTTTGCCTTTTTGGACTTTTCAGCCATTTGAGGAAAAGGAAGAGGGATTACCTGGTTTTCCTTTCTCATCAACGTCTCTGGAACTGATTTTTTAGGAATTACCTTCATTTCTGGTTCGAATTCTGGTGGAGGTGGAATTTCCTCTGGTCGACTCTTCCCCAGGCCTGTGGACGAGTCCGCTATGTCTGGAATTTTTGTTCCACTCCTTAATGTCATGGAACTGACATTATGCTTCGGATTATTGACCGTGGTGGATGGTAACCGTCCTCCCTGCTCCTGTTTGTTATTTTTCAGCTCCGCTACTTCTCTTTGTATGGCTGATATGCTAGCTTGTGTGGTTTGCATAAATTGTTTGAGCATGTCCTCCATTGAGGGTCCAGTAAGCATTAGGGGCTGTTGTGGGGCCGGTAACTGAGGAGCAGTAGGTCTAGGCACGAAATTTTGGAGGTTCACTGGTGGTGTTTGGTGTGTTTGAGTTTGGTATTGGTTGGAAGAATATTGGTTACTAGGTTGATGTACTATAACATTGGAGTTCGTGTTTTCTTTTCAACCAGGGTTATTGTTGTACTGGTTTTGGTTGAATCTGGGCTTGTGAGGTGGATATCTACCATACTGCTGCTGGTATTGCATCACGGCACTAACTTCTTCGAGTGTCCCATTGGTCAAAACACAATGATCCGAATGGTGTCCTTGCTGGCCGCATACACCACATGTCATGGTCGGTTGTGCCTGATGTACCTGTACCTGTGATTGTCCTGTGTAGAAAGTATCAAAACGATTAGAAAGTTCATCTAATTTTTGTTCAATTGCGGATACATTACCAGTGGGTGTTTCTCTGTCTCCGGAACCGTTTTGATAGCAGTTCTCAGCTAAGGTTTGGATCAAGTCATTCGCTCTTGTCAGCGTACAATCCTGCAGTGCACCTCCAGCTGCTCCATCTAACATTAGTTTATCTCTGATACACATCCCGTCATAAAAGTATTGCACGAGGTTGTAGGGAGAGACGTTATGATTCAGGCATATCTCCTGCAAATCCCTATACCTCTGATAATACTCCCCAAAATCCTCATTCGGCAACTGGTGGATGGACACAATATTTTTCCTTGCGTTTCCCGCCTTGCTAGATGACCAATACTTGTTGAGAAAGGTACTCAACATCTGCTGCCATGTATAAATGGAATTGTGTGGTAGCCCGAGGAACCAAGTCCTAGCTTTGTCTTCTAAGGTCCATGGGAAGGCTCGGAGTTTTGCTCGGTTAATGTCTACTCGAGTTGGTTTGTGGGTATCACATTCCCAGTGGAGATTTTGGAGGTATTTGAAAGGGTTTTCGCTTGGTAATCCGTAGAACTTCTTCAGGTTATGGATAGTGTTTGGCTTAAGGTTCCAATCATGTTCTACGGGTGGGTATTGGACACAAAAGTATGTATCCGGTGGTGGTCCTTCATTGTTGCGTTGCCTAAAGGTTTGCTCTGGAGGGGGAGGTGGTGGCTGCTGGTCGCCTCCAGGAGGGTCCATATTTGGTTCAAAAAGTGGATTTTGTCTAAGTGTGGCAGATGAGGTTTCCCCCATGCCTGTGGAAAAGTCTGCTGACTGCGAAAAACTGTTTTCAGAAACAATTCCTTCAGATTCAGCCCTCAACCTTTCTGTTCGCTGCTTCCTATACTGAGCTTCTATTCTTGTTAACTCTGGGTTGTATGGAAGTAATGGCAGTCGGGAGGACCTGGTCATAAAACAACGAAATTAAAATTAGTACCGATGAAGTCCCCGGCAACGGCGCCAAAATTTGATGGGTGCCGAAACCAACAAAAATAAATCATACAATTCACCATGCACAATTAACTAAAACTGTAGTAAGTGGTAAAAGGATCGAACCACAGGGATTTCAGGACAATAATAATTTCCGTAAAAGACCAGAATTGTAACCGTGGTAAATACCAATAATGGGAGTTTTATGTTGCAATCAATTAAATAAATAGAAGAGACAAAAATAGCAAACAAGTGATGATTAGAAGAACTCGGATGGTGACAAATTCCCGATAAAGACTCTTTTCGGGTCACGATTCATAAATGTCGATCATTGATGCAAGTGTATTCAAAACCAAATTTTATAGAAAGGCTATAGAGACCAGCGGTACTCTGAGCCTCCTGCTCTCCTCCTACTCAAGATTCTTAAGGCGGTACTCCTACTAGGATCCCTAACCGATCAATAACTCTAAGGCGGTACTCCTAATAGAGTTTAACTGAAGGGTTGATTAAACACGGAGAGAGACCTTTCCCGATCTAGAAGAGAATTTCTTCTACTCCTATAAACCGGATTCTACCCTTTTCTAATTAGCTCTTACACTAATTAGTTGCCTGCAAATTCCTATCAACGATTTAGCATCCAACATCTCTAAGAAAAGCTATATTCGTTCAAATTAAAATCTAAGGTGATCAAACTTAAATCGAATAAGAACAAATTAACATTCAATTAAAAAGAATAGAAATACAAACTTGGATTTTATGAAGCTTAATTTGATCTCACAACAAACGAATCATGACCCTAGAGCCCTTACCAAGAATAGATAAATTAGCTAGAACAAGACATAATTAATTCAAACAATTATGATGCATGAATTAATTAAAATCAAGGAATGAAGAAGAAAAGAATAATATTGCTAAATTAGAACCAGTAGCCGTCCAGCACAATTGAGGAAGAAGAGGTACCCTCTCTTTCTTTCCTGCTAGGTATTTAACAAACCAAATCCAACTAAAATTCCTAGAAAATAGGATTTGGATAATTATTAAACTAATTATTATGTTTCAACTAATTACAAAGTATGATTCTTTCACAATCCAGTACGCGTCCCTCTCTCTCTCATCATGGGCCCAAGCCCATTGGCTTTGAATTTCCTTGCTGGTCTAATTTCTTGACTTGTAACAATTGTCCAGCAATAAATCAAGTGCGAATTCTGCCTCTGTTCATATCTTTTCAATATTTAGGCTAATTGAGCAATAATCTGCTCCTCTCTTCAGGTGTCCATTATGTCCAGCTCTTTTCATGGCTTTTCTCTCATTTTCTCTCAATCTCTATGTAATTCACTTAATCTGCAAGTAGGAATAGAAACAGACACAATAAGCAGTATAATCATCCAAAATAATAGGAAAATAGGATGATTAATAAGACAATTAAGCGCTCAATCACCGTATCAAAATGTTTGTATTTTGTTTGACTATATATAGGAGTGTAATGAATTTAAATACTAATTTAATATAGGTTATATTTATTTATTTAAACAAATAACTATCAATTATATATAAAAACGATATGAATATATTTCAAAAAAAAATTAGTAAAATAATTAGTATCTCTAATTACATTATTTATGATCAGTAACGGAGCATGACCCCCTAAGTTTTCAGGTTTTCTATAATAGTTCTTAAAGTTTTATTTTTTATATATTAGTCTTTTATAATGTTTCCAAAATCTTTAAATTTTCTTACAAACAGTACTTCTATCATTTTTTGTGTGTTAATCCTCTATATTTGATTCCTAATTGTTTTAATTATCCAATAATGGTCCTTAAAGTTATTATTTTTATTTTAATTATTCATATTTGCTTCTAAAAATGTGTCATTTTCCCACAATAGTCTTTTAAGTTCTATTTTTTATTTATTTAATCATTTGTATTTATTCCACCAGGGGAAAAAAATACTTAACTCACCTAAAAAAAATTCAAGCTC
Source organism: Viola odorata (assembly GCA_963691705.1). Taxonomy (NCBI): domain Eukaryota; kingdom Viridiplantae; phylum Streptophyta; class Magnoliopsida; order Malpighiales; family Violaceae; genus Viola; species Viola odorata. The sequence goes on from OY829544.1 coordinate 59,644,572, forward strand.
CGTCACTATTTGCGAGTTAAGAATATAAATTATTCAAAAGTTCATGAAATTCTTTAATGGCATCTTGGCTTTGAAATGATTTGTTTTATTTGAAATAAACATATTAAGAGAATGTATATTATTTCAACCAACATCACCCTAGGTAGCATTGTCAATGAGTGGAGGATTTAGGATAGCGACTAATTTCATTTAATTATCGTATCGAAAATACTTAGGCCCCGTTTACCGCAGAGAAATTTCTCTAGTTTTTTGAAAACTGGAGTTTTTTTCCGAAAACGCGTTTACTTCGCGCTATTTTTGTTTCTGTTTTCGAAATGAAAATTTTCGGAATAAAAACCTATGAGTAAGTTTTGAAAACTCAAAAAAATTGTTTTCAACTTTTCCTTTGATGTTTGAAATCTCGGTTTTCAGAATAAAAACTCGTTTTTCCTTTTAATGAATTTTTTTTATTGCCATTTTACCCTTGTCCATAAACAAAACCGTTCACTCTCTTCATCATTCATCATTCATCATCTTCTCCCTCTTCTTGCCCTAAATCGCAGCAGCCGTTTCCCATCTCACAGCGCCGTTCCTCTTCCTCTTCGCCGTTGCTGTTCTCTTCTCCCTAGCCCGACGCCAGCCTTCATCGTCGCCGTTCCTCTTCCTCTTCGGCGTTCCTGTTTGATCTACAAGGTATTTTCTCTTCTTTTCCTTTCTCTTTTTTTCCTTTAGCTTTTTATTTTCCATCAATCGGTGTCAGTTTGGGTTTGTCTATGGTTCTGGTTGATGGGTAATTTTTTTCTTCTTGTTTTGAGCTACTGTGTGCCAATGAAATGAGTTTTTGGAGATCGGTCTTAATTCTTTGCTAATAAAAGTGGGATCTTTGGCTTCTTTTGTGTATATTTCTTGCTGGGATTTCCATATCATGGAATTTTGTTTGGGGATGTGGAGTAGAGTCATAGGCTTGGGTCTGTTCGAGTTCTAGTTGTTGCGTGTTGGTTGCGTGGGTTGAGGTGGAGCAGCAGCTGCCTTGTTTCTGCTGTTGTCTTGTTCCTTCTGCTGTTTTTGAGTTCTGGTTTTTTCTGGGCAGCTTTCCCAGCTCGTGTTGTTCTGCCTATGACTTTCCCTCTTAATAAAATTTAGCCTATTAAAAAAAAATACAAGCAAGAATGCCACAATTTGTTTGCTTTCCCACTTTTTGGCAGAAACTATTAGGGGTGGGTAAAATTATAATTTATTTTGTTGTGGATGCAGGAACTTGTTGTGTAGCTATTTAATGAAGTGGTTCTTTTTGTTATTGTATATGAACTGCTCAATTTCTCTCTTTGAAGTAAAATTTCAATTCAACACGATAACGTTTCCCCCTTTTAGTATCACTAGTTTTGGGCTCTTGCCTTTATGGTAATTTGATTCTGTAGATATGAATTTTTGGTTTGACATGATTGTGGCTTGATCTGTGTTTCCATTGTAGTTTACTTATGTTTGGGAATTTAATGACAAACACATAAAAACATTAATACTTTGCTAATGAACAATAAGATCAGGGGTATGTTGATCAATGGGAAAGATACCAAAAATCAATAAACTATGTCACTAATATTCGTCTATTATGGCGTTGGTAGTCGTAACATTTATAGATTTAAGTCATAGTTTAGTGGTCAGAACAGGTATTTGGGTTATATACTCTAAATCTATTGTGTTGTGCTTTATGTATAGACACAATTAGTTTAGCAAAGGTTTAAAATTTCAATAATGATGAATTGCTGCTTATATTGACTGCAATCTTTGTTGGATAGCCTGGTTTTTTACCAGTTAATTAAATTACTACTTCAAGAAATCCCTACTTTCACTTCTACTTGTAATTTTACTGTTTAATAATTTTTCTCAGCCAGCATTCTAAAGTGTTGACACCATGATAATCTTCTCTAATTGTTCTTCTAAGCATAAAGTGGCACACAACACTGAGACACAAAACTCATTAAACTGGAAGTTTGGAATGCAAGCATTCATTTGTTTTAGGGTGAGACACAACAAACACCATATTTATTATTCATTCCTTTCCAAGAATCTTTTATTCTGCAATTTATTTTTTTCCTTTTTCTTGCCTTAAAAAAATTGATATTATAAGTTTTAAAAAATTAATTTTAGAATAGTTTTTTTATGGTATATCTTTCCAAAAAAATCAATGCCCTTTACTAGACTCATTTTCATTCGTTATTTTTCATGCTACTAAAAAAAGAAGATGAAACAGGTAGCTTAAATTTAAATACCAAATTGAAACATATAATTGTATGGGGAGTCAATTGCAATAGATGTTTCTGGTCTGTTTCATGTCTGTTTCTGGACTGGATTTTCGTGCTTCTGGTATGTATTTTTGGTCTGTAATTCTGCTTTATTTCTTGTCTATTTCTGGTCTGGATTTCTTCTACTTCTGGTATGTATTTCTGGTCTGTATTTCTGCCCTGTTTCTGGTCTGTATTTCTGGTTTACTTCTGGTCTGTATTCATGGTCTGTATTTCTGGTTTGTTGCTGCTATTGGTTTGTGTGTAAAACATGTTGAACTATAAGCTTGGGTGGCTATTAATGTTTGGTTAGGTGTTGTAGATAATTGGAACTCATCATGGCTGGAGGGAGACCCGAGGGTGAGGATGAGGCAAAATGGTCTGACAAAAACGAAGAAATATTTCTACAAATTATGCATGACCGAGTGAAGAAAGCTCCTAATGGTGCACCCACCTTCAAGAGTTCAGACTGGACCGATATTGATGAAGAAAACACTTGAGAGGTTCAAGGATCCTTACTAGAGGAAAGTCTTCGCCACGCTGTCGATTGAGAAGAAGAGGTTGTGGTTGCAGAGCTTGGCGTGATTGGATGATGTTTTCATTTCCCGTAGAGTCATAAACTTATTAGGATTCCTATTTGTGTGCTGTAATATTTTAAGGTGTTTGTGTACTTTCAGTACTTTTATGTTCTTGGATTGTTTAACACTTTGTGGAGTTTGAGTAATGCAGACTATGTGCCTGTTTGCGGATAATTATGTCAAGATTCGTGATACATTATAATACTTGATTTTTTTTTAGGTATATTTGATTTTTGTTCAATTACCTCAAGAAAAAATATAAATGGACTTAAAATTGGACATAAAAATGTACGTATGATACATTCTAATACTTGATTTTTGTTCAATTACCTCAAGAAAAAGTGTCGACAAGTTTTTATGCAAAAACACGAGCCTTGAAAAATGTATTTTGAAAATCTAGGTAAATAAAAAACAGCAGCTACCGTGAATCACGCCAAGAGCTAAGCGTGATTCCGGTAAGCATTTTTCCTTAGCGTGATCACGCTAAGGTTATTTGAAAATCCCCAAAATCTTACGTATAACCAGTGGCTAGCGTGATTCACGCCAAGGACTTAGCGTGATCACGCTAACCAAGATTTCCTTAGCGTGATCACGCTAAGGTCATTTGAAAATCCCCAAATTAGTGCGTATAACCAGTGCCTAGCGTGATTCACGCTAAGAACTTATCGTGATCACTCTAACCAAGGCAGGAAAATCAATTCCCTATGCCACCACCTGGTAAAACACAATTTATTGAATTTCGTAACGGTATGCAATGTTTACCTTGTTTGCCAGTTTGAGATTTGAACATATCATTTGCAGATTATTATTACGTTGTCGATGCTGGCTACCCAAATATTCCGAGTTTTTTAGCTCCTTATCGTGGTGAGCGATATCATCGAAGCGATTTCCAAGGACGGGGGAGAATAACAAGCAAATATGAATTATTTAACTTTAGACATTCATCTTTGCGAAATGTTATTGAAAGAGCCTTTGGCATTCTCAAAGCTAGATTTTCTATATTAAAGTCTATTCCGAATTACCCACTTCGACGTCAAAAATTGATACCTATAGTTTGTTGCGCACTTCATAATTTTATTCGGACCGAAGATAGAGCTGATCAATTATTCACTGAATTTGACGAGGACGGTGTGGAAAACACTGATGAAGACCGAGTTGATGAGATGCGTTGGTTACTTGGCGCGGTGGTGCGCGGATTGCCAACGGAGGACGCGGTTGGGAAAGACACATGGCGCTGAGGGATTGGTCGTGGTCCACGTGGCGAGCTTCTATTGGGAGAACGTTGAGGAGTGACGCGGTGGACATGTGGCACACGCGGACTGGTCGTTTGACCGTTGAAGACACGTGTCGCGCTGTGGTAGGTGGCTCTGGATTCTTGATAAGGCATGGACACGTGGCGAGCTAGGATTCGTCGCCTCAGGATTCTGGATAAGATGTGTTGGATGGATAGATGACACGTGGCGTTCGAGCATTAGGCGCGTGGATTGGGTGACACGGGGCATCTCGTCATTGGCCGAGGTGGATAACGGATAGGATGACGCGTTGAAAATGACGTGGCGGTCCCTGGTTGGTTGTCGCGGATTTCTTGCCACGTGGCGAGCATCGATTCGTCAATCCGGATTCTAGATAAGATGCGTTGGATGGATAATGACACGTGTCGCGCGTTGATTGCTCGCTAGGATTGCGTGACACGTGGCATCTCTTCATTGGCGGAGGTGGATAACGGATGGGATGACGCGTTGAAAATGACGTGGCGGTCCCTGGTTGGTTGTCGCGGATTTCTTGCCACGCGGCGAGCAGCGATTCGTCAATCCGGATTCTAGATAAGATGCGTTGGATGGATAATGACACGTGTCGCGCGTTGATTGTTACCAGCGATTCTAGATAAGATGAGTTGGAAGTAAACGCGTTTTTCAGTTTTCAGAATGAAAACAAAATTTTCGAAATTCAAAAAAGCAGAAATTTTTAAATTGAAAATTCTCTGCGGTAAACGGGGCATTAACTATTTTATCATAGTTTACTTCATTGATAGTTTGGTACTAATAATTTTAACTTTCTTTCAGAATGGTAAGCCCTAGGCTAGTATAGAGCGTAGACATATTTTAATAACTATGGTATCTTTGTGTCAACTAGGAAGATGCCACATGGTGAAAAAAAGTGAAGAGATTAGATTAGATTAGATTAATTTAATTTAATTAGTGACATCGAAAAGGAGGCTTAGCTAAGCTTAAAGGTACTAATGGGTAATAGTGAAAGATTATGTGTGTAAGTGATGGCAAAACCAAAGAACACAATCATGGACTCACCCATGATGAGGAAACACGCTACGTGTCGGATGCATGTGATGGTGGGGTCAAGAAGAGGAAGAGAAGCTTGTCGTTGTTGTTCTGCTGGATTCCTTCACCTAGTTGTAGGTCCCACTTGCTAAATATGATTAATTTCTCGGAGTGGGACCCACCGTAGACGTCCCTTTTTTTATTTATAAGATGACAGCTGTGGATGGCGATTGATTTGGGTGGAAAGTGAAGTGCGAACCACAGAATTTTTCCGCTCTCCCAAACGCGAGAGATCAAAGAAGAAGCACAGCAGCCCACAAGTGTCGGTTGTGCTGGTTGTGAATCTTGTGAGGTGAGATTTTTTATTTTTCAACTTCTTTTTGAATGGCTGACGGGCGAGTATCCATTGTTTTACAGCGCGTGGCGTGTGGTGAATAGCTTCTTGGCTGTGTTGGCACGCGCTTGTAAAACGGTGCGTTTAAGTGACTGTTACCAGCTGTTAATTAATGTGTATAGGCTATAGCAGTTGTTTTGTTGTTGCCCAGAACTAGAAGAATCTAGTAAGGAAAACAACCAAATTCCCGGATGCTTTTTGTACTCCCGAGTCCCGAGTTCTTCTTATGTGTAGTAGTACTACTAAAAACCTTCCAAGTTCCAAGTTTCAAGTTTCATCCCAAACTTACATTTTTACAAGCTACTAAATCATCAAATATAATAATAGTAATAACCAATACCCTTATATTATACTCCCTCTTGCTAATAAATGTCATTTTTAACTCCCAACGTTGGAAATATTGATGCTGTCCTTACTTTTTCAATTTTAACGGATGGTATTTTTATAAATAATGTAACAGTCTAGAGGTACAACAGTCATAAAGTGCCTCAATTTCTGCGAACCAATCATTGTTTTAATATATGTGAAAATATTTTAGACGACGTTTATTTTTTATCGGAGAGAGTATTTACTTGAAAGGAAAAGAAATGAGTGGATTTTTGTTTTCCACGATGAAAAGAAAAATGGAGTGAGAATCGTTTTCTTCAGCTTGTTTGGGTGGAAAAGTGGAAGGAAAGAAAATCATAATCATGATAAATGATAATATTACCCTCATTTTAAGTTATAAATATTCAACAAATTAACCATCAAAATTGAGTAATGTACAAAATTACTAGAGGATTAAAATAAAAAAATAATGTATGATTCATTTTTTTAAATGATAGTATTCACTACCTATTGTTAATATTTACTTACCTGGTGGTAAATAAGCATGGTGAAGTAAAAAAGAGAAATTATACAATTTGAATGAATGAGAGAGGGATTCTAGAGTTCAATGTAGTGAAGAGGTGTTTATATATATATATATATATATTTTGTTCATCCATTGTGATGTCTACACATTTTTCATAGATCTAATAGGAGGCATGTGGTATTCTCAGAACCTAAACACTCTATGTACATTGAAAGGGTCGTGGCATACCGGCTTATATTATGTTTTTGCAACTAGATCTTTTATGTTTGATTTTCTAAGAGAAAAAATGGATATTTCAATTCATTTCATTTGTTTGAAATATATTCACAAACAATGGAAGCATTCGACTAGAACACCCCTTATTAAATTGTATTCTAGTGTCAATATAATTTAGGCTATTTTTATAATTTTTATAGTTTTAAAATTTTAATTAAAAATATTGCAGATATTCTCGTACAAAACTTACATATTTCGGTGCGATTTATTTTCTGATAAAAAATAAAGAGTTATAATTTTACTAGAATTTCAATCTTAGTCTATTTATCTACCAAATAATAGATATTTGAAATCTAATCAATTCATTTTTCCAATAAATATGAGGTTGTAAACAAGTTGTTAATGTAGAGGATGAGTCACAAAACAAACATATGCTTAATTAATTGTTGGAGGTCTTGTTAACTATAGTAGTTGAGGCTTCAAATTAGTAATTTCGTTTATTTATTTATATCTTTATATATTTTTCCTTCGTTGTATAGTACCGCTTAATTTTCTTAAATAATTTTTTTAATAAACCTTATTCCATTGACTAAAAAATACAATAATGTATTATATACTTTTAGATCTTTAGCATTAATTAGAGATCTAAGGTTTGGTGTAGGATTTTTAGCATTTTAGTCCTCGTGGCCAACTTACAGTTTGGTCCCTTATTAAACGGTGTCGTGTGCGTTCAGGGGTATACTCGTTATTCAAGGAGGTTTTACGGAGTTTATTGTAAAAGTTGTTCTATCGAAACGGTGTCGTTTGTGATTATAATCCTGTGCTTCGCGGCGATATTATTATTTTAAAACCGAGCTCACCAAAGTGGGACAAATGCTACCGGCACAGACCCCAAAATCATTATTACAGGGGTCTGTCCCATGTCCCAGCATCCTGGCCGTTGATTTCTAGGATTGATCTCAGCCGTTCCACGTAAGCGTTCAAATCTCTTTCCTCGCTCTATAAAAGGTCTCATTTTTCAAGGTGGCCTCTCAAAGAGAGTATTATTTTATTCGATAACATGGCCTGGTACTCCCCAGCGGTGAATTATACAGATCGTTCCCAGCCGACTTATCTCCATACTCTAGATGAACGTTATGAACAGCTCAAGAACTCTCATGATTTCAAGAATTGTATCAAGGAGGGTCGTCTGGCGTATGACGATCGTCTCAAGATGTTTCACATGTGCCATTTTTTAGAAGGGTGGCGAGAGTGGGTTATTCTCTCATATAACCAGATGAGGATTCAAGCTACAGTGTTATCTGGATCTATCACGGCGTCTCAAGGTGTTCCTGGTGCATATAATCCAGGAGTTTCAGCTCAACCTTCCCAGATTGATGTTCAACAGAATCAAGAGATTCAAAGTATGAAGGATATGCTCGATTCTATGCGGTCAGAGATACAGAGATTGAGTCAGCAAATTGCAGATATTTATCGTCATCAATTTCCTCAGCCGTTGCCTCAACCAATTCCAGGAAAGCCATGGTACTAATCAAGGAGGTTATCTTCCAAGTGGTCATACAGGAACTGGTTCTCAATTGCCTTCAAGACCTAATGAAGGACGTTTACCAAGTGGAGGAACTCCAGGATCTACAGGGTTTATTCCAGGAGGAATTTAGTTTTAATCTCTACAGTACTTGTTTGTAAGAGCTTCAAGGATATTCCCTTGGCTCAAGTTATTGTAATTCCACGTCATTAATAATATTCGATATTATCTCTATTTCTATTGGTCCACGTGTTTCTATCTCTATTTCTCGCTACGTCGTCGTTTTGGGGGGGGGGGGGGTTGTCTTGAATTTCCTCCTTTGGGATCCAATTGTCAATTCAGCCCAAAGGTACTTGTCCAGATTACCTAGGTAGTATTTGCTTGTAGTGGGTCCCATAGATGCCTAGCCGGCGTAGCAATAATAAATTGTGTTGGCAATAATATTATAATACTGTAATCTCATCTTATTTCCACTGAATCAATCTCAGAAATTGACCGTGATACAACGGAAAGTAATATGAGTTGAATATGATGTGGTTGACAAGCCAGTCACTGTCTTTCGGGTTCAAAATCTGTAAACCTGGCTGGCCTATCTCTCACTCAATCTGTGGCAATGAAAGAAGAAGAGAAAAGATTGGGTTTTTAGAGTGAGGGAAGAAGAGGGGGAGAGGGAGAGAGTTGAAATGTGGAGGAGGCGTAAGATAGACGAAAAGAGGGAGAGAGAGAGATCAAGGACAAGGAGCAGGGGCGCGTAGGAGATATGTTAATGTCATTTTGTTGAATCTTAATTTGGTGAAAAACTCTTCTTCCTCTTTCTTTCTTATAATTCCCTTTATTTATTTATTTATCTCCTTAATTTAATTAATTAATTAATTAAAGCTAACAATAATAATTACTTAATTAGTGAATAAGATTTGAGAATATATAAAAAAAATAGTGGGACCCAGAATGTGATGTGGCACTGTTCTGTATCCCGCCACCGTAGTTGGTGTCTCCTAGTACTCCCTCTGTTTTTTATTATTTGATGTCGGTACTGTAGATTCGTATACCGAGGAGGCCGAATGACGTACTATTTGACCTCAAAAAATTTCGTATATTTTTTTTAACGTACATTAATCCTTAACGTATGTTTGAGAAAAAAATTGAAATTTTTAAGATTAAATAGTGCGTCGTCCGGCCTCTTCGATATGTGGATCTACAGTACCGACGTCAAATAAAAAAAAACGGAGGGAGTAATTATTTTCGCTCTCTCTCCCTCGCTACTAAAAAAAAAAAAATTGTAAGTTTTCTGTAATGTACACGTATTTTCTTTTTTATACAGAGTAGAGAATACAGCAATTGAGTGAGTGATGAAA